>OZ012700.1:1385765-1463265 GCA_963942565.1 Maea johnstoni | reverse complement strand
GGTTTCCCTTTTTCATTACAAAATCAGGCAGCATTGGGATCAACATTCAGATATTGATGAAAGGAAACCAGTAAAGTATTTCTGAAATGAGGTATTAAAGATAATTCTTAAAATGAAAAGATTTATCTAGAATCCTTACCTTTTTACGTTCACGTTCCTCAATCCTTTGTTTGCGTCCAGTAGTCTCTTCCTGTTTTTTGTAGCTAAATATAGTTGGGATTGCATTCTTCTTCAATCTCTTTTTCTTGTGCAGACCCAGTTCATGTTTAGTGTTCTCATATGAATCAGGTGTAAAATGGTCTGAACAAATCCAAACACAGTCCCACTTCAGCTGCCTTTTCAGTTTCAATGCAGAAATCCATTGTTTTCTTCTTACAACATCCTTAGGTATCCGATGAAAACTTAATCCTGAGGTTCCACAGTAGCTATAGCAGTCATAGGCTGAGCAGTATTTTACCATTTTTTATCTAAAAACACTGCCCATTCAAGGAAACTACCTGAACATGCACCTTGCCCAATTACTTTTCCTGTACTAAAGCAGCCAGTGAGGGTGCCAGTGAGGGTGCTGAATCCACTCACTGTATGCTCAGGTCCTCTGCACCTCCTGCTGGGGTTGCTAAGGGCCTGTTGCTATACACCAGCAGGAAGGGGCTTAATACACAAATTGCTGTTTAGGCCCAAATTAGCATGGGAGAATGGAAATGCAATCAGGAAGTGATTATGTGTAGTATAAAGGTAGTTCAAACAAGTTTTTGTACAAAACCAAAGCCTTCCTTTAAGTATTATTGATATCATTTATGTAATTATGTATCTAATTATTTATTCACGTGTTTTTTTCATATATTCATTTATTTAGTTATTCTTATTTATTTATTCATTTCCGTCTATTTATCTATTTATTTTTTGGTGTTTGTTTACAGATTTATTCATTCTATCAGAGATTCTGTATAAACGTCCCTGATCCTATATTTTCCTTGCATTACAGATTTCACTGCAATGTATACTCAACTGGTGGAGAAGGATGCTAGGGTAACCGGATCGTCCTTGGCTCGTCAGGTGACGTATGGAAGCCAGATTGAATGTGCAGGTGAATGTATGATGCACGGCGTCTGCTGGAGGTTCGTCTACAATGCCAGCAATGGCAGCTGCAGGATGTACGCGCATTACGAGAATCAGACAACGCCCTCTATTGGATCCAGCATCTATGAATACACCCCGTAAGTCTGATCAGTTACTGTACAGGCATCTCCCTCTATGGGATCCAGCATCTATGAATACACCCCATAAGTCTGATCAGTTACTGTACAGACAACTCCCTCTATGGGATCCAGCATCTATAAATACACCCCATAAGTCTGATCAGTTACTGTACAGACAACTCCCTCTATGGGATCCAGCATCTATGAATACACCCCATAAGTCTGATCAGCTACTGTACAGACAACTCCCTCTATGGGATCCAGCATCTATGAATACACCCCATAAGTCTGATCAGTTACTGTACAGAAAACTCCCTCTATTGGATCCAGCATCTATGAATACACCCCATAAGTCTGATTAGTTAAACATCAACAGCAATAACTGTTTGGATGCATAACACCGCAAACATAAAAGCATTTCTACATCGATATCAACTGGATTACTACATCCATTCCTGTCAGTTACCTTTCTTACAGCTCAAAACTGCTGGACAGGTTGGTGGCGCGGCGACTAACTGACTACATGACTGAAAACAACTTGCACGAACATTTACAATCTGCTTACAAGCCTGGTCACAGCACTGCGACTGCCCTAGTGAAAGTACAGAATGACATACTAAATAGCATTGACCAGCACAGAATAGTTATACTGGTAATGTTAGATCTGAGTGCGGCGTTCGACACCATCGACCATGATATTCTAGTCAGCAGAATGGAAAATACACTAGGTATTACAGGTCAAGCACTTGCTTGGTCTTACCTGTGAGGTCGCACACTCCACATCACGATTGACAAGTCATTCTCTGAGTTACAGGACATTCTGTGGTCTGTACCACAAGGATCAGTGTTAGGACCATTGTTGTTCCTGATCTACCTCCTACCCCTTGGGAAACTCATCAGGAAGCATGGTTTAGAGTTTCCATATATGTAGATGACACACAGCTCTATCTGACAATAAAACCCATCACTCAACAAGCAGTCGACATAGGAGTTGCTAGGCTGGAAGGCTGCCTCACTGACATATATACATGGATGTCACAGAACAAGCTGAAACTGAATGCAGACAAAACGGAAGTCTTAGTGCTAGGCAACCCTAAGCAGTGAACCAAAATATCTATGCCTAGCATTTCCGTAAATGGTGAGATTGTTAAGATTCTCAATATACCTATCGACAATCTGGGCTGTTTTTGATCCATGCATGAATATGGCAGTACATGTGTCAAAGGCAGTCATATCTGAAAAAACTATCACCTTCGAAACAGCGGAAGGATCAGAAAATACTTGAATGCAGAATCAACTAAAAATGCTGTCATATACCTGGTAACCTAAAAATTCGACTACTGCAATGGACTTCTCTGTGAAATACCTGAAGAGCTACTATGTAAGCTCCAGAGAGTACAAAATAACGGTGATCACTCTCACAAAGAAGCATGACCATATCACTCCAGTACTAAAGGAACTGCACCGGCTACCAGTCAGGAAGAGAATTGAATTCAAGATTCAGCGACTGGCATACAAGTGTTTGCATGGAACTGCACCTTCTTATCTGAGGGAATTGCTGAAAGAGTATGTCCCACGACGGACACTGAGATCAACATCCAAGAACTTATTGTTCGAGCCGAGAACCAACATGAAAACCTACAGTGACAGATTGTTTAGTGCCGGTGCCCCAAAACTATGGAACCAGCTCCCAAATAATATTAAAATTTGGACAGCTGGTAGTGTGGCAATCTTCAAACAACGACTGAAACCACATCTGTTCGAAGATATATATATCAATAGACTATGTGGATATCAACATCTATCCTTTGACAATGGAATGTAATGCGTCTTTGAGCATGTTTATATGGACAGGGTGCAATATCAAATGACATCATTATCATTATTATTATTATTTTATACATCATCATCAAAAACTGTTTGGGATGGATAGCACCGCAAATATGATATAGCTTTAGAGATTATGATGCCTTCTCACAATCTGTCATGATTTCATAGGATTTTTACAATAATATTGATGATAACATCTGAGCATATATATATATATATATATATATATATATATATATATATATATATATATATATATATATATATATGTATATGTATATATATTTATATTTAGAGGAAAAAATAGGATGTTATGCCCGGCATGTTTAATCCATACATTAAGGCACAATTTTCCAGATTAACGACCTCTGGTAGGTAATTTTGAGGTTTTTGAATTAGGACGAACAAGTAAATGAGAGCAGCTGTGATGCAATTGTGAATTTTTCTTTTGCCTTAAAAATGATGACTTACTTCCCAGCATATATATATATATATATATATATATATATATATATATATATATATATATATATATATATATATATATATATATATATATAAATACTAGTATATATATATATATATATATATATATATATATATATATATATATATATATATATATATATATATATATATATATATATATATATATATATGTATAGTCATAGATGGTGTAGTAGAGGTATTGGGCATTACTGGCTAACAGAGTAGCCTGCCATCTAGCTATATAGTTATCTAGACCAGTCATCCAGCATAGTGCCTGGATGCTTACCAAGTGATTGCCACCAACTGACTGTCCCAACTGACTGTCCCACTGATTGTCCCAACTGACTGTCACCCACTGACTTCCCAACTGACTGTCACCCACTGACTGCCTGGTGTATATGCAGTATCAGAAAGTGTGGAAATTAGGTCTGAATGAATTCATCACATTGGTAGTAAGGTGAATAGACAGTATAGACAATGCTGTGGTGGTTGAATAGAGATATTCTCTTGAACTACAGCGTTTACAAAATAGATAACTATGTGCAAGCAAAGATAATCGATGCAGTGTTAAGTGGCATCATGATGAAGATTGTTTTCGCAAAACAGAGGTAATGAAGCAAACACATCACCGCTGGCGTTAAGTGTTTTGCAGCTAAGTATATTGTCCATGAAAAGACAAAGGATGTAAATGGCTTACCATCCTGCACAAATCAATGTAGTGTAGAATAGGAAGTAATCTCCTTAACCCTTATGCTGCTGGTGGTTAATTTGGCTCGTACAAAATTATGCAAAAACATGAAAAATGTCTGAAACCCTGGCAACTGGATACTCATCTGAGAGTACTCAGCGAGAGCTATCCAATGAATACAAACATGGCAGGGTTTAGATGGTTTTCAAAATTATTTGCGTCTTTGTGCTTTGGACAAAAGTAGCCTCAGTATTGGAAGGGCTACTCGCCTCCGAGGCTACAAAGAATATCTAACACGAGTCTTTTGCAAACCTAACATTCCTTGGGCATGTGAGACATATGCATTTGATAGAACCAGCTCACTGAGGCGAGCTAGCACACTTCCACCAACCAATAGAAGAGAGACATCTTAACAGCAGCAATAGAGTCTGACCGTGATGAGTAACATTGTGTTAGGAGTTATGTTGACATATTGCTGTCTTTGGGCATATCTCCTCAAGCTGACTCCCTTTCCTCATCCATAAGCCCCCCAACCCTAATCCCCCAGTTGTGCTATAGCAAGAATTCCATGCAAATATCAACTATTTTCCTTTTACAGAAATTAATTTTCTGTTTTAGAAGTTCATTTTAAAAAAAATGATTTTTCAATTTCGATGAATCATCAAACAATGATTTATGACAGCAAAAAGAGAGAGAGAGAGAGAGAGAGAGAGAGAGAGAGAGAGAGAGAGAGAGAGAGAGAGAGAGTGGGGACCGAGAAGGAGAGAGAGGGGGGAGAGAGAGAAGGAGAGAGATAGAGGGGGAGAGAGAATGAGAGAGAGGGGGGAGAGAGAAAATGAGAGGGAGAGAGAGAGGATGAGAGAGAGAGGGAGCGAGAGAGAGGGAGGGAGCGAGAGAGAGAGGGGTGGATTCTCCGGATATGTGCATCAATACGTTATAGATTGTGTGAACTGCATAAGTGCAACGTAATGTATCTAAGATCGAATAAAGGCGAAAGACCTCCTACCCAGGCATCTGAGATCAATTCAAGGCGAGAAAACTGAGTTTATTGGATGTATGCCAAGTACTTAGCTACATGACTTTGTACTTGATCGCTACTAGGTTAACACCCCAACCCTCGCTCTCTGCACGCAAATATTATATATATATTATACATATATTATATTGTATCCGGCGGATACACACAGGAGCTTTCGGTGCCAAGTCACCGCTCAGTTCAAAAACTGGATGTTTGGCACCGGTCAAATCCGTGAGCTGATACGTACCTGTTCACACCACCACTTAGACAGGTAGTTAGAGGGTATCATGTCCCGGATAGATTTCCTTAAAAAATCTGGGACGGGTGGATTTAGGAGGAGGAAGACGGTCAACTCAGCATTGTTCTCGCTGACTGCCGGCCGCCAGACATCATTAGTCTCCATGGGTAATTGATAAGGACGGCAGATATTGGCCAGGAGAGATAATAATTCCCTGTGGAGATGACTACCAAACAGGGATAGTGTCCTGACCTTCTGCCCTAGTTGCTAATTCCCAACCCTAGGGCACATTTCTTTGCCAGTTATCACCCACCTCTAGGTTACATTTTGTGAACCCTATTTTCTAGCCATGTGGGCATTAAAGAAATTGAAAAACGAATTTGAAAATAAAATTTAATTGTGTTGATTTGATCTAATTTCTTTTTTTTGCCCACTGTTTGATGGCCGATTGGGCTAATCAAAATCAAGTTAATGAGACATTTTTAGGTGGATTTTGTGAAGTGTACTATTGTGTAAGCAATCACTATAGTTTCAGAAATAAAGAAATATTTTACCCATGAATTAGCCTTTTATTATGAAATCCATTGCAAAGATCAGTAGTGAGTAATGGGAGGTTCAGTATGTGGCTAAGAAATACTAGACATAAAATAAAATTTCTTGAAAATTAGGTTAATGTAATTTATAATTTTAAGTGCCAGAAATGACTGAGAATGCATGTCATAGGGCCGAAAACCCTTTGGCTTATGGGGGCCTTGAGCGGCCCCCAGACCCCCGGCCGCTAGTGCCAAGCACCTACGGTGTCCCATGGCCATTTTCAGTTTGGGCACCAGTCAAATTCAGGCCTGTATCCGTCCCTCTCATTCACACTGCTTGTTGTAGTTAATCATATCTCACATATATAACACATTTACGGGGAAATCATTCCATTTTAAATTCCTCATTATAGTCCTTAAACTGATTAGGAGGTGGTTACATAGGGAAGAGATTTGGGAGGTTCGAGAGGTGGCTGTCATTTGAGAGGTCTCCCTGAGATCCTCATCCCAATTAGATATACAGGACCTAAAGTATGGAACTCCCTACCTAACAACCTGAGACAAACAACATCACTACATGAGTTCAACAACATAATCTTAACCTTGTCTGGAACTAACTGTACCTGCTCTCTCTGCCGCTATAAGTAAACCCAGTCAACTAGCAAGAGTAATTGCATATTTACTCCAAAATCATAAACACATGTTTATCTTCTGAAATACTGGAGATACTACTCCTGGTCAATTAATATGTGCCAACTTACTTGCCCTCTACTTATCATTTATATTGCTGTTACACCCTGTATGCTATATTTTAAATTGGTATTTTGTAGTAGGCCAAGATCTCTCACCACTGCCTGGGTTCAAATACAATACGGGCATGTGAGAAAATTGCCAGTAACTTAGGGCTGGGCGGTGGTTTTTGTCGGGTACTCCGGTTTCCTCCACTACTTACACCAGGCTAGTCACGAATTAACCACTATTGGCATAAATGTGACGAAAAGCGAAATTCCAAATTCCCTGGCAGCTCGTGTTTACTCTGTCAAATTGTTACTGACTTGAAATAAAGATTATCTATCTATCTGTCTATAACCCAAATAATCCTACTTGTCGTACAGAGAGGTAGGATCGTGCACGCTATCTCTCACCACTGCCCGGGTTCAAATACACTCCGGGCACGTGAGAAGGTTGCCATTGACTTTAGGTTAGGTGGTGCTTTTCAGAGGGCGCTTCAGTTTCGATCAGTGTGGCACTTTGTCATTTTTTTAATTTTCTAATTGAAAATGGATATGGCAAATTTGCATCAAATTTCAAATTTTCATTTTGGAAGATAATTTGAAATTACACCCCATTTTCTATTTACGGAGTTTCAAGTTCAACTACGAAAATTGAAATTGGGAAATAGAAGTTATTTCCCTGTTTTGGCATGTACAAAGGGTGCCAGTGTTTTTCGCCAGTACACCGTTTTCCTGCACGACATGCGACAGCCAGGGCTGTCCTATGTCAGAAGGCTAGTCACGCAATTAGAAACTCCTGTAGAAAAATAACGTACAATTTCTACCTAAGTGGCATGAGTTCAATTAGCATCTTAAAAACTAAACATGCATGTAGCATTATGCACACAGGGACAATTGATTGTTGGTGCCTATTTCACACCTGAACCTTGAAATATCCTTATTCACAGGGGCTTTCTCTTAAGTACTGCTTAAATATACGCTCTTTTGTAGAATACCTAGTGTGCAAGATATCTCGAGGTTCGATTCATGTTTTGAGATTTTAGAGAATCATTCAAAAAGCCACCAGAGAGAGAGAGAGAGAGAGAAGACTCTCCTTATAACCAGAGAGGTCTATTTATAGAGAGTAGCAAAGGACCATGCAGTCCATTAGCTTAACACTGTGGGGGCAAATCTTACCTAGGAGCTCAAGATAAGGGAGGCGGCCATCTTGCCCAGTGATTTAGTTATCAGGTTAAATGGACCTCTTGCACTTTCAAACATGTAAAAAATGAATTTCACTTCTTGGAGAGGCTTAACAATATAGTGAACATGGGGATGAAGGTATGAACTATTGTTTGCTATGCTTAATTGATGTTAGCGTAATTGCAATACATGCATTTGGAGAGGTTCAATTAGGGACTCTATTTCAACAGTGATATGACTTAGCATCAGCCATGAGAGACATTTGCAGTAAATTCCACCTTCTAATTCTCAGATACCAACAATTTCAAGTGTGTTTATAAGTTGAAATAGATAAATAAAGAAGTTAATCTCTAGCGTTAATTTATTTTCAAAGAGATTGGTACTCCTGCAATAGTATTTTTTATGGTTTTCTGGACCTTTCCTAAGGTAACAATGGAATTATATGTTCTGCCATTTTCTAAGCTGAATGGTGAAAAATGACATTTTAAAAATATTTTTCAATTTGTATCTCCCATGTAAAGTTTAATACTAATAGATTAGTATTTCCTTGTATCATTGTTATAAGTTATTCTGTACTGCATTTGCTAGTTTCAAGGATTTTAAAGTCTCAAATTTCTGGTCAACTCCAGTTCCATGGCATCAACAGACAAATTAACTTTAAAAAGACCGTCACATAAGGGGTTATCAAATGAAATAGCTGTGATGACACATACCCATGTTAGCATTCTGAAGACATATCAAGAGTCTTGAGCTGAACCAAAAGTAGGCTTATTGCAATTACTAGTAGGCTAACATCAGTTAAACAGTAAACAAATAATGCACCAGTCAATTGAATCCCTGGGAGGGGGGGGCCGGGACATGCGGGGATACTGCTCAGGAAAAAATCAATAAATAGCACTCATCCCCACTGGCAGGGACCAATTCTGTGGCAGTATGCCCCACCCCTGGGGCATGCTCAACAAGAATACACAAGTTCCTAAGATTTCAACTTTTTATTTTGTAAAAATAAACCACAAAAATCTTAGCAGTTACATCACAAATAACAAAACCTTCAGCAGTTATAAAAATAAAATTTTAGACTTGGAGAAGACACCCTTCACATTACTTTTATTAAACACCTGACGTCCATTATTAAACACCTGCAGCACCATGTGACTGTGAGAATTCTGCTTTTGTGTACTCATTCTCCCGCGCCGGGAAGTCCCCCGGGTGAACGTCCGTAGTTGGTCAACACAGTGGACCTAGAACAGGCCGGGTGCGCCCAGCTGATAGGCCTACTGGAATCGTGGCAGCAAAATATGACGTCACTTTTCAAATCCCCGCCTATCATGCACCGCCACGACGGACAGCAATAAATCACAGTAATCCCGGTACACCGGGCAGCTATTTTAAGCAGTATTTAGCAGAAGCACCGTGTTTCCCGGCCAAGTCCCGGCCCCCCCCTCCCAGGGATTCAATTGACTGGTGCATAAAACAGTACTCACCAGCATTCCTAGCATGCCCAGGTTGATAATCCTCCTCAAAAGGTAAAAGCACTTAATAATGTGTGTATGTTTGTATTAACAAGTATTCCCTCAAGACAAGAGGTAGATCAGTAAAATACATTAAACTAATCTTCCATTTGTTTCTAGTGGGGCCACTCTATTGTGCAGTTGTCAGCTAGTGGCTAGTGGTGTATTCTTAAGAAGGGTTTGGAGGAACCAGACTATCTAGAAGTGTGAGAGGCCGACGAACCCCCTCACCTAACAAGCTAAAAAGATACTTTCCTCTGCTTAGTCAGAAAATCAAATGCCAAGAATGCAATTGTGTATCTGTCTGTTAACAGCAGATAATCCCCTCAGACAAACAGGATGCTAATCCGAGTTATCAGACATATCTCCGCCTGACACCAATCAGCTTATTTCCTTCTTGAGACAAAAGACAGGGAATTGAGGAATGAATTTCAATTGCACCAGGTTGTTCTCCAAGTTATAACATAAACATCAAATACTTTGGTCAGTTGTATAATGATTTTCCTTATAACTTGCAATTTTTCTTATTAAGTGCTATAAGTATTGACTTTGGAGTTATATACAGTCTGACTGAAAGAATTATTAGTATTAACTCTGAAGTTCTTTTTTCTTAAAACATCAAACCCCAAATAAAATAGTGCACATGCACTTTACATCTGATAAATGAGACTAGAAGTACAGTCCTAATTAACAGCATTTCGTTAAGCCACATTCAAAATAATTCATGTTTGTCTCTCTTTTACAACAAGCCCTCAGCACTCTATACCTGGGTCTGGGAAAGTAGATTATAACCCTGTCAGTGGTATACACAGGAAGTGATGATAAGTAGAGCAGTACACATGCCCAACTGAGCCAGATTAAACCCCAGGGAATAAGTGGGGTACAGATAAGAGCTCATTTGCATAACATAAAAGTGCATGACTGGTGTAGTGCTGTTGGCTAATAGTATCCTGTCCCTTTAATCAACGTCTCTGTTATAACTAAGAATAAGCCGCAAATAACAATACAGCGAAGAATTAGCAAACATTCCATTAACCTGTGTTACAGTTTCCTCGCCTTCAATTGATCTCAGATGTTTAAGTTATGAGACTCATCTCGCTTTATTTCAATATTAGGTATGCGGGCTTTCATACATGTCGATCACAGCATAATGCTGTATTAACGTCATAAGAATCTCTCTCTCTCTCTCTCTCTCTCTCTCTCTCTCTCTCTCTCTCTCTCTCTCTCTCTCTCTGCACTTGGTCATGGATGGGTATATTTTAGGTATATATATATATATATATATATATATATATATATATATATATATATATATATATATATATATATATATATATATATATATATATATGTATATATATATATATATATATATATATATATATATGAATATATATATATGTATATATATATATATATATATATATATATATGTATATATATATATATATAAATATATATATATATATATATATATATATATATATATATATATATATATATATATATATATATATATGTACATATACATATATATACATAATATATATATATATATATATATATATATATATATATATATATATATATATATATATATATATATAAATATGTACATATACATAATATATATATATATATATATATATATATATATATATATATATATATATATATATATATATATATATATATATATATATATAATCGATAGAGGAAAAAAAGACAAAAACGATGGTTTCTATGTCTTGACAGAAACTTCATTTGCACTATCAGATATACTCATTGTTGTTCCGTGAAATAGAATGCAAAACTAAGTTTTCACATAAGAACTCTCCATAAATAGTATTTAAACTCACAAAACAACTGTAAATGCAGTAAATATTTCAAATGCAACATATAAAAAACATGATGAAATGGGGATAAAGAAATGACGACTAGCAAGAAAAATTTACCTCTTCGAAACCTGTAACTGTTAGGCACATTGAGATATTCAAATAATGGAATACCTTCAAGGGGACAATTCAACCTTTTATGTTCCATCATCTCTTTTCAATTATTTTCTTTACAACTAATACCCAAGGAAGGACTGGAAAAAGGAGTCCTGTTAAGAAGGTATAGGTAGAAAATCAATGGAAGTGTTCTGACTTTTGTATGGGTATGGCACCTACCACGGTTAGATATCAGGAAGTATCGAGGCTTGAACAATAGAGGTAAATCAATATGCTACCTTTTACGGTTATGTTTACTCCGAAGCAAGATACGATATACTAGAAGGTATAGGCACCAACTTGACTTTATTCAAGACGTCAGCCTTGTGAAGCAAGATATGATATACTAGACGATACAGACACCAACTTGACTTCATTCAAGACTTCAGCATGGAGAAGCATTTCCTGACCTCCATGTTAGTGGCAGTGATAATTTTCATCATCAGCACAGGTAAGATCCAAGAAAGCGAATAAAACGTTTGGTGTGAATTCCATCTGTTTTATCACTTATTCATTTTAAATATATTATTTAGTCAAGGTACACTTTGACAGTAGACGCCATTTCTTTTACCTATAGCTATGAACTTTTAATTACTGGTATGTAAAGGCAAGAGCATGTTATTTTAACATGTTACATATGTCGGCCATATAGGCCCACAACCTTGATACCACACTATACTGGGGCTACCTCTGCAGTTGATTGATTATGCCTTGCACAATTATTTCTAACCAAGTATTCAAGTATCAGGAGGTCAAGCTTCCTCCATTTATTTTATTTATTAATATTTTTTTCTAATAGTGACTCTATTACGATGGTGCATATGTGAACGGCAGAAGGAAAATAAGCTGTTGTTCTGAAAAACGACAGAAGAAAGAAAATTTAGAAAATTCCACCAGTTTTCCAAAAACAGCAGAAACAAATTTAAAGAGTTTTTCCTCCAGCGTTTTTCAAAAAACAGCAGAAAATAATTGAATTTATTTTTTCTGTTGTTTTCCGAAAACAGTGTAAAAATTAAATTTATATTTCCAACCTTTTTCCAATAGCAGCAGAAAAAAAGAAATTGTGAATTATGAATATTCAAATATTCATAATTCATCTACGAATATTCATAATTACAAACGAATTATGGATATTCGTAATTGAATTATGAATATTCGTGATTGAATTATGAATATTCGTAGTTCAAATACGAGTATTCATAATTTATTTTTGAATACTTATAATTCATTCACGAATATTCATGAATGAATTTTGAATATTCATGATTGACACTGAATTATGAATATTCAAATTGGGCTCGTTTTGGCGAGCCTGGTTCAACCCAAAGCGTCACAGGTACGTTATCTGGTTCTAACCAAAGTCAGCTTGGCGAGCTGTTTCACCCCTTGTTTGAACCGAATCACGTGGTTTGGTCCAAAAAGTATAAATTAAAAATTCTGCTGTTTTGGGAAAAATGTTCGAGAAAATATATATATTTTAAAAATCTGCTGTTTTTGGAAAACAACACACACGCACCTTGTCATATGTGAACGAGGATCTTGAAGTGACATTTTTTTCAGATTTTCGGATTTCTAAGGAAAAAAAATCAGTGGTCGTAATAAGCTTCCGTATGTTTTCAATAGTTTCTGGTTCATTAGATTATATTTGAGGTAGTTAAAAGGTGGTCAATGAAATTATTCAGTTGGATATTAATAAATGTTTTAAATGGTTCCTTGAGTATTACTCTTTCATCTATTAACATGTATCACATGTTTCTAGTTCATTGGTTTCTTTTAGATATTAACGAGTGTTGATTGATTTTGCAGGTGCAGAAGTTAATATAGGACTTGGTAAAATAGCATACCAGTCTTCGACAGGAGCGGGAGGCGTGGCATCTCGAGCTGTGGATGGGAATACAAACAAGAAATATGTAGGTGGCTCTTGTACACATACTCTTAATAATGAATCTTCACCGTGGTGGATGGTCGACCTCGGCCACCATTATACCATCTCCAGTCTGCGTGTGTACAACAGGGATAACAATGGTAAGTGTATTTTAACATAGAACTCAACATGTACAGTAAATGTACTTAATTCCGTTACCATAATAATAATAATAACAATAATAATAATTATAATAATAATAATAATAATAGATAATAATAATAATAATAGATATTAATAATAATAATAATAATAATAATAGATTATAATAATAATGATAATAATAATAATGATAAAAATAATAATAATAGTAATAATAATAATAATAATCATGATAATAACAAAAATGATGATAATGACAATAATGGTAATAACAATAATATAATAATAATAATAATAATAGTAATAATGATAATGATAATAATAGTAATAATAATGATAACAATAATGATGATGAAATCTTATCAAATCATTTTTTAAAATTATTCTTCAGCTTATCGCCTGCAGAACGTGAATGTGTTGCTGAGCAACAATGCTGATGTAAACAAGATCACAATTGACTCGTTTCACCGCTGCTACTTTCGCCAGGGAATAGTAACTGCAGCTGAAACATGGGTGTGCAAGGCTCGTTATGCACGTTATGTCATGATCGCTTTGAGCAGTTCACCAGACAATGTGCTAACATTGTGTGAGGTGCAGATATTTGGAACTAAGGCAAGTCCTGAAGGTAAGTAATTCTCCTCTTAATTGGTACTCAGGACTCAAATAAGCATGAGAATATTGATTTATTAAGAGTGATTTGAAAGGCAATGTTTTAAATATTAGACTGCGCTTGATGGTTAATTTTTAACCGTTGAAGTAACATTCATATAGCAAATATAGGTAAATAATCTATATCACACCTCATGCATTAAGTGCTGGATAGTTTTAGAGAATCAAATATATATATATATATATATATATATATATATATATATATATATATATATATATATATATATATATATATATATATATATATATATTATTAGTTGTTATTTTTCTATACTTATACATATTTCTGAAATAAATGTAACATATATATATATATATATATATATATATATATATATATATATATATATATATATATATATATATATATATATATATATATATATATAGCTATTAGAGGTAAACATTCTATATGGAAAAACAAAGGTATTTAATAAGGGTTTCATCAGTACCTGACAAGCATTCTGTTTGATGGGGGGAATCACGCGCAAGACAAGTGAGAAAGTTGCTGGTGACATGGGGTTAGGCTGTTGTTTTAGCCAGATGTCAAGTTTCCTAGCTCCACCACTTACAACTGGCCAGTCACAATTTAGCTGTAGTGTGGCAGAAGAAATGACAATATCGAAATTCCAAATTCCAACCTAGTTAGTTAAAATCACAATTTAGCTGTAGTAAACTGGTAGGAGAAATGACAAAAATTGAAATTCCAAATTCCAACTTAATGTGTTTATTGCATTCATCAGTAGAGTCCTAGTTAGTTGAAATCATAAAATTATAATAAATTTGTTCATTTCTTTCATTTTTATCCACTTACTTAAAGGAAGGCTTTGGCTTCGTACAAAAACTTGTTTGAACTACCTTTATACTACACATAATCACTTCCTGATTGCATTTCCATTCTCCCATGCTAATTTGGGCCTAAACAGCAATTTGTGTATTAAGCCCCTTCCTGCTGGTGTATAGCAACAGGCCCTTAGCAACCCCAGCAAGAGGTGCAGAGGACCTGAGCATACAGTGAGTGGATTCAGCACCCTCACTGGCACCCTCATTGGCTGCTTTAGTACAGGAAAAGTAATTGGGCAAGGTGCATGTTCAGGTAGCTTCCTTGAATGGGCAGTGTTTTTAGATAAAAAATGGTAAAATACTGCTCAGCCTATGACTGCTATAGCTACTGTGGAACCTCAGGATTAAGTTTTCATCGGATACCTAAGGATGTTGTAAGAAGAAAACAATGGATTTCTGCATTGAAACTGAAAAGGCAGCTGAAGTGGGACTGTGTTTGGATTTGTTCAGACCATTTTACACCTGATTCATATGAGAACACTAAACATGAACTGGGTCTGCACAAGAAAAAGAGATTGAAGAAGAATGCAATCCCAACTATATTTAGCTACAAAAAACAGGAAGAGACTACTGGACGCAAACAAAGGATTGAGGAACGTGAACGTAAACAGGTAAGGATTCTAGATAAATCTTTTCATTTTAAGAATTATCTTTAATACCTCATTTCAGAAATACTTTACTGGTTTCCTTTCATCAATATCTGAATGTTGATCCCAATGCTGCCTGATTTTGTAATGAAAAAGGGAAACCTGTTTGTGAGCAGTTGATGTGAGAAATGCTTCTTTTTAAAATATTTAAAAAATAATTCATGACCTTCCTACCGATTGTTAATGCAAATGGTGTAAATGTTTCTCCAACCCTTTTCTACAATATCCCTTTACAATGCATACTTAAAACTTAAAACTCAGATACTTCTCTATTCATGTTTCTGTATAAACCCTGTTCAACATAAGTTAGCCAAGGCAAACAAATAATGAAGTTTACACCATTTGCATTAACAATTGGTAGGAAGGTCATGAATTATTTTTTAAATGTTTTAAAAAGAAGCATTTCTCACATCAACTGCTCACAAACAGGTTTCCCTTTTTCATTACAAAATCAGGCAGCATTGGGATCAACATTCAGATATTGATGAAAGGAAACCAGTAAAGTATTTCTGAAATGAGGTATTAAAGATAATTCTTAAAATGAAAAGATTTATCTAGAATCCTTACCTGTTTACGTTCACGTTCCTCAATCCTTTGTTTGCGTCCAGTAGTCTCTTCCTGTTTTTTGTAGCTAAATATAGTTGGGATTGCATTCTTCTTCAATCTCTTTTTCTTGTGCAGACCCAGTTCATGTTTAGTGTTCTCATATGAATCAGGTGTAAAATGGTCTGAACAAATCCAAACACAGTCCCACTTCAGCTGCCTTTTCAGTTTCAATGCAGAAATCCATTGTTTTCTTCTTACAACATCCTTAGGTATCCGATGAAAACTTAATCCTGAGGTTCCACAGTAGCTATAGCAGTCATAGGCTGAGCAGTATTTTACCATTTTTTATCTAAAAACACTGCCCATTCAAGGAAACTACCTGAACATGCACCTTGCCCAATTACTTTTCCTGTACTAAAGCAGCCAGTGAGGGTGCCAGTGAGGGTGCTGAATCCACTCACTGTATGCTCAGGTCCTCTGCACCTCCTGCTGGGGTTGCTAAGGGCCTGTTGCTATACACCAGCAGGAAGGGGCTTAATACACAAATTGCTGTTTAGGCCCAAATTAGCATGGGAGAATGGAAATGCAATCAGGAAGTGATTATGTGTAGTATAAAGGTAGTTCAAACAAGTTTTTGTACGAAACCAAAGCCTTCCTTTAAGTATTATTGATATCATTTATGTAATTATGTATCTAATTATTTATTCACGTGTATTTTTCATATATTCATTTATTTAGTTATTCTTATTTATTTATTCATTTCCGTCTATTTATCTATTTATTTTTTGGTGTTTGTTTACAGATTTATTCATTCTATCAGAGATTCTGTATAAACGTCCCTGATCCTATATTTTCCTTGCATTACAGATTTCACTGCAATGTATACTCAACTGGTGGAGAAGGATGCTAGGGTAACCGGATCGTCCTTGGCTCCTCAGGTGACGTATGGAAGCCAGATTGAACGTGCAGGTGAATGTATGACGCACGGCGTCTGCTGGAGGTTCGTCTACAATGCCAGCAATGGCAGCTGCAGGATATACGCGCATTACGAGAATCAGACAACGCCCTCTATTGGATCCAGCATCTATGAATACACCCCATAAGTCTGATCAGTTACTGTACAGACAACTCCCTCTATGGGATCCAGCATCTATGAATACACCCCATAAGTCTGATCAGTTACTGTACAGACAACTCCCTCTATGGGATCCAGCATCTATGAATACACCCCATAAGCCTGATCAGTTACTGTACAGACAACTCCCTCTATGGGATCCAGCATCTATGAATACACCCCATAAGTCTGATCAGCTACTGTACAGACAACGCCCTCATTGGGATCCAGCATCTATGAATACACCCCATAAGTCTGATCAGTTACTGTACAGACAACTCCCTCTATGGGATCCAGCATCTATGAATACACCCCATAAGCCTGATCAGTTACTGTACAGACAACTCCCTCTATGGGATCCAGCATCTATGAATACACCCCATAAGTCTGATCAGTTACTGTACAGACAACTCCCTCTATGGGATCCAGCATCTATGAATACACCCCATAAGTCTGATCAGTTACTGTACAGACAACTCCCTCTATGGGATCCAGCATCTATGAATACACCCCATAAGTCTGATCAGTTACTGTACAGACAACTCCCTCTATGGGATCCAGCATCTATGAATACACCCCATAAGTCTGATCAGCTACTGTACAGACAACTCCCTCTATTGGATCCAGCATCTATGAATACACCCCATAAGTCTGATCAGTTACTGTACAGACAACTCCCTCTATTGGATCCAGCATCTATGAATACACCCCATAAGTCTGATCAGTTACTGTACAGACAACTCCCTCTATTGGATCCAGCATCTATGAATACACCCCATAAGTCTGATCAGCTACTGTACAGACAACTCCCTCTATGGGATCCAGCATCTATGAATACACCGCATAAGTCTGATCAGTTACTGTACAGACAACTCCCTCTATGGGATCCAGCATCTATGAATACACCGCATAAGTCTGATCAGCTACTGTACAGACAACTCCCTCTATGGGATCCAGCATCTATGAATACACCGCATAAGTCTGATCAGTTACTGTACAGACAACTCCCTCTATGGGATCCAGCATCTATGCATACACCGCATAAGTCTGATCAGTTACTGTACAGACAACTCCCTCAATGGGATCCAGCATCAATGAATACATCCCATAAGTCTGATCAGTTAAACATCAACAGCAATAACTGTTTGGATGGATAACACCGCAAACATAAAAGCATTTCTACATCGATATCAACTGGATTACTACATCCAGTCCTGTCAGTTACCTTTCTTACAGCTCAAAACTGCTGGAGAGGTTGGTGGCGGGGCGACTTACTGACTACATGACTGAAAACAACTTGCACAAACATTTACAATCTGCTTACAAGCCTGGTCACAGCACTGCGACTGCCCTAGTGAAAGTACATAATGACATACTAACTAGCATTGACCAGCACAGAATAGCTATACTGGTAATGTTAGATCTGAGTGCGGCGTTCGACACCATCGACCATGATATTCTAGTCAGCAGAATGGAAAATACACTAGGTATTACGAGTCAAGCACTTGCTTGGTCTTACCTGTGAGGTCGCACACTCCACATCACGATTGACAAGTCATTCTCTGAGTTACAGGACATTCTGTGGTCTGTACCGCAAGGATCAGTGTTATGACCATTGTTGTTCCTGATCTACCTCCTACCCCTTGGGAAACTCATCAGGAAGCATGGTTTAGAGTTTCCATATATGTAGATGACACACAGCTCTATCTGTCAATAAAACCCATCACTCAACAAGCAGTCGACATAGGAGTTGCTAGGCTGGAAGGCTGCCTCACTGACATATATACATGGATGTCACAGAACAAGCTGAAACTGAATGCAGACAAAACGGAAGTCTTAGTGCTAGGCAACCCTAAGCAGCGAACCAAAATATCTATGCCTAGCATTTCCATAAATGGTGAGATTGTTAAGATTCTCAATATACCTATCGACAATCTGGACTGTTTTTGATCCATGCATGAATATGGCAGTACATGTGTCAAAGGCAGTCATATCTGCAAACTATCACCTTCGAAACAGCGGAAGGATCAGAAAATACTTGAATGCAGAATCAACTAAAAATGCTGTCATATACCTGGTAACCTAAAAATTCGACTACTGCAATGGACTTCTCTGTGGAATACCTGAACAGCTAATATGGAAGCTCCAAAGAGTACAAAATAACGCTGCCAGGGTGATCACTCTCACAAAGAAGCATGACCATATCACTCCAGTACTAAAGGAACTGCACCGGCTACCAGTCAGGAAGAGAATTGAATTCAAGATTCTGCTACTGGCATACAAGTGTTTGCATGGAACTGCACCTTCTTATCTGAGGGAATTGCTGAAAGAGTATGTCCCACCACGGACACTGAGATCAACATCCAAGAACTTACTCTTCGAGCCGAGAACCAACATGAAAACCTACAGTGACAGATCGTTTAGTGCCGGTGCCCCAAAACTATGGAACCAGCTCCCAAATAATATTAAAATTTGGACAGCTGGTAGTGTGGCAATCTTCAAACAACAACTGAAACCACATCTGTTCGAAGTTGTATATATCAATTGACTATGTGGATATCAACATCTATCCTTTGACAATGGAATGTAATGCGTCTTTGAGCATGTTTATATGGACAGGGTGCAATATAAAATGACATTATTATTATTATCATTATTATTATTATTTTATACATCATCATCAAAAACTGTTTGGGATGGATAGCACCGCAAATATGATATAGCTTTAAAGATTATGATGCCTTCTCACAATCTGTCATGATTTCATAGGATTTTTACAATAATATTGATGATAACATCCGAGCATATATATATATATATATATATATATATATATATATATATATATATATCTGCCGTACTAGTAAAGTAGGAGAAACGGTCCCCTCACCCGTGCCACCTCCTAATATTTTGGACTGGTACGAGGCCGTGGACGACAATGCCGATAAATATGAAAACACTCCTTTAACTGTTCTCGGCAAACTAGAACCGTTACCCCAACGGCTCCCTAGCCCTGTCAAGGCCAATAAGAGAAAACGTATCAATAGCGATGGCAAAGCTATGACCACCGCTACTAGCAAAGACAGTACACAAATAAATAGTGAGCTTGACAACTCAGCCACTACACCTCAATTCATCGCTCTAACCAATGAGCCATTGCCAGAAATAGTTGACGATGTTGAACTCGCAACACCACAAAATAAACCTAGTGGCAACATACCATGGTTACTTAATACATATCCCACTGACCAGCCACTACCGGAAAACCTAGTTGGCAAGAAAGTCAGATTCAATCAAGCAGAAAGTAAGGATGACCAACAAAATGTCAACCCTGAACCTGTACATATCGAAATACATGCCAATAATGCATCTCATTCTAATTTACAGGATGGCGACCGTGACTTTCTCAAGATCTCGGAGGACGCCCATCCTTTTTTCAAGAGAAGCCGAGGGTGCCTCAGTGCCGCTTCGCGCGCAGATTGCAGAGCAAGCCACCTGGAGGAATTGGTCGAACGGGAGGTGCCTCTACCATGGGCCCTACGCTTGGAGCCAATCCCGGCTTACCTCATGCAGATCACCCCTCAACTCATCAGAATTCAAAAGAGGAATGCCATAGCCCTACAACGGGAGGCAGCAAAATTCCTCAGGCGCTCATGCACACATCTGACGACTCAAGGAACATTGAATTGGAACATTGTTGCCAAATTCTACGGGAATGACGACGAGGGCCTATCCCAGGCCAAACAGAAAATGGACACTCTCGTAGCGAGAGATTTCACTCGTGAGCAGGACAAGCTCGAAGATCGAAAGAACGACATCTTCGACCACCCAGTCACCAATGAGGCGATCACCAATAACCTTAAGATACGGGGGTACAACAATCCCAACCGCCCACCTAGAGAGAGATCCCCTGTCAGGGTCAACCCTCCGCGACAGAACATTCCCAATGCCAGGGATGAACCGGATAGGCAGGATAATAGGAACAACCGTCCTATGATGCCACAAAACAACCAGAGACCACAGGCCCGTGCCAAACGCCGTAGGTCCAACTCCCGCTCGAGATCCCGTTCTCCGAGCCGCAACCGTGGTGGTGCCCAGTACAACAGGTACGACCAACGCCCTAACTATAGGGGAGGCCCTAGAGGAAGGGCCAGAGGGAACAACCGCTACCGAGGCTACCAAGACAGACCTCAACAGTATAACCAGGGTCAGAATAACCTACCCGATCCAGACCAACTGGGCGCTATTATACGCCAGGTCGTGGAACAATTCAACCAACCGCCACCACCACCCCCCCAAAATAGGGGCAGGGACTACAGGAGATAACAAGACCTCTCTCCTTCGAGTTTAAATGATATGGTGAGCAATCTCCCAGTCATTACATTAGGCTAAGAACAGTTCATTTCTAGTCATAAGTGTTAAATGTTTCATACAAAGTTCAAAGACTTGTTAAACCCTCATTTCATAGACATAATTCTCTATGAAGAGGAACTTGAGGCAGCCATTCTTTGCTACCTTTTAAAGGACACATGGTCCACCCTATCAGGGGACTCTTACATCAAAACATTGAATGAGACTTTCAGTGTAGAAAAGACAATTCTTTTGGAGCTACATCGACATCATAGACTATTAGACCTTATTTCAAGGCAAATAAGTCATATCATAACCTACAAGGGATATAAGCCCACATGTAATCGCACAGCCAGTAATAATCCGGCTGATTATAATATTGACATTAGCATTAATACTACATCAATCAACAATGAACAATCTGGCACAGGACAGACAACCTCTACAGTGCCGAAAGATGAACATTTTCTTAACATAATAAGTAGTATACAGGACTATACCAAACTTATCTCTCGAACCAAATGTGGTTGCGAATTTCAAAATTGTAACCATTGTTCTGTGGGTAATCCAACTAGTAATTACCATAGTCAGCAATATCTAGACAAATCATCTGATACTGTTATTACTCATTCGTTAGAACCCATTCCATGTAAGGATCGGAATGTGCCTATGTCAACACCAAATTGTCATTTTATTCACAGAAATATAAGCAACAATTCTTCTAAACTTGAAGATCCAATTTCTGTTGTCAATCTTTCCCACCGACTCCTCATTCCCTCCGAACTAGCAATACTAAACAAAGGACTCAAGTTCTGCCCTACTCCAGGGGAACCTGACCTGTCTGAACATCATAATGACTTAGACAAATTTCATCTAAGATTGAAGAGGTATTTGCATTTCTACAAATTACCTAATGATTCAAATGTGGAAGACAAAACCATACTATCCACATCAAATTTAGATCCAAATTCTCCATTTAAACACCAAAAGTTTAAAAATCCTTCAGACTGGATCCCACCACCAGTCTCCAATCTTGAGAATTTTATCACCAAAAATCACTTAGATCTTTCTGACTCAGTGATATCTAAAAACAAATTTAATAACATCAACAGACAGGAAAGACTAGCAATCAAACAACTCAGTACCGATAGTACCATAGTCATAAAACAAGCTGATAAAGGAGGGGTAGTAGTCATCATGAATAGGGAAGACTATATAAAAGAAGGCATCAGACAACTCTCTGACGCCAAGTTTTACATACAAACAGAAAATGATCTCACTCAAGATCATTACAATGCCATTGAAACTAAATGCAATGACATGCTCATTAGAGATGAAATAGACCTATCCTGTTACGACTACCTGACACACACACCCATTAGGACAGCACAATTTTACATGCTGCCCAAAATACACAAAAACAAGTCACCCCCACCCGGAAGACCTATAGTCTCCGGCAATGGGTGCCCAACAGAACGAATATCACAATTCGTCGACTACTTCTTACAACCTGGTGTTAAGAAGATCACTTCATACATACAGGACACAACCGACTTCCTGCGAATGCTCCAAGACATAGGAGACCTCCCAGACAATACATATCTAGTCACTATGGACGTCTCCAGCCTCTACACTAACATACCTAATGTTGAGGGTATTGAGGCCTGTAGTACTTTACTACAGAGAGAGAGGCCGGATGCAAGACATCCCACTAATGGCAGTCTCATTGAGTTACTCACCCAAGTACTCACCATGAACAACTTCGATTTTGATGAGAAACACTATCTCCAAATCGGAGGCACTGCAATGGGAACAAGAGTAGCTCCATGTTATGCCAACACCTTCATGGGTTGGTTTGAAGATAAACATGTCTACACTTACCATACCCTACCCAAACTGTGGAAACGATACATCGATGACATCTTTGTCATCTGGACACACAGTGACCACATGCTAGAGGAATTCATTCAATACCTCAACCAGTGCATGCCCTCTATCAAGTTCGAGACTGAGATATCCCAAGTTAATGTCAATTTCTTGGATGTCACGGTCATTCTGGGACCAGGAGGCAGCATCATAACTGACCTCTACACCAAACCAACTGACAGTCATAATTACTTAGACTTCAGATCAGCTCACCCAAAACACTGTCGCATAGGCATACCATACAGCCAATTCCTCAGGCTCAGAAGAATATGCAGCGACACTGACATCTTCACACAGAGATGCAGAGAAATGTCCAAACATTTCATTAGGGCAAACTATCCGCCACATGTCATTACTGAGGCTTTCAACAAAGTCTACATTCTAGACAGGAGTACACTTCTACTCCCCAAAACCCCAACTGATGCAGGGGAACGAGATCAAAATCTAAGTTTCCTCATCACCACCTTCCACCCAACATTCAGAGAATGCACAAACATAGTTACAAGAAACTGGGATTTACTGGACAGATCTAGCGCGACTAGACCCTTGATGAATCTACGGATCATCAAGGGTAACAGAAGGGCCAAAAACCTACGGGATTTACTGGTCCGAGCAAGACTACCCAGACTTACAACTCCACCTCAACAGCCTCTGACACTCCAACAGAGGCTTAGCAATACCAGACAGACACGCACAACAACTACACGTTGTACAAGACTGCACTGTAGGTACTGCCGACTCATCAACCGGACTGGCACTATAACCAGCCCAATCACAGGAAAACAATACAACACCTGCAACAACGTGACTTGTCATTCCAACAATATCGTTTATTGTCTCTCATGCCGTACTTGCAACAAGCAGTACGTGGGACAAACAAAAAGGAAACTTGTTGAAAGACTACGCGAACACTTCCGTAGCATCAACAATAACACAAACACCCACATAGTAGGCAGACATTTCAATCTAGCCAACCACAGAGGCATATCATCCCTCGAAGTACACGTTTTGAGCTTCATTAGAGCCAATCCGAACAATCCGCAAAGTCGACAAGCCAGGATCAAATGTGAATTGAAATGGATTCACAGACTGCGCTCATTCGTCCCTAAAGGTTTGAACCTTATGGACACAACAACATATATCTAGGAACATCACAGGGATTTCACACAAGAAAAAACAAAAACTCCATTTGTTATAATATGGTGGACAATGCATTTATTTACCATAAAAGGCACATAGATATTTCATCACTTCAATGAATTATATACAGCAATAAATTCCCACTATGGATCAATGCTATTTTATTTATGTATACATTCTCTATACACTACTGTACAAATTACCAATGAATTATCAACTCCAGATTACACCAATCATCAGTTTTTGTACTTCATATGCCTTTAGAATAATCTTCTAATAACTTCTTGTTGTGATATTTATACAATACACATGGCATTACACACAGTGGTCTATTCCAGACTTGAGCATATTTATACCGTACCTCGTCAACAAACCAATATCCTCTTACCAAAAGGTATTATATATACTCATTTCACTACATTGTCCCACTCTATACTTCCTAGAGTGACCCAAGATAGTTCGTCGAATAATTTAGGGAAGAGCGTTCGCACCCTTCATACCCTCTAGGGTTTATTTCTATTGAATAGCTGACCACCAACCTTGTGGACACTACTCTTTATGGACATCATAAATTATCTTGTCCATGGCACTACTAGTTAAACTACAATAACCACTTCTCGCATCTATCAAATTCACTGATCTGATGCTCATTGCAACACTTATCCAGTGTTGCGCCGCTAACTATTAAAGATTACAAATTAAATCCTCTGATGAGACCCACAACTGGGTCGAAACCGCTTTTAAATGTGATTGTCCTATCTCAGGCACACTACAACACTCTCACACATCCATCTGGTGTGTGATGACGTCATCTATATCCCCCCTTGGTGACGATAACGCCGCACAACAAAATCACGTGCAGAGCTATTTTTAGTGCCTCATCAGAACGCCTCTGTTTCCCAGCCACTCCGCATAGAGTAGGCAAGCGGTCAGGTATCAACGAACGACACTCGGGTTCCGTCCCTTCAAAAGTCATCGTACCCCGTCATTTCCATATATATATATATATATATGTATATATATATATATATATATATATATATATATATATATATATATATATATATATATATATATATATTTATATTTAGAGGAAAAAGTAGGATGTTATGCCCGGCATGTTTAATCCATACATTAAGGCACAATTTTCCAGATTAACGACCTCTGGTAGGTAATTTTGAGGTTTTTGAATTAGGACGAACAAGTAAATGAGAGCAGCTCTGATGCAATTGTGAATTTTTCTTTTGCCCTAAAAATGATGACTAACTTCCCAGCATATATATATATATATATATATATATATATATATATATATATATATATATATATATATATATATATATATATATATATATATATATATATATATTCTGCTTTTGACTTTCAAATGCATGCAAGGATGAGCCCCTCTATACCTGAGGGAACTGTTAGTCAAACAAGCTAATACAAGGACTCTAAGATCAAACACTAAGAACTTATTACAGATACCACTCACTGATCTGAAAAGGTTTGGTGACAGAGCATTCTGTGCCTATGCACCACGCCTTTGGAATGAGCTCCCTGACAACATCAAGGCTGCTGATAGTGTGCAAAACTTCAAGAAACAGCTGAAAACATTGCTATTTCGAAAGGAGTTTAATTGACTATATGGACCATGACAACTGTCCAATGACTCTAAAGCGCTTTTGAACATTATAGGTGGAAAGAGCGCTATATCAAATATCAATTATTATATATATATATATATATATATATATATATATATATATATATATATATATATATATATATATATATATATATATATATATAAATACTAGTATATATATATATATATATATGTATAGTCATAGATGGTGCAGTAGAGGTATTTGGCATTACTGGCTTACAGAGTAGCCTGCCATCTAGCTATAGAGTTAGCTAGAGCAGTCATCCAGCATAGTGCCTGGATGCTAACCAAGTGATTGCCACCAACTGACTGTCCCAACTGACTGTCCCAACTGACTGTCACCCAACTGACTGTCACCCAACTGACTGCCTGGTGTATATGCAGTATCAGAAATTAGGTCTGAATGAATTCATCACATTGGTAGTAAGAGGAGTAGATATAATAGTATAGACAGTGCTGTGGTGGTTAAATAGAGATATTCTCTTGAACTACAGCGTTTACAAAATAGATAACTATGTGCAAGCAAAGATAATCGATGAAGCGTTAAGTGGCATCATGATGAAGATTGTTTTCGCAAAACAGAGGTAATGAGGCAAACACATCACCGCTGGCGTTAAGTGTTTTGCAGCTAGGTATATTGTCCATGAAAAGACAAAGGATGTAAATGGCTTACCATCCTGCACAAATCGATGTAGTGTAGAATAGGAAGTAATCTCCTTAACCCTTATGCTGCTGGTGGTTAATTTGGCTCGTACAAAATTATACAAAAATATGAAAAATGTCTGAAACCCTGGCAACTGGATACTCATCTCAGAGTACTCAGCGAGAGCTATCCAATGAATACAAACATGGCAGGGTTTAGATGGTTTTCAAAATTATTTGCGTCTTTGTGCTTTGGACAAAAGTAGCCTCAGTATTGGAAGGGCTACTCGCCTCCGAGGCTACAAAGAATATCTAACACGAGTCTTTTGCAAACCTAACATTCCTTGGGCATGTGAGACATATGCATTTGATAGAACCAGCTCACTGAGGCGAGCTAGCGCACTTCCACCAACCAATAGAAGAGAGACATCTTAACAGCATCAATAGAGTCTGACCGTGATGAGTTACATTCTGTTTGGAGTTCTGTTGACATATTGCTATCTTTGTTCAAACCTCCTCAAGCTGACTCCCTTTACTCATCCATTAGCTCCCCCCCCCCCCCCCTAATCCCCCAGTTGTGTTATGGCAAGCATTCCATGCAAATATCCACTTCCTTTTACAGAAATTCATTTTCCGTTTCAGAAAGTCATATTTTAAAAATGATTTTTCATTTACAATGAATCATCAAACAATGATTCATGACAGCAAAGAGAGAGAGAGAGAGCGGAGAGAGAGAGAGAGAGAGGGGGGAGCGAGAGAGAGAGAGAGAGAGAGAGAGAGAGAGAGAGAGAGAGAGAGAGAGAGAGAGAGAGAGAGGGGCGAGAGAGAGGTAGAGAGAGAGAGAGAGAATGAGAGAGAGGGTGAGATGGGGAGAGAGATGGTGGGGAGGAGAGAGAATGAGTGAGAGAGAATGAGAGATAGAGAGAGAGAGGCAGAGCGTGTGGGAGAGAGATAGAGAGAGAGAGTGTGTCACAGAGAGAGAGGGAGAGAGAGTCACAGAGAGAGAGAGAGAGTAGTTGGGATTCTCCTGATACGTGCATCAATACGTTATAGATTGTGTAAACTGCATAAGTGCAAAGTAATGTATCTAAGATCGAATAAAGGCGAAAGAGTTCCTACCCAGGCATCTGAGATCAATTCAAGGCGAGAAAACTGAGTTTATTGGATGTTTGCCAAGTACTTAGCTACATGACTTTGTACTTGATCGCTAATAGGTTACCACCCCACCCCTCGCTCTCTGCACGCACATATATACAAGTATCTATACTCTCATTCACACTGCTTGTTGTAGTTAATTATATCACACATATATAACACATTTACGGTAAAATCATTCCATTTTAAATTCCTTAGGAGGTGGTTACATAGGGAAGAGATTTGGGAGGTTCGAGAGGTGGCTGTCTCCCTGAGATCCTCCTCCCAATTAGATATACAGGACCTAAAGTATGGAACTCACTACCTAACAACCTGAGACAAACAACATCACTACAGGAGTTCAAAAACCTATTCTTAACCTGAACTAGCTGTACCTGCTCTCTCTGCAGCTATAAGTAATACCAGTCAACGAGCAAGAGTAATTGCATATTTACTCCAAAATCATAAACAGAAGTTCTGAAGATATTACTCATTGTCAATTAATATGTGCCAACTTACTGTCCCTCTACTTATCATTTTTAATGCTGTTACACCCTGTATGTTATATTTTAAATGTTATTTTGTAGTCGGCCAAGAGCCCTGGCAGCTCGTGTTTACTACGTAAAAGTATTACTGACTTGAAATAAAGATTATCTATCTATCTGTCTATAGCCCCAATAATCCTACTTATCGCACATAGAGGTAGGATCGTGCATGCTATCTCTCACCACTGCCCGGGTTCAAGTACAATCAGGGCATGTGAGAAGGTTGCCATTGACTTTAGGTTAGGTGGTGCTTTTCAGTGGGCGCTCCAGTTTCAGTCAGTGTGACACTTTGTCATTTTTCAATTTTCTAATTGAAAATGGATATGGCAAATTTGCATCAAATTTCAAATTTTCATTTTGGAAGATAATTAATAAAATATTTGAATTACACCCCATTATCTATTTACGGAGTTTCAAGTTCAACTACGAAAAATGAAATTGGGAAATAGAAGTTATTTCCCTGTTTTGGTATGTACAATGGTTGCCAGTGGTTTTCGCCGGTACACCGTTTTCCTGTACTACATGCGACAGCCAGGGCTGTCCTATGTCAAAGGGCTAGTCACGCAATTAGAAACTTCTGTAGCAAAATACCGTACAATTTCTACCTAAGTAGCATGAGTTCACTAAGCATCTTAAAAACTAAACATGCATGTACCATTATGCACACAGGGACAATTGATTGTTGGTGCCTATTTCAAACCTGAACCTTAAAATATCCTTATTCACAGGGGCTTTCTCTGCTCAAATATACGCTCTTTTGTAGAATACCTAGTCTGCAAGATATCTCGAGGTTCGATTCATATTTTAAGATTTTAGAGAATCATTCAACAAGCCACCAGAGAGAGAGAGAGAGAGAGAGAGAGAGAGAGAGAGAGAGAGAGAGAGAGAGAGAGAGAGGAGAAGACTCTCCTTATAACTAAGAATAAGCCGCAAATAAACATACAGCGAAGTATTAGCAAACATTCCATTAACCTGTGTTACAGTTTCCTCGCCTTCAATTGATCTCAGATGTTTAAGTTATGAGACTCATCTCGCTTTATTTCGATATTAGGTATGCGGGCTTCCATACATGTCGATCACAGCATAATGCTGTATTAACGTCATAAGAATCTCTCTCTCTCTCTCTCTCTCGCTGCACTTTGTCATGGATGGTATATTTTAGGCATATATATATATATATATATATATATATATATATATATATATATATATATATATATATATATATATATATACAGTCAAACCTGACCGAGAGACCACCCCCGAACAAGGACCCCCTCCCGACAAGGACCGCTCAAAATCCCCCCGAGAGAAATTACTCTATATTTTCCCTCCGAATAGAGACCCCTTGTCAACAAAGACCAGAGACCACCTTTTTTCTTCCCAAAGACCATATTTCACCTGTGAACAAGGACCACTTTCAGAAAAAGACGTTTCCAAGTCACTTTGTTGACAGAAATTTCTCAACCTGATTTTCAGTAAGTGATAACCATTACTTTTTTTTTGAGGGGATTAAAAGGATACGTATGTTACATTAAGAGTGTCAAACCAGGGATTTAGTCAAATCCCTAAAACATTCAGGGAATCTGTCAAATTCCTGTTTCACTCAAGGATTCGGTCCCTAAATGCCTACGGATATGACTAAACCCCTAAAAATAGGTGGGTCATTTTTGACTTGTTTACTGGAGACCTTTCAGAGGGATTGTTGAATGACAATTACCTTTGTTTTTTGCTTAGTTGAGTGCTACTTATGATTCCTGATTATCAAAGTAATGAGGTACAAAGTAATGCTGAATAATCAATGCTCAGCCAAAAATTATTGCTTGATGATGATGATAATTAGTATATCAGTCAACGTTTATCAATTTCATCATTATGACCCTCCTATTCTCAAGGATTTAGTCAAATCTCTAGACATTTAGGGACCAAATCCATGAGTGAAACAAGAATTTGACAGATTGCCTGAAAGTTTTAGGGATGTGTATCTATGTATATATATATATATATATATATATATATATATATATATATATATATATATATATATATATATATATATATATATATATATATATACATATATATATATATATATATATATATATATATATATATATATATATATATATATATATATATATATATATATATATATATATATATATATATATATGACAACCTCTCTGTCACTGATCTCATGGATATATATGATACACAACTAACCAATGTGCTGAATAAGCATGCACCACCCAAGGAAAAGTCTATTGTAATAAGACCACAACAGCCTTGGTTCTCTGATGATCTCCATCTAGCAAAATCTGAGAAAAGAAAAGCTGAAAGGCTGTGGAGGAGAACTGGCCTGACAGTTCATCGCGAAATCTTCAAGGAAGAAAGAGACAAATACAACAAGCTCCTTGAAAGTAGCAAAGTGTCATATTACAATCAGAGGATTATTGATTGTGGGCAGGATTCAAAAGCGATGTCCCAGACAATGAATGAACTCCTCTTCAGGCAGAAAGTGTCAAAACTCCCAGAACACAGCTCTGCAGAAGAACTTGCAAATAGGTTCTCATGCTTTTTCAAGGAAAAGATTGATAAAATCAGGGATAACCTCCCTGACTGCTCTGACATCAACTTTGAAATAGCACAGTCACCACCAGTTTCCACTCTGAATGTTCTGCAGAATACTACAGAGGAGGAAGTATGGAAGATAATTTGCAAGTCTCCTGCAAAAAGCTGCATGCTTGATCCCATCCCAACTTGGCTAATCAAAGAAAGTAGAAGTGAATTACTTCCAGTAATGACTAACATCATAAATTCTTCTCTCAGATCTAGCCAGGTACCGAAATCCATGAAGTCGGCTATAGTAACACCGTTACTTAAGAAATCGACCCTAGATCCAGATATTCTAAAGAACTACCGTCCTGTCAGTAACCTTTCTTACATCTCAAAACTGTTGGAGAGGGTGGTGGCGGGGCGATTCACTGACTACATGACTGAGAACAACTTGCATGACCATTTACAATCTGCTTACAAGCCTGGTCACAGCACTGAGACTGCCCTAGTGAAAGTACAGAATGACATTCTAACCAGCAATGACCAGCATGGAGTAGTTATACTGGTCATGTTAGATCTGAGTGCGGCGTTCGACGCCATCGACCATGATATTCTATTCAGCAGAATGGAAAATACACTAGGTATTACGAGTCAAGCACTTGCTTGGTTTAAGTCTTACCTGTCAGGTCGCACACTCCGCATCAAGATTGACAAGTCATTCTCTGAGTTACAGGACATTCTGTGGTCCGTACCACAGGGATCAGTGTTAGGACCATTGTTGTTCCTGATCTACCTCCTTCCCCTTGGAAAACTTATCAGAAAGCATGGTTTAGAGCTTCACATATATGCAGACGACACACAGCTCTATCTGGCAATAAAACCCATCACCCAACAAGCGGTGGACATAGGAGTTGCTAGGCTGGAGGGCTGCCTCACTGACATATATACATGGATGTCACAGAACAAGCTGAAACTGAATGCAGACAAAACGGAAGTCCTAGTGCTAGGCAACCCTAAGCAGCGGACCAAAATATCTGTGCCTAGTATCTCCATAAATGGTGAGATTGTTAAGATTCTCAATATACCTATCGGCAATCTGGGCTCTGTTTTTGATCCAAGCATGAATATGGCAGCACATGTGTCAAAGGCAGTCAAATCTGCAAACTTTTACCTTCGAAACATCGGAAGGATCAGGAAATACTTGACTGCAGAATCAAGTAAAAGTGCTGTCATATCCCTGGTAACCTCAAGATTCGACTACTGCAATGGACTTCTCTGTGGAATACCCGAAGAGCTAATACGTAAGCTCCAGAGAGTACAAAACAACGCTGCCAGGGTGATCACTCTCACAAAGAAGTATGACCATATTACTCCAGTACTTAAGGGGCTGCACTGGCTACCAGTCAGGAAGAGAATTGAATTCAAGATTCTGCTACTGGCGTACAAGTGTTTGCATGGAACTGCACCTTCTTACCTGAGGGAATTGCTGAAAGAGTATGTCCCACCACGGACACTGAGATCAACATCCAAGAACTTACTCTGCGAGCCGAGAAACAACATGAAAACCTATGGTGACAGATCGTTTAGTGCCTGTGCCCCAAAACTATGGAATCAGCTCCCAGATAATATTCGGGCAGCTGGGAGTGTGGCAATCTTCAAACGACGATTGAAAACACATCTGTTCAAAGATGTATATAACAATTTACTATGTGGATATCAACATCTATCCTTTGACAATGTAATGTAATGCGCCTTTGAGCATGTTTATATGGAAAGGGCGCAATATCAAATGACAATATTATATAATATATATAATCGGCAGAGGAAAAAAAGACAAAAACCATGGTTTCTATGTCTTGACAGAAACTTCATTTGCACTAGCAGACATGCTCATTGTTGTTCCATGAAATAGAACGCAACTCTCCATAAATAGTATCTAAACTCACATAACAACTGTAAATGCAGTATATATTGCAAATGCAACATATAAAAAACATGAGAAAATGGGGGTAAAGAAATGACAACTAAAAAGAAAAGAATTTACCTCTTCGAAACTTCTTAGAAATAAATGATGAAGACTTAAAGAACCGCCACAGCGCCAAGGACCTTCTTGGGCGCCTCTGGTAAACAAGTACTAGTCCAGGTCTCAATAGTGGGAAGCCGTCAAAACAGAGTTAGGATAAACACTTAAATCTCTTTCCTATCAGCGCCTATCAAGGGGACTACTTAACGTTAATGTTCCATTCCATCATTATTTTCTTTTCAACTATTACCCAATGTAATGGACAGATTGATTGTGTTTACAATGTGGAATGATGGTGACATGATATTTGATTGAATAATTTGTTTGATTATATTGTATTGATTTCTGATTGACAATTACTGGTGGTCATAGGTATTTCTGGTGTGCATTCCTGATAATAGAGGGCAGCACAATTCTAGTTAAGATTTTTCTAGCTAGGTGTCACCAGTGGTCATTGTCTTGGTTGTGTGACAAAATGGTGGTCAACTGTCAGTAATGATTTTGTGAGGTGAAGAAATTGGGAAGCCTAAAGTTGTAAGTACTATGTTTTACTGTACTGTAAAAGTAGTTATATTGAAGTTAAGTGGTAAATGGTAAATCCTAGTCAAGTTTAAGTGATGGATGGCAAATATTTATGTGTATTTTGACTTTGTAAAGTATCAAAGCAATTGTTGTGTGTTCCAACTGCTGTTTACTATTATGTCATGTAGTGATTTAGTTGACTAGTATATATACTTCTGTAATTACCTGTTTTCTGTCATATTAAGTATATTCAGTGTATTTGTAAACAGTGTATGGTAGTATCAAAGTGTTATAACAGTATTCAGTCAATATTATTGTGACAATTTATTGAGATTATGTGTTTGATAACTTAGACTATGTGTTGTTTGTCATACCTGTTAGTAGTACTTGTATTGTTTTGTTTAATTGCAGATTGAACCATTATGGTATTATGGGAAATCGTCAAACCGTCATGGTCTGTAGTCAAACTGTTATGCGTCAATGATCGTCAATTCAACGTTTATTAGAAATAAAGACAAGCAACGAGTTCAAACTATGGCTTATGTTTTTTCATCAGACGACCCAACTTCACAGTCACACAAGTACTTTATACCCAAGGAAGGACTGGAAAAAGGAGTCCTGTTTAGAAGGTGTATGAAGAAAATCAATGGAAGTGTTCTGACTTTTGTTTGGGTATGGCACCTACCACGGTTAGGTATCAAGTATCGAGGCTTGAACAATAGAGGTAAATCAATATGCTACTTTTTATGGTTATGTTTACTCCGTATCCCCACTCCAAGCGTTTGATTGGCTGCACAATTCTTTGATATTATCATCAAGATATGATATACTAGAGGGTATAGGCACATACTTGATTTCGTTCGAGACTTATGCACGGAGAAGCAAGATACGATATACTAGAGGATACAGACACCAACTTGACTTCATTCTAGACTTCAGCATCGTGGAGCAAGATACGATATAATTGAGGTACAGACACCAACTTGACTTCATTCAAGACTTCAGCATCGTGAAGCAGGATGTGATATACTAGAGGATACAGACACCAACTTGACTTCATTCAAGACTTCAGCATCGTGCAGCAAGATACGATATACTAGAAGGTACAGGCACCAACTTGATTTCATTCGAGACTTCAGCATCGTGAAGCAAGATACGATATACTAGAGGATACAGACACCAACTTGACATTATTTTAGACTTCAGCATGGAGAAGCATGACTATTATTTCCTTAACTCCCTGTTAGTTGTGGCAATAGTTTTCATCATCAGCACAGGTAAGATCCAAGAAAGCGAATAAAACGTTTGGTGTGAACTCCATCTGTTTTATTCCTTATTCATTTTAGATATATTCTTTAGTCAAGGTACACTTAGATAGTAGTAGGTTCTTAAACCAAATGACACATTTTGCGCTACCTGGCAGTGGGTTTGTGAGCTTAGGTAGCGCATGGTCCCTTTAATAGGGTACTTTAACTTTTTGATTTGTGCACACTTTAATTACTTTTCTTTTGGTCGTGGTAAAGCTTGGTTATCATTTATCCTCTGTTTAGTTTATGGTTTTGTTGTTGAATCGATGTATTTTGTATTGTACTTTCATAAATGATATTTATGGCCAATAAAGATACATACATACATACCGTAAATTCTCGCAAATCTCGGCCGCCCTAGGAAACTCGGCCACAATAATTCATCTACAAAATAATTACTGGGGAATTTCGCCCACCCCCGATTCATCCAAGGACACATTTCACCAAAAGTCGGCCACCAAGTAAATTTCATTGATTTTAGATTATTAACGATCGTTTCTAGTGCCTATATCAGCCAAAAGACGATCGGTGCAAAACCGGAAGTGGGTATCGTATTTCTGCGTGTAGAGTGGAATACAGCTTGGGCAGCGCCATTTCGAAATGACTTGTAAACGTAGACGCTATTTCTTTTACCTATAGCTATAAACTTTTAATTACCGGCCGTATAGGCCCACAACCTTGATACCACACTATACTTGGGCTACCTCTACAGCTGATCGGTTATGCCTTGCAACAATTATTTCTAACCAAGTATTCAAGTATCAGGAGGTCAAGCTTCCTCCAATTATTATATTTATTAATATTTTTTTTCTAATACGATGTTGCATATGTGAAAGGCAGAAATAAATTCCGCTGTTGTTCTAGAAAACGACAGAAGAAAGAAAACTTAGAAAATTCCACCAGTTTTCCAAAAACAGCAGAAACAAATTTAATGATGTTTTCCTCCAACGTTTTTCAAAAAACAGCAGTGAAGATTGAATATATGTTTTCTGTTGTTTTCCAAAAACAGTGTAAAAATTCATTTTTCCAACCTTTTTCAAAAAACAGCAGAAAAAAAGAAATAATGAATTATGAATATTTGAATATCTATAATTCATTCACGAATATTCATGAATGAATTTTGAATATTCATAATTAAGACTGAATTATGAATATTCAAATCAGGCTCGTTTTGGCGAGCCTGCTTCAACCGGAAGCGTCACAGGCACGTTATCTGGTTCTAACCAAACTCGGTTTGACGAGCTGTTTCACCCCTTTTTGAACCAAGTCACGTGGTTTGGTTCAAAAAGTATGAATATTTTTTCTGCTGTTTTAAAAGAAGCGTTCGAGAAAGTAAATTTAATCTTTTTTCCGCTGTTTTTTTATAAAAAACGTTGGAGAATTCTTTTTTTTTTAATTCTGCAGTTTTTAGAAAAACGGTGGAAAAAATCTAAATTACATTGTCGTTTTCCAGAAAAACAGCAGATTGTTTTTCTGCGGTTCAAACCACACCATCGTATTTAATAGTTCCTTGTATTGTCTTACCTTATTTTGTTGAAAAACCAAGTACCATGTATAATGTTGGTCCGTTTACGTGTAATCAGAACAGATACTCCTAATAGAAATGGAGCAGTGTAATGCTTGCTCTGTTTAATCACTGCACACTGGGCGAGGTCCAAATCACATTTGCAATTATATTTCAGTTAAGTTATGAGTGGTCAGTTGGTCAATGCAATTGGTCAGTTGGATACTAACAAATGCATGCAATGATTTCTAGTTCATTACTTTTTAGGTATGTACACATGTATTTCCGGAAGCCTATTAGGACCACTGAAAAAGATCCCTAGAAATCCGAACATCAAAGGAAATATGAGAAATTGTCACTCCAAGATCCTCGTTTATATATATATATATATATATATATATATATATATATATATATATATATATATATATATATATATATATATATATATATTTATATATATATATATATATATATATATATATATATATATATATATATATATATATATATATATATATATATATATATATATATATATATATATATATATTGCTTTGCGAAAAGCTACTATGAATAGATAGCCAATCACTTCCTCGCTTGTGGAGCTTTGTTAATCACACTACGATGGCATTCTTGTCTGAACAACGGACAAAATACGTCTTTTAACCAAATAATTTTCCATGTTACATTTCATTATACTTTGTAGAGCAGGCCTACAACACACACACATTGTCATATATGAACGAGGATCTTGAAGTGACAATTTTATTTTTAGATTTTCGGATTTCTAAGGGAAAAAAATCAGTGGTTGTAATATGCTTCCGTATGTATTCAATAGTTTCTAGTTCATTAGATTATATTTAGGTAGTTAAGGTGATAGACTAGTACACCAAGATTATCACCACTAGGTGGTGTCCTTGGCCGGTCCCTGAGAATGGATATCAAAACAAAAGATTACACATGAGTAGTGGTCACTCGCCACGAATCTCGACCTCGCAACGTTGTATTGTGGTACGACCACGAGCACAAAAGGCGGGTCCCATTGGGCCCTTCTGTGTTAAATTGGTGTCTGCTCCGACCATGCAGATTCCTTCGAGATAGACCATTTTGACTAATATTTTCATCTCATTTTTTGGCTGAAAGTGAATAACGATACGGTCTTCGAAGCCATTGTTTTAGAATATGACAGATATGAAGCCCCTCTAGGTGCAAGGCCATGCCATAAGTACCTCGTAGTATGACAGGACCTGAAAATCGGCATTAACTACGTAAACCACATGCTGTTAGTAATCTTGAGGCATATTTAAACATTCAAAAATGTATTTCACATACTCATCGTGCAGATTCCCAGTTTAGGTAGGACATTGCACCAAAGACACGAATGATCAAATGGTAGAGTTTGGTTTTCAAGGAAAGGGTGAGTCTTGACATTTTGCCAAAAAACGAAACACGACCAGATATGTTGGTAAAGGGTGCCACATCAACTCAAAATAGCAAAATATTGATAAGTTTATCATTATTCTGTAACTATGCGATGTAAGCTATACAATAGCATAAGTGCCATTGTCTACATTCAACTCAGTTTTCAGATATTTAAGTTTTAAAAATGACCCGGGTATCGGGTAGGGTTCTACCTTAAAAGGTGGTCAATGAAATTATTCAGTTGGATATTAATAAATGTATGAAATGGTTCCTTGTGTATTACTTTTTTATGTATTAACATACGTATCACTTGTTTCTATTTCATTAGTTTGTTTTGGATATTATATATATATATATATATATATATATATATATATATATATATATATATATATATATATATATATATATATATACATATATATATATATATATATATATATATATATATATATATATATATATATATATATATATATATATAAATATATATATATATTGCTTTGCGAAAGGTGATTAGTTTGATTAGCTGTTTCTAGTTGAATAGCTTGTTTTAGATATTAACGAGTGTTGATTGTTTTTGTAGGTGCAGACGATAATATAGGACTTGGTAAAATAGCATACCAGTCTTCGACAGAGGCGGGAGGCGTGGCATCTCGAGCTGTGGATGGGAATACTAACCAGATATATTTGTATGGCTCTTGTACTCATACCGTTAATGAACCTTCACCGTGGTGGATGGTCGACCTCGGCCACCATTATTTCATCTCCAGTCTGCGTGTGTACAACAGGGAGTCCTATGGTAAGTGTCTTTTAACATAGAACTCAACATGTACAGTAGCTGTACTTAATTCCGTTACCATGATAATAATAATAACAATAATAATTATAATAATAATAATAATAATAATAATGATAATAATAATAGTAATAATAAAAATAATAATCATAAAAAAAAATGATGATAGTAATGATGATAGTAATAATAATAATAATAGTAATAATGAAGTAATAATAATAATAATAATAATTTTAATAATAATAATACTGATGATAATAAAAATAATGATAATTAATAATGATGATAATAATAATCATAATAATAATAATAGTGATAATGATTATAATAACAAAAATAATAATGATAATAATGGTATTAACAATAATAATAATGATAATAATGATAAACATAGTAATAACAATAATGATGATGATGATGATGACGAAATCTTATCAAATCATTTTTTAATTTATTTTATTCAGGTCATCGCCTTCAGAACGTGAATGTGTTGCTGAGCAACAAAGCTGATGTAAACAACATCACAATTGACTCGTTTCACCGCTGTTGCTTTCGCCAGGCCCAAGTAACTGCAATAAAAACATGGGTGTGCAAGGCTCGTTATGCACGTTATGTCATGATCGCTCTGAACAGTGCACCTGATAATATCCTAACTTTGTGCGAGGTGCAGATATTTGGAACTAAGGCAAGTCCTGAAGGTAGGTAATTCTTCTCTTAATTGGTACTCAGGGCTCGAATGAGCCTGAAAATATTGATTTATTGAGAGCGACTTGAAAGGCAATTTTTAAAATATTAGACTGCACTTAATGGTAAAACTTTAACCGTTAAAGTAACAGTCATATAGCAAATATAGGTTAGTAGTCTATATCAAATCTAATTTATTAAGTGCTGGTTAGTTTTAGAGAATCAAATATATATATATATATATATATATATATATATATATATATATATATATATATATATATATATATGTATGAGTTGCTGTTTTTCTATACTTATACATATTCTTGAAATAAATGTGATATATTCATTAAGCTATTAGAGGTAAACATTCTATATGGAATAGCAAAGGTATTTAAGGGTGTTAAGGGTGTAATCTATACCTGACAAGCATTCCGTTTAATGGGGGGAATCACGCGCAAGACAAGTGAGAAAGTTGCCAGTGACTTAGGGCTAGACTGTGGTTTTTCGCCGGATGTCAAGTTTCCTCCACCACTTACAACTGGCTGGTCACAATTTAGCTGTAGTATGGCAGAAGAAATGACAATATCGAAATTCCAAATTCCAACCTAGTTAGTTGAAATCACAATTTAGCTGTAGTAAACTGGTAGGAGAAATGACAAAAATTGAAATGTCAAATTCCAACTTAATGTGTTTATTGCATTCATCAGTAGAGTCCTAGTTAGATAAAATCATATAATTATCATGAATTTGTTCATTTTTTTCATTTTCATTCACTTACTTAATCCTTATTAATATCATTTATGTAATTATTCATTTAATTATTTATTCACGTGTATTTTTTATATATTCATCTATTTATTTATTCTTATTTATTTATTTATTTCCGTCCATTTATCTATTTGGTGTTTGTTTGCAGATTTATTCATTATATTTAATTTCCTTGCATTACAGATTTCACTGCAATGTATATTCAACTGGTGAAGAAGGATGCTAAGGTTACCGGATCGTCCTTGGCTCCTAAGGTGACGTATGGAAGCCAGATTGAATGTGCAGGTGAATGTTTGGCGCACGGCGTCTGCTGGAGGTTCGTCTACAATGCCAGCAATGGCAGCTGCATGATGTACGCGCATTACGAGAATCAGACAACGCCCTCTATAGGATCAAACATTTATGAATACACCCCATAAGTCTGATCAGCTACTGTACAGACAACGCCCTCAATGGGATCCAGCATCTATGAATACACCCCATAAGCCTGATCAGTTACTGTACAGACAACTCCCTCTATGGGATCCAGCATCTATGAATACACCCCACAAGTCTGATCAGTTACTGTACAGACAACTCCCTCTATGGGATCCAGCATCTATGAATACACCCCATAAGTCTGATCAGCTACTGTACAGACAACGCCCTCAATGGGATCCAGCATCTATGAATACACCCCATAAGTCTGATCAGTTACTGTACAGACAACTCCCTCTATGGGATCCAGCATCTATGAATACACCTTACAAGTCTGATCAGTTACTGTACAGACAACTCCCTCTATTGGATCCAGCATCTATGAATACACCCCATAAGTCTGATCAGCTACTGTACAGACAACTCCCTCTATGGGATCCAGCATCTATGAATACACCCCATAAGTCTGATCAGTTACTGTACAGACAACTCCCTCAATGGGATCCAGCATCTATGAATACATCCCATAAGTCTGATCAGTTAAACATCAACAGCAATAACTGTTTGGATGGATAACACCGCAAACATAAAAGCATTTCTACATCGATATCAACTGGATTACTACATCCAGTCCTGTCAGTTACCTTTCTTACAGCTCAAAACTGCTGGAGAGGTTGGTGGCGGGGCGACTAACTGACTACATGACTGAAAACAACTTGCACGAACATTTACAATCTGCTTACAAGCCTGGTCACAGCACTGCGACTGCCCTAGTGAAAGTACAGAATGACATACTAACTAGCATTGACCAGCACAGAATAGTTATACTGGTAATGTTAGATCTGAGTGCGGCGTTAGACACCATCGACCATGATATTCTAGTCAGCAGAATGGAAAATACACCAGGTATTACGGGTCAAGCACTTGCTTGGTCTTACCTGTCAGGTCGCACACTCCACATCACGATTGACAAGTCATTCTCTGAGTTACAGGACATTCTGTCATCTGTACCACAAGGATCAGTGTTAGGACCATTGTTGTTCCTGATTTACCTCCTACCCCTTGGGAAACTCATCAGGAAGCATGGTTTAGAGTTTCCATATATGTAGATGACACACAGCTCTATCTGTCAATAAAACCCATCACTCAACAAGCAGTCGACATAGGAGTTGCTAGGCTGGAAGGCTGCCTCACTGACATATATACATGGATGTCACAGAACAAGCTGAAACTGAATGCAGACAAAACGGAAGTCTTAGTGCTAGGCAACCCTAAGCAGCGAACCAAAATATCTATGCCTAGCATTTCCGTAAATGGTGAGATTGTTAAGATTCTCAATATACCTATCGGCAATCTGGGCTGTTTTTGATCCATGCATGAATATGGCAGTACATGTGTCAAAGGCAGTCATATCTGCAAACTATCACCTTCGAAACAGCGGAAGGATCAGAAAATACTTGAATGCAGAATCAACTAAAAATGCTGTCATATACCTGATAACCTAAAAATTCGACTACTGCAATGGACTTCTCTGTGGAATACCTGAACAGCTAATATGGAAGCTCCAAAGAGTACAAAATAACGCTGCCAGGGTGATCACTCTCACGAAGAAGCATGACCATATCACTCCAGTATTAAAAGGAACTGCACCGGCTACCAGTCAGGAAGAGAATTGAATTCAAGATTCTGCTACTGGCATACAAGTGTTTGCATGGAACTGCACCTTCTTATCTGAGGGAATTGCTGAAAGAGTATGTCCCACGACGGACACTGAGATCAACATCCAAGAACTTACTCTTCGAGCTGAGAACCAACATGAAAACCTACAGTGACAGATCGTTTAGTGCCGGTGCCCCAAAAATATGGAACCAGCTCCCAAATAATATTAAAATTTGGACAGCTGGTAGTGTGGCAATCTTCAAACAACAACTGAAACCACATCTGTTCGAAGATGTATATATCAATTGACTATGTGGATATCAACATCTATCCTTTGACAATGGAATGTAATGCGTCTTTGAGCATGTTTATATGGACAGGGTGCAATATCAAATGACATTATTATTATTATCATTATTATTATTATTTAATACACCATCATCAAAAACTGTTTGGGATGGATAGCACCGCAAATATGATATAGCTTTAAAGATTATGATGCCTTCTCACAATCTGTCATGATTTCATAGGATTTTTACAATAATATTGATGATAACATCTGAGCATATATATATATATATATATATATATATATATATATATATATATATATATATATATATATATATATATATGTATATATATTTATATTTAGAGGAAAAAGTAGGATGTTATGCCCGGAATGTTTAATTCATACATTAAGGCACAATTTTCCAGATTAACGACCTCTGGTAGGTAATTTTGAGGTTTTTGAATTAGGACGAACAAGTAAATGAGAGCAGCTCTGATGCAATTGTGAATTTTTCTTTTGCCTTAAAAATGATGACTAAGTTCCCAGCATATATATATATATATATATATATATATATATATATATATATATATATATATATATATATATATATATATATATATATATATATATATATATATATATATATATATATATATATATATATATTCTGCTTTTGACTTTCAAATGCATGCAAGGATGAGCCCCTCTATACCTGAGGGAACTGTTAGTCAAACAAGCTAGTACAAGGACTCTAAGATCAAACACTAAGAACTTATTACAGATACCACTCACTGATCTGAAAAGGTTTGGTGACAGAGCATTCTGTGCCTATGCACCACGCCTTTGGAATGAGCTCCCTGACAACATCAAGGCTGCTGATAGTGTGCAAAACTTCAAGAAACAGCTGAAAACATCGCTATTTCGAAAGGAGTTTAATTGACTATATGGACCATGACAACTGTCCAGTGACTCTAATGCGCTTTTGAACATTATAGGTGGAAAGAGCGCTATATCAAATATCAATTATTATTATTATTATTATTATATATATATATATATATATATATATATATATATATATATATATATATATATATATATATATATATATATATATATATATATATAAATATATATGTATATATATATATATATATATATATATATATATATATATATATATATATATATATATATATATATATATATATATATATGTATATATATATATATATATATATATTTATATATATATATATTATGTATAGTCATAGATGGTGTAGTAGAGGTATTTGGCATTACTGGCTAACAGAGTAGCCTGCCATCTAGCTATATAATCATAGATAGTACAGTATAGGTATTTGGCATTACTGGCTAACAGAGTAGCCTGCCATCTTGCTATATAATCATAGATAGTACAGTATAGGTAATTGGCATTACTGGCTAACAGAGTAGCCTGCCATCTTGCTATATAATCATAGATAGTACAGTATAGGTAATTGGCATTACTGGCTAACAGAGTAGCCTGCCATCTTGCTATATAATCATATATAGTACAGTATAGGTAATTGGCATTACTGGCTAACAGAGTAGCCTGCCATCTTGCTATATAATCATAGATAGTACAGTATAGGTATTTGGCATTACTGGCTAACAGAGTAGCCTGCCATCTTGCTATATAATCATAGATAGTACAGTATAGGTAATTGGCATTACTGGCTAACAGAGTAGCCTGCCATCTAGCTATATAATCATAGATAGTACAGTATAGGTATTTGGCATTACTGGCTAACAGAGTAGCCTGCCATCTTGCTATATAATCATAGATAGTACAGTATAGGTAATTGGCATTACTGGCTAACAGAGTAGCCTGCCATCTTGCTATATAATCATAGATAGTACAGTATAGGTAATTGGCATTACTGGCTAACAGAGTAGCCTGCCATCTTGCTATATAATCATAGATAGTACAGTATAGGTATTTGGCATTACTGGCTAACAGAGTAGCCTGCCATCTTGCTATATAATCATAGATAGTACAGTATAGGTAATTGGCATTACTGGCTAACAGAGTAGCCTGCCATCTAGCTATATAATCATAGATAGTACAGTATAGGTATTTGGCATTACTGGCTAACAGAGTAGCCTGCCATCTTGCTATATAATCATAGATAGTACAGTATAGGTAATTGGCATTACTGGCTAACAGAGTAGCCTGCCATCTAGCCATAGAGTTATCTAGAGCAGTCATCCAGCATAGTGCCTGGATGCTTACCAAGTGATTGCCACCAACTGACTGTCCCAACTGACTGTACCACTGATTGTCCCAACTGACTGTCACCCACTGACTGTCCCAACTGACTGTCACCCACTGACTGCCTGGTGTATATGCAGTATCAGAAAGTGTGGAAATTAGGTCTGAATGAATTCATCACATTGGTAGTAAGATGAATAGACAGTGCTGTGGTGGTTGAATAGAGATATTCTCTTGAACTACAGCGTTTACGAAATAGATAACTATGTGCAAGCAAAGATAATCGATGCAGTGTTAAGTGGCATCATGATGAAGATTGTTTTCGCAAAACAGAGGTAATGAAGCAAACACATCACCGCTGGCGTTAAGTGTTTTGCAGCTAAGTATAGTGTCCATGAAAAGACAAAGGATGTAAATGGCTTACCATCCTGCACAAATCAATGTAGTGTAGAATAGGAAGTAATCTCCTTAACCCTTATGCTGCTGGTGGTTAATTTGGCTAATACAAAATTTTGCAAAAACATGAAAAATGTCTGAAACCCTGGCAACTGGATACTCATCTGAGAGTACTCAGCGAGAGCTATCCAATGAATACAAACATGGCAGGGTTTAGATGGTTTTCAAAATTATTTGCGTCTTTGTGCTTTGGACAAAAGTAGCCTCAGTATTGGAAGGGCTACTCGCCTCCGAGGCTACAAAGAATATCTAACACGAGTCTTTTGCAAACCTAACATTCCTTGGGCATGTGAGACATATGCATTTGATAGAACCAGCTCACTGAGGCGAGCTAGCGCACTTCCACCAACCAATAGAAGAGAGACATCTTAACAGCATCAATAGAGTCTGACCGTGATGAGTTACATTGTGTTAGGAGTTATGTTGACATATTGCTGTCTTTGGGCATATCTCCTCAAGCTGACTCCCTTTCCTCATCCATAAGCCCCCCAACCCTAATCCCCCAGTTGTGCTATAGCAAGAATTCCATGCAAATATCCACTATTTTCTTTTTACACAGAGAGAGAGAGAGAGAGAGAGAGAGAGAGAGAGAGAGAGAGAGAGGTTGTGGAGAGAGAGCGAGAGGTTGTGGAAAGAGAGAGAAGTTGTGGAGAGAGAGAGAGAATGAGAGAGAGAGTCACAGAGAGAGAGAGAGAGAGAGAGAGAGAGAGAGAGAGAGAGAGAGAGAGAGATGGTGGGGAGGAGAGAGAGAGAGATGGTGGAGAGGAGAGTGAGAGAGATGGTGGAGAGGGGGGTGAGAGAGAGAGAGAGGGAAGAGAGAATGAGCGAGAGAGAAAGAGAGAGAGGGGCGGGGAGAGAATGAGAGAGAATGAGAGAGATGGCGGGGAGGAGAGAGAGAGATGGTGGGGAGGAGAGAGAGAGGGAGAGAGAGATGGTGGGGAGGAGAGAACGAGATGGTGGGGAGGAGAGGGAGAGAGAGATGGTGGGGAGGAGAGAGAGAGATGGTGGGGAGGAGAGAGAGATGATGGGGAGGAGAGAGAGAGATGGTGGGGAGGAGAGAGAGAGGGGTGGGGAGAGAATGAGAGAGAATGAGAGAGATGGTGGGGAGGAGAGAGAGAGGGAGAGAGAGATGGTGGGGAGGAGAGAGAGAGATGGTGGGGAGGAGAGAGAGAGGGAGAGAGAGATGGTGGGGAGGAGAGGGAGAGGGAGAGGGTGGGGAGGAGAGAGAGAGGGAGAGAGAGATGGTGGGGAGGAGAGAGAGAGAGGGAGAGAGAGATGGTTGGGAGGAGAGAGAGAGATGGTGGGGAGGAGAGAGAGAGATGGTGGGGAGGAGAGAGAGAGGGATAGGGTGGGGAGGAGAGAGAGAGGGAGAGAGAGATGGTGGGGAGGAGAGAGAGATGGTGGGGAGGAGAGAGAGAGAGATGGTGGGGAGGAGAGAGAGAGGGAGAGAGAGATGGTGGGGAGGAGAGAGAGAGAGATGGTGGGGAGGAGAGAGAGAGGGAGAGAGAGATGGTGGGGAGGAGGGAGAGAGGGAGAGGGTGGGGAGGAGAGAGAGAGGGAGAGAGAGATGGTGGGGAGGAGAGAGAGAGATGGTGGGGAGGAGAGAGAGAGGGATAGGGTGGGGAGAGAGAGAGAGGGAGAGAGAGATGGTGGGGAGGAGAGAGAGATGGTGGGGAGGAGAGAGAGAGAGAGATGGTGGGGAGGAGAGAGAGAGGGAGAGAGAGATGGTGGGGAGGAGAGAGAGAGAGATGGTGGGGAGGAGAGAGAGAGGGAGAGAGAGATGGTGGGGAGGAGGGAGAGAGGGAGAGGGTGGGGAGGAGAGAGAGAGGGAGAGAGAGATGGTGGGAGGAGAGAGAGATGGTGGGGAGGAGAGAGAGAGGGAGAGAGAGATGGTGGGGAGGTGAGAGAGAGGGTGGGGAGGAGAGAGAGAGGGAGAGAGAGATGGTGGGGAAGAGAGAGAGGGAGAGAGAGATGGTGGGGAGGAGAGAGAGAGGGAGAGAGAGAGGGTGGGGAGGAGAAAGAGAGAGAGAGGGAAGGGGGATTCTCCTGATAGATGCGTCAATACGTTATAGATTGTGTAAACTGCATACGTGCAAAGTAATGTATCTAAGATCGAATAAAGGCGAAAGACCTCCTACCCAGGCATCTGAGATCAATTCAAGGCGAGAAAACTGAGTTTATTGGATGTTTGCCAAGTACTTAGCTACATGACTTTGTACTTGATCGCTAATAGGTTACCAACCCACCCCTCGCTCTCTGCACGCACATATATACAAGTATCTATACTCTCATTCACACTGCTTGTTGTAGTTAATTATATCACACATATATAACACATTTAATCATTCCATTTTAAATTACTTATTATAGTCCTGATTAGGAGGTGGTTACATAGGGAAGAGATTTGGGAGGGTCGAGAGGTGGCTGTCATTTGAGAGGTCTCCCTGAGATCCTCATCCCAATTAGATATACAGGACCTAAAGTATGGAACTCACTACCTAACAACCTGAGACAAACAACATCACTACAGGAGTTCAAAAACCTATTCTTAACCTGAACTAGCTGTACCTGCTCTCTCTGCTGCTATAAGTAAAACCAGTCAACTAGCAAGAGTAATTGCATATTTACTCCAAAATCATAAACATATCTTCCGGAGATATTACTTATTGTCAATTAATATGTGCCAACTTACTTTCCCTCTACTTATCATTTGTATTGCTGTTACACCCTGTATGTTATATTTTAAATGTTATTTTGTAGTCGGCCAAGAGCCCTGGCAGCTCGTTTTTACTATGTATAAGTATTACTGACTTGAAATAAAGATCATCTATCTATCTGTCTATAACCCAAATAATCCTACTTATCCTTTTTGTAGGCTTTAAAAATAAAAATAATAATCCTACTTATCGCACATAGAGGTAGGATCGTGCATGCTATCTCCCACCACTGCCCGGGTTCAAATACAATCCGGGCATGTGAGAAGGTTGCCATTGACTAGGTTAGGTGGTGCTTTTCCAATCTGGTTGCTTATATCTTGTATTTGTGTTGCATTTTCTATCATATCGTGCCCTGTACGCAATTGTATCTTGCATTGACTGTAGCAAATCGTCTGTTTTGTATATTGTTGAAATTGTGTATTAGTGTTGCGTTATACAAACATGACATCCCAGTGGGGGTAACATGATGCAACTGATCCTTGACGGAGGATTGGATCCGTTACATTATGTTACCCCCCACTAGGATGTCATATTGATTGATTTTTCCAATCAAACCCCAATTTGGCAAAATATCAATGAAAACAACAATTGATTTGTACAGGTATTCACGCACGCTATTGTATTTACGTTGATCCCAACAGTAAGATAACTCCATTGCTGACGTCAGCATTCTGTTCAGGCCATTGCCTCAGAACGCCATATAACAATAGGATTTACAATTGTTGGAAGCATGTGCGTGTGTGACGCTTCCATTGTTGAGGGAGGCGTCATCATTGCTGCAAAACAGCATTGAATGGTCAACCTAAATAAGGCAATCACGGCTTACGATCTTCACGTGAGTTATAACTATGTCTTGTAAAATCTTGTTGTTATAGCTCGCGTAGTGAGTCGGCCGTCAGGCCGGCTCAGCGTAGCGAGCATTTACGGTATATATATAGTGTAATGCCTAATGGCAGGATACACACTATGGCAGGATTTTTGGTGTTGACGTCTGTCTGTTCGTCTCTCGTCGGGCTCGCTCGCTCGACCCTGCTCGGTCGATTACCTCGGAAAAATGAGCATAACTTTTTGCTTTAAGAGCACATTTTGCCGCCAGATCGTTTCATGTTTTAAATATTTCTTAATCAAATAATAAATTTGGGTTGTTTCCTTTAAATTGTGTCAAAATAGCGTTTTGGTCGTGCAACACACGCCGAACTATGCAACAACTGAAACATACATGCTCACGTGCGACAAATGCTGACGTATTGAAATGACGTCATGTTACGATGGAATTCCGCGTATTCCAAAGTCGTAACTTCGATGTTCACGGTAAAAATGACTTTACTCATCATTCCGTGAATCGATTTCAATGCAGTTTAAATCGCTACAACCGCCACAAATAATTCTACAGGTCTCTTAATTCTAGTTGAAATCCGTCGTGAAATGACGATTTTGCAACAGGTTGAAGTCGCAGTAATTGTTATGCCATATTTTCGGTCAATCGCTACGCATACTGTGTGTGGTTATTGCACAAATATGAAGCTCATATAAAGGGGCTTCCAATATGTTTTAGCGAAGTTCAAGTAAAGAATGACGTCACGGATAACAATAACAAACACTTTGTGACTGCATTTGAAGGAAGCTGCAGAAATATCATCGAGCTGCGCGAGCATTTAAAGCTTTGCTTTCTCATCATATTAGGGATTAAGATCTGCCGCTGAGCATTGGTGCAGATTTATAGCCGAGACGTAGGTGTTTGTTGCCAAAGCTGAGGCCGCCAAGGCCGAAGCTTTGCAACAAACACCCTCGGCGAGGCTATAAATCTGCACCAATGCTCAGTGGGGAACAAGTACAGAATACTGGTCCCCAAGATTTTCGTCCTATATAGCGCCGCAGGCGCTTCACGCGCCTACGGCGCGTGAATGCACCTCAGGTGCATTATCACGCGCCTAAGGCGCGTGTACTATTGTTATACAATGCAATGACACCAAAGTAAACAGGGTATGTACTGTCATTCTGTGGGGGGAGACCCCCCACACCCCCCCTCCTTTTTTTAATCTATCGAAAATTTCTAATTCATATTATACTGTATATATTTTCTCTCATTGTAATATTGCCTTATCTTCTAATCTAAACTGACGCGTCATCAATTGTTGTTGTGTATAACGTCATCACTTTCTGGGGACCAGTATTCTGGATTCTACCCCTCAGTGGCAGGTCTTAATGGCTATTATAGCGCATTTCAGTGATAAAAAATTATCCTACAATTCTGTTGAAATGACACAAAAATCATGTTTTCTATAGTGGTTGCTCAGCCTGAATTTGGTCCCGGCTCTGAAGCCTCATTCTGGATTTGGTCCCGGCTCCCTGCTGTGAACCGGGACCACTTTGGAGCCACAGAAACAGCTTCTCACTGTACATAGTGTGTTTTCTAAGCCTAGGTATTTTCATAGCTATGTGTTGTACAGTGACATGTATTGTATTTCAGTATTGTATTGCACTTTGAAGTAATACCACAGTGAGATGTATTCTGTAGTGTATTGTCTCTGGTGTTGCACTTCATTATTGAGTGTAAAATATGTTTTCCTGCTACTAAGTATCAGAAGTATATCTTAAATTCATGGCAAGCATAACTAGAAACACAAATGGTAAATAACAATTTATTAACATTGTATCATAGAACAGATTTTGATTAACAAATAAACCATTAAATAACAAGAATATTTATATAATTGATATTAACCCTTGAGATTCATTTTGGTCAAAACATAAGGAAGCAAAGATTTTTGAAAAGCATCTAGATCCGACCATATTCACTGGAAAGCTTCCGTTGTGCATTTTCAGATGAGTACCCATGTACCAGGGTTTCAGTCATTTTTTAAGTTTTTTTTTGCATCATTTTGTTTTGGCCAAATTAGCCAGCATCATCATTAGGGTCAATCCAAGTTGGCAAGCAATGTGCCGGGCAAGGCTTATTAGGGGTTTCAACAATGAGAAATTTCAGTTCCGGACGGATAGCTATGATACATAACAATAGGATATAATAAAAATGCATTTTGAAGCTTCTGCCCCAGTTTGACGAAGCACCTCTGTTTATTAACACAGGGGAAAATTGATGAGCCACTACAGCCAAGTAACAGTCCCGTTACTGGCCGGTTCAGACATGGACCCATTACGAGTTCATTTTTGATCCCTCCCTCCATATATCTACATTAAAAAAAATGTTCCAATCGATGTTTGCAGGTTTTATACCACATGACAAGTCAATAAATACAAATAAGATATCAGCTCATAATGCCTCGCTAAGTTATTATATCAAGCACTGACAAGAGTTCAATGCTTCTCATATACTACTAATTACTGATCTCTGACCTCTTATATAGATACAATTTTCACGCATCCCCACCCCATGCTTTGTCAGTATCAGTGCAAAAAAATATTGCCTATAGTAAGAAGATTCTGCTAATTTTGGAAATATTGAATATATAAACATTTTCAAAGTTTTATTTTGAAGAAAATATAAATTTCAAAAAATATGTGGCTTTTTATGATAAAATATGGCCTGTGAACCTGTAACGGGCCCGTTCTTTTGACAGGCCCGTACAGGCCTGTCATAGCGGGACTGTTACTGTAGCATGCAACATAACCACTGGCTGCGTTGCAAGTTGCTAGTGAATTCGGCAAAAACGGCAATGGGGCAAGCTGAACAAGACCCTGACTTGCCTCACTCGGCAAGTAATGTTTTGGGCAAAGTCCAATCTCACCTTTGTTTAACAGAGTGGCGGGGCAAGTGGAAGTGCCGGCGGGGCAAGTCAACTTACGGGGCAGCTTGCCCCGCCCCGCTCACAAAATAGTGTTTCGCAACCCATGTTGAACCCTGTATTGGCCCGTTAAAACAGGCTCGTCAAAAAATAATGGGCCCATAAGGGCCCGTCAATTTTTACCTTTGTAGGCCCTCAGTGGTGCGAGACAGCTAGCAGTTTGTGGCAACATCTTAGACTACACGGCCATTAGGGCAGGCCCTCAGTGGTGAGAGACAGCTAGCAGTTTGTGGCAACATCTTAGACCACACGGCCATCAGGGCAGACCTTTAGTGGTGCGAGACAGCAGTCAGTGGCAACGTCTTAGACCACACGGCCATCAGGGCAGACCTTTAGTGGTGCGAGACAGCAGTCAGTGGCAACGTCTTAGACAGCACGGCCATTAGGGCAGGCCCTCAGTGGTGAGAGACAGCTAGCAGTTTGTGGCAACATCTTAGACCACACGGCCATCAGGGCAGACCTTTAGTGGTGCGAGACAGCAGTCAGTGGCAACGTCTTAGACCACACGGCCATCAGGGCAGACCTTTAGTGGTGCGAGACAGCAGTCAGTGGCAACGTCTTAGACAGCACGGCCATTAGGGCAGGCCCTCAGTGGTGAGAGACAGCTAAGAGAGTGTGGCAGTGCCGTAAACAACTTTACCATATGGGCAGGCCCTCATACGATGAAAAAATGTAAGCCACTGGAACAAGTTAAACCACAAACACATAAGATAAACGTAGAACTGTGTGTGGATGACCTCTTTCAAAGATCATTAATAATGCAAATGGAGATAATAGCAGAAACCCATACATGATTGGGAGTTCCTCTAGAAATTGTTGGTGATAACTTTGGAATCAAGAATGATTTTACAAAATATTTGAAGGAGAGAAGTTGGTAGTTTTCTTATTATCATTTCTCCTTTGAATATATTTCTAAATATGCTTTCACCTGCAAGATGTTATCAAATTTATCAGGCTGGTTTTGGCCACTGTAAGTATGAATAAAGTATTAAATAAAGTAGCTGTACAAATACAGCAGTAGATTTGAGATTCCTTAGTTAATGGGGCGCTAGGCTTAGATTCTGCACCCCTCACTACCAGGTATAGTCTTAGATGAATAAAACAAGTGGATATGAAACCTGCCAGTCAACCTGAAAAGGCTGGCTGCAGCGAATAGCACGAAAAGCACAAGTTTCTTTCTGATATAAACGATACGAGAGCCCTCAATTGTCTTTGTTTCCTAGTAAGGCATGCTTAGGCCTTATTTGAGACCCCTGGCATAGCCAGGCCTTCCCTATAGCACATATAGTAATTGGTCTCTCTCTACATATCCATTCCTTTATTCATCTAAGGTATAGTACAGTCCAGTGCAATACAGGGCTTGACGCTAACAGTGGTCCTATGGCCCCAGGCCAGTAAAAATTCCCAAAAACAGCTTCGGGCCAGTATAAAAAGACTTCAACTTGTCCTACAGGGCCAGTAAACATTTGGAGACATTCTTATTTAAACAAGTTTCCCCTAAAGAATATCCCAAATGTGTTAATGTTTTTTTCTTTTAATGTTAAAGAGAAATTTGTAGGACCAGTAAAACTTTTGTAGGACAAGTAGATCCTCGGTGTTACTGGTCCAAAGGGGCCTAGTACCATTTTGAGTTAGCGTTGAGGCCTGCAATAACATGTGTAGATAGTGGGAGGTCCAGCTAGAAGCTTCACACACTACAGTCTGGTGGGAACAATAGTTATACATATATAAAAGCTGGTTTATCCTCACAAGTCGCTTGGCCTGGATGTCTAGTACTGCGCCGTCAGAAATATTGCTGTAAAATAGTGTAAGACCCATTGACCGTTTATTACTTGCTTCACTGTTTTTGTTTTGTTTTCTATACAAAGTGTTCTGGTTACGTTTAGGACTCCAAAACTATGTGCATGGTCGTCCTTGTCTGCAGATCTGCTTCCAATAATACTCTCCATAAAATAACACTTAACCCTTTCATACTCGTGGCAGCCAAACTCCTCTGAATACGCTGATGATGTCTTTTAAACAAAAGCAAATTTTCAGAAAATATTTGAAGAAGAAATGATGATCACCAACTTACATAGAACTCTCTTCAAATATTTCTCCAATCTTTGGCTAATTTCTAAGTTATTGTCAAAGGTATTATAGATCCAGATGACCCTGTTAAGGTGTTATTAAGTTCTCCAGGCATGAATGGTTTAGGCCAAGAAAAAAATATTGATGTTTCCTGTAACGGTCTGGAAAAAAATAGGATAGGTAGGTCGGTAAAAAAACCTTTTTTGCATTATTTCTTTGGTCAAAAATGTGTGTTTTATGCATGTTTTACGCTGATTGGGAGTTGGGAGGGCAGAAAAAACTTTAGGTTAGGGATTTTTTTGAATAAAACCTTGATAGGGTAGGGTTACAGGAAACAAACAACTTTTTTTAGGCCTTAAGATATTAATGCTAAAGAGGTACTCTAGAAATTGTCCCCTGGATCTCTAATACTTTTAAACAGAACTTTGGAATTGGCCATGACAAAACAAAATACCTGAAAATGAGTTGTTGGTGGGGTTCTAAGTAATATTAGATCATTTTTTTCCTTGTGCGCTTTTGTTTAAAGATTTCCTCAAAAGTGTCAGATTTTGCTAATGGCTGCTGTGAACATTAATGGGATGATAACTTTGTGTGATCATGACATCTCTCATCTAGATCTAGAGTATCTATCTTTGGAAATTAATTTTGGAAAATATCATACTTTTACAAAATTTTGAAACTTTAAAGTAATTCAATCCCCCTTTTACCACAGAGAGAGCATGTCCACCATAGCCTTAGCCAACAGGGGGTCTGGGTGTCATTTGGACACCCAAACTCTCAAAAATCACCCCTCAGGACACCCAAATTACACACATACAATTTGTGTTTTTCCACTTCAAAATAATTCTCATGACATAGTATAAGGTAATTATGCCTTATTTCAATAAGTAAATACAGTCATATTCTGAGTATATTGCACATGAAAAATAGGACGCCCCAACATTTTACAACTGCCAGGGCTCAACATTAAGGCTAGCCCGATAGCCTGGGGCTAGTTCTTGAAAATCAGGGCCAGTAAATTACATTTGTGAGTAACCCAAAGGGGTAGATGAAATTAAAATCAGTGACTTAAGAAGTATGAAGTCCTGCTCTGACTCTACTCACTTGGATGATAATAAAGATGAAATCAACAAATTATAATGCATTCTTTTTATGTTAATGATGGAGACTGGGGGTAGGTCACTGATTGACAAATTTTGTCAATTAATGTGGGGGAAAATCTAATGTCATCAATTTTCAGGGTTAACAAAAGTACATCTGGGCTAGTAAATGTTGAAGTAGCTAGCCCTGCACGGCTGATGAATTCTTTTGTTAATGTTGAGCCCTGACTGCCAAATTTGGGCTCCCAGTTTCTAAATCCTTGCTAAAACCCATTGCCCACTATTTTTGAAGCTTTCTCTGAAGGGAAAACAATTCCACAAAAGTTTTCAAATCAGCTAGCCTAATCATGAAATAATGATGGTGGATTCAGATCTGTGTTTGAGTGAGCTCTGGGCAGGTATCCCTTCCTGTCAGCTTCTGTAGGACTTGGGAATGACCAAAAGGGAATCTGCAACTGAAAAATAGAAAAACAACATATTATCTGATGTGAGTGTGAGTATATGTGTGTGAACAGCTGTACACACACACATACATTTTCCCTCTTTAGAAAGGTTTCATGAACTATACATTTCTTTGATCATACAATTATTTAAGGATACTGACCAAACTAAAAAAAATCAAAAGTCATTTAAATGACACCCAATAAGCTTCTAATCCATTCGTCTTAATTCACAATTTCCAGTCATGATCATGCATGTCGAAAGTACTCCAACATTCAGCATGTGAATGAGAGTGCAAAATAGCGTTACTTTGTGCTGCCATCTATTGACAAATTCTAGTACTAATATTTTTGAACTGACCCATACAGGAGAAATACTTTCTGAATGTTGCTACTCCTGTTGGGTTTGAAGAATTCCATTTCATTTTTTTTGCAATGTTCCTCTTTTTTTTTTATAAAAATCTCTTTACAATTAAAAAATCAATTTAAAGAGATTATTGCTTGACTTTTGAAAAGTTCTTTTAGAATTTGTCCAACCATGTGTGAACTCCATGTGTCAATGGGTCATGTACAAATTCAATGACAGCAAAACTGATCACAACATTAATGGACTAGCTAGTCCGTAGCTCAATCTTTTTGTGAGGCAGGTAAATATTTCAGGAATGGTAACAATAGAATTAAGGTTTAAGGATACTCTATACCTGTGACACCTTTTGAGTATTGAACAAACTAAAATAACTTATTGCAATTTACAACTACCAAATTTGAAGTTGATGACACCCCATGATTAAAAGTTGTTTTGAAGATCACTGTGCTTTGTTCTTTACTCATGCAGAGTTACAGTAAAATTAAACTGCAATTTCTAAGTGTCATAAGGCCTTAACTAGTGCTTCACTACAGGACAGATATACTTTTGAATCAATGCTGAACCCTGTATATGTAGTAAAAGGTAAGAGAGGTAAACATAGCAAGAGAGGTGACAAGTGGGAGGAAACTAAAAAATGATGCAGTAATACTAATCTCATTTTCTACGCTCTTTTAGCTCATACTTACAACTTTTATGAAGCAGGTTGTCCAGTATTAAGCCAATGAATGTCTGCTCTGTATCGCTCTTCCCTGCAGTATGGCTATGGGGCTCGAAGGACCTGGAACACACAACCATGACAAAGAGATTAACACTTTCATACCTCCAGATCTCTGTGACAAATGTTACCTGCATTCTATTGTATAATGCAAGACTTTGCATCCTACGGTTGATACATGACTTTGTATCCTATGGTTGATACATGACTTTGTATCCTATGGTTGACACATGACTTTGTATCCTATGGTTGATACATGACTTTGTATCCTATGACTGATACATGACTTTGTATCCTATGGTTGATACATGCCTTTGTATCCTATGGTTGACACATGACTTTGTATCCTACGGTTGATACATGACTTTGTATCCTATGGTTGACACATGACTTTGTATCCTATGGTTGACACATGACTTTGTTTCTTATGACTGATACAGACTTTGTATCCTATGGTTATACATCACTTTGTACCCTATTACTGATACATTGTATCCTATGGCTGATACATTACTTTGTATCCTATGACTGATACATGACTTTGTATCATATGGCTAATACATAACTATGTATCCTATGGTTAATACATGACTTTGTATCCTATGGTTGACACATGACTTTGTATCCTATGGTTGACACATGACTTTGTATCCTATGACTGATACATGACTTTGTATCCTATGGTTGATACATGACTTTGTATCCTATGGTTGACACATGACTTTGTATCCTATGGTTGACACATGACTTTGTATCACATGGCTAATACATAACTATGTATCCTATGGTTGACACATGACTTTGTATCCTATGGTTGACACATGACTTTGTATCCTATGACTGATACATGACTTTGTATCCTATGGTTGATACATGACTTTGTATCCTATGGTTGACACATGACTTTGTATCCTATGGTTGACACATGACTTTGTATCACATGGCTAATACATAACTATGTATCCTATGGTTGACACATGACTTTGTATCCTATGGTTGACACATGACTTTGTATCCTATGGTTGACACATGACTTTGTATCCTATGGTTGACACATGACTTTGTATCCTATGGTTGATACATGATGTTGTATCCTATGGTTGACACATGACTTTGTATCCTATGGCTAATACATAACTATGCATCCTATGGTTGACACATGACTTTGTATCCTATGGTTGACACATGACTTTGTATCCTATGGTTGACACATGACTTTGTATCCTATGGTTGATACATGACTTTGTATCCTATGGTTGACACATGACTTTGTATCCTATGGTTGACACATGACTTTGTTTCTTATGACTGATACAGACTTTGTATCCTATGGTTATACATCACTTTGTACCCTATTACTGATACATTGTATCCTATGGCTGATACATTACTTTGTATCCTATGACTGATACATGACTTTGTATCATATGGCTAATACATAACTATGTATCCTATGGTTAATACATGACTTTGTATCCTATGGTTGACACATGACTTTGTATCCTATGGTTGACACATGACTTTGTATCCTATGGTTGACACATGACTTTGTATCCTATGGTTGACACATGACTTTGTATCCTATGGTTGACACATGACTTTGTATCCTATGGCTGATACATTACTTTGTATCCTATGACTGATACATGACTTTGTATCATATGGCTAATACATAACTATGTATCCTATGGTTAATACATGACTTTGTATCCTATGGTTGACACATGACTTTGTATCATATGGCTAATACATAACTATGTATCCTATGGTTGACACAAGACTTTGTATCCTATGGTTGACACATGACTTTGTATCCTATGACTGATACATGACTTTGTATCCTATGGTTGATACATGACTTTGTATCCTATGGTTGACACATGACTTTGTAGCCTATGGTTGACACATGACTTTGTATCACATGGCTAATACATAACTATGTATCCTATGGTTGACACATGACTTTGTATCCTATGGTTGACACATGACTTTGTATCCTATGGTTGACACATGACTTTGTATCCTATGGTTGACACATGACTTTGTATCCTATGGTTGATACATGATGTTGTATCCTATGGTTGACACATGACTTTGTATCCTATGGCTAATACATAACTATGCATCCTATGGTTGACACATGACTTTGTATCCTATGGTTGACACATGACTTTGTATCCTATGGTTGACACATGACTTTGTATCCTATGGTTGACACATGACTTTGTATCCTATGGTTGACACATGACTTTGTTTCTTATGACGGATACAGACTTTGTATCCTATGGTTATACATCACTTTGTACCCTATTACTGATACATTGTATCCTATGGCTGATACATTACTTTGTATCCTATGGCTGATACACGATGTTGTATCCTATGACTGATACAGATATTGTATCCGACATTGACAGGGCTAATAAACCCAAAGGATAGAAAGTCATGTCACTGTGCAAAAAATCCAAACTCCAACTTTTAATTGGAGTATAACATACATTTTGTAAATTGTCCATTTTCTAATTCCAAAATTCGGTTTAAGGTTTCCAACTTTTGTCCAGCAACCAGTCGCTTAAACACACTTCAGAATGAAGTTCAGATTTTCTGGCATGATTGCTAGTTTGTAATAACTATAGATACAAATATAACACCTTTGCACCTGAATGTTCAATTGCTCTAACAACTTTAACTTAACTCACCAAATAGAGTAATATCATTGAAAATATTGAGGTTTAGCTAATTTTAACAGGAAACACAATATTCAATAATCTTTTCTTAAAATCCGATTTTGTTTTCAAGAAATTTGAAAAGTGTCAGAGCAAATATACAGTTTAGGTGTGGAGGGATAACTTACCATCCAAGATGGCTGCCACATTTAGGGCACACACATATTCTCCATGAAAACCCAGGGAACCAGGAATGCTCAGAAAAGGCCTGAAATAAACGATACCAGGGAAATGAGTGCCTGAGATTTACCTTTACAAATTTCAGTTGGATTTATGATACTTCTGAAAATAATTTGTGAACAGATATTCACTAAGGTATACTACACAACATCAGCACTGGAGATTACTATGGCCGGTAGCTGCCCAGATGGAGATTATTTCTATCAGGAATTACTAAATATGTTATTTTGTATTTTTTGCGTTCACCAAACCAACTTTAATTGATAGTGACATCTCAAGCACTTGGTTCCAAGGACTTGAATCAGTTAAACTTAGCACTGTCAACGTCAGAAATTTAGTTAATAAATAGTGAACTGCCTTCGCCTGGAGATGTCCTGGTAGCAATTAAGTCAATTCTTTATTGTTAAGCAGTATCGGTATAACAGATCTTATATGATAAATAGTGTTTCATATTCAGTATTGATATTTGGTATTGAATTCATTACAGGTACCGATCCTCAGGATCTTAGCGCATATCCTTAGAACTCAATACCATCTCACCTGATCCATTTTATATATATCTGCTCTTTTTGCTGTGATCACCTCAAATTCATTCCCTACAAAAGAGAAAATAAACACATACATCGATTGAGCTAAACACAATAGAATTTATCTCATCATTATTCCCAATTTTTGAAGGTGGGATATTTTTAAATGGTACAAAGTGTAGAAGGACAGATTATAAGGAAGAAAGTTGGAGATTGTGTGTCAATGGAGATTTCTCCTCTAATAATTTTCACACATAATTGGAAAATAATCCCTTAAAGACCATGCCTTTTCAGGCGCTATTGACATGAACAGGTTAACAATTTGCCTCACCTTGAACTACATTAATCATAGTATGTGACTTAGCACCCAACCCACAGGATAATATTCTTGAATGGTAGATTCAAATAGTTAATGAATTCTTTGATATCCAATGTGCAAACAATATTGTGAATTTAAACAATATTTAAACATGTCAGCCATTGAGTTTCATTAAACAATTTCTGTTTATGCAGGTTTTAAACAATACCACAGAACATGTGATTCATATCATTTTTAGAAAATTTTCAATTATAATCATTCCATATTTTCAGTAATGTTTAAACATATCACAAGAACAGCTATACTTAAAGGTTGGAGACAAAAAGATCAAAGTGGCCAGTACATGGATTATTTCATACTTTTAATGACAAAAGTTTATTTATTTATGTGGTTTCTTGATATTTTATCTGACTCTTCCATTCAAAAAAAATTATGTCAATTCTTTTAGAAAAAGGTAAGGGGTATTTTTGTATGTTTTAACTATGTTTGGTGCCTTACGTAAATTGCTTTTGAGTTTTTCTTAAGTCTTTGATCAATTTTAGTCCTTGATAAAGTGCTTTTGTTTCAATTTTTCCAAGAATTATTTTGATCCATTCCACTGGAAATCAGCCCTAGTATTTTACCCTGTGGATTTCTCAACCTTTGAATGAGGACGCCTGGCGTGCCCAGTATGGTATCATTCCTCTGTCGCTGAGCGCGGACGGTCGGCTTCTGCACCAGGTTACCTGCCTGTGCTACTTCATGGCCACACTGACGACACAGCAGGTAATCTACAATGGAGAAAAATAACTAATTACCATAAGTTCTCGGAAATTTAGATCCCCATAGGGGGATAGATGTATAAATATGTATATGTATATGTATAAATATATATATATATATATATATATATATATATATATATATATATATATATATATATATATATATATATATATATATATATATATATATATATATATATATATATATATATATATATATATATATATATATATATATATATATATTTATATATATATATATATATATATATATATATATATATATATATATATATATATATATATATATATATATATATATATATATATATATATATATATATATATATATATATATATATATATATATATATATATATATATATATATATATATATATATATATATATATATATATATATATATATATATATATATACATATATATATATATATATGTGCCACCTACTAACATTTTTTTGAAGCCAATTGTCACATGCTGGCCACTCAACATGCGGTGCTCAAGGGCTGGTTGTTTGGCTTCCATGATTCATATACTTGGACAGCCCTGCTGTGAGGGGACAGAGCCGTGTCAGCATCCTAGGAACATCCGAGACAGGAATCTGACTTGTGCTCATGGAGCCTGAGGGCTTTCATCTGATATGTGAACCATGCCTGTATGACCGACAGAAAAGTTTGGTCTGGACAGTATCCCTATAATAAGGTGTAAAATGGAAGGCCCAGTACTGTATATTTGTTTGGTTGCATTTGTCCCACGAGGTGAACTTCCTAGGTAGGACCTGCAGAGAGCTCCCCTCGGCTACAGTACCACCAAGGCCACTCGCCACCCCTGGGCCTTTGGCTCCCTTCTGAGCTTTTAATCCTAAAACTTGGTTTGATAGTATCAATAAATTTGATAGTCTTTAATTCTTAAGTGTTACATTGTAAAAAGCAAAAAATAACTATGTATCTAATCTATTAGGGTTGGTTGGATATGGCACCAATAAAAACAGTGTCAATCCTGTATATGTCAAAATATAGTGACATAAAAATCTAAGGCTCAATACATCAGTAATAAAAAAAGACCTAAACTACATGTTCTGGTATTATGAGAACTAACACTTGTTGCAATTCAGGAGTTATTTATTTATTAAGTAAACCTAAAAGCCTAAGGAAATTCAATGAGTTGTCAAGTGCAGTATGACACGTTTTGACAGGCCTAGGACTTTGGTCTAACTCCATGCAATTATGCAGCAAAACTCACCTTCTACTATAGTGGTTTTACCCCCGACGAAATCATGTAAGTAAATCAAAAGGCATAAATATGAAAATATCTTCAGGACAAGTTCCTGTGCCATGGGCGCAGCCATTATGACTCGTGAATTATGGGATATGTTGTCAAAACGAAAATATATGCAAAGTAGATGATCAGGAATTGGGTTAATAAGCTGTTCCAGAAACAAACCAAAATATCAAAACATGTCTTCATTCCATCGAAATACATTTGAAATGCAGTTTTATTACACGAAACACCCAAATCATCATTTTCTTCGAACATCAATTAATCGTTTGGTTGAAATTGATCGAGAAAATGAGATAAATCGACGTAGTTCTTGTCAATGACATATGTGTACCGGCCGGCGGAGGGAGGTGATCCGCTAAATGTAAGCTACATAAACATCGCCATTTTGACCGGGTTTCTTGATTGGCATTTCACAACATTGGCACACAACACACCATTTCTGTGAAAATATACATTGATTCCTAATTTCTAGTAGCTGTTTCAACCAACAGCTATTCCCAGATTCATAATCAATTTTGTCTACGTATATTTCAGGTTGTCTTCGTGGCATATTTCGCGAGTTATTGCACCATAACACACAAGAGCCGGAACTTTGATTGATGGGTTGTGGGCTCTGGGCCAATTACCAGCGAATCATAGCGAGGGGCGTGGCTAAATGGACCAATCAGAGTACAGCATGGAGGTCATGTGACACTAAGGAATTTTTTATGGTTCGGCCCGCCTCCGTGCAGAATCAAAACAAACCGGCGAACTTGCAAACAGCTGACTGAGGTCGCTTGAGGAATTTTTTAAAATCGTCAGTTCGGTGTGGACATTTTTCGAGCTGATTGCGTATTCGGGTAGCAGGGTGTCAGGAGAAGGTTTGGTGGGAGTGTGAACGCGCGATCGTCGGTATGAGGAGGTTGGCGAAGAGATCAATTATAGGCACCCGAGTGGTGGCCTCCTGGCAAGATGGCCGATACTACCCGGGTATTATCGAGGCCACCAGAACCGGACCAAATGGACACGAAATGTACAGCGTCTTCTTCGACGATGGCTACACGAAAAATATGATGGAAAAGGACATCATCGGGCCAGGCTTCCAATCTGTCAACTCGGCAATTCTCAAACGGGGCCAGCGAGTTTTTGTCACCTTCCAGGGACGGGAGATTTCGGGCCTTGTGATCAAACACAGCCTAGAAACGGACCAAGTTGACATTGACGTCGACAGCCAGAATGGCCAATCTTTACCCATGGAACTCAGTCGTACCCTCGAGGAGGTCAGACTCATGAAAAGCAGAAAATCCGCCCGTTTACAAGACCAAGACACCGACTACTCCAAGTTGGCAGACATGCATCCAGAACCGAAAAGACGGGCAGTTTCCCGGGTCATCGACGTCCCGACACCGGGCGCGAGGTAGGTAGAACTAGAAGATGGCGACATCAGCCAGTTGCGTCATTTCGCATAACTTCTCCCGCATTTTCCATCGTGGTCTTCCACTATGCGGGAAATGTATATAAGTAGAGCATGGCAACAGTATCTTTTTCAGGATCTGATAAGTCGGGATAGTTGATATCCCACGGTGTCGGTGTATCGATATTTATGACGGGCATTTGATCGGAACTTCCGAAAGCGAAAGTGTTGCGTATTTTTTCATGTGCTTCAAATGGTTTTTGGAATAAAAAGTACGGGAGATTAATATTTAGTAATGTGTAAATTTGAGGAAAGATACGTGTCATTTATCACGTATAAAACTTGGAGAAAAATAAAACATTTCAAATGCCAATTAACTAAATGAATCTAATAAATTTATTAGTTAATTTCACCTGTAAATTGTGTCTTGTTTAACCTAAATTAGCGGAGGAAAGGGAAACTGTGTGGGCGTTGTTCGTATGAAAATTGATCCTGTGGGTTTGCCGGTTGCCGGCCGGCCGGCTTCGATGCCGGTAACATACCTTTCCATAAACAGACTGAACTGAGTTGAACCCGCACCTAACAGCGTTCGATAATACTCCATTCTGGAGCGCTGCCCATCGCTCAATATCGATCTGTTGTTACGACTTATGCGAGCGACTTCAAAGGTTTTCATTCCGTGGCATAGATACCATTGTTAGCGAGTCATATCCTCGCATGAACCCTTGTCATTACGTACATATCGTCATATGTACAGGCATTTGGACAGATTTCTCAGTTGGACGCATTTTGTAACATGATCTTGGACTAATATCAAAAGAAATTGTTTAATACTGAATTGGTATTTTGAGAAAACTCAGGTAAGTAGAGGCTGATAACTAAGAATAGGTTGACTTTTATCTATGGGGGTCTTTTCTGTTGCCCATGATAATATCTATATTTAGAACTGTTATCAATATCATACAGTACCCTAACCCTCTGGCTACATACCTCATTACCCTCTCTCAGGGGCTGATAATGAATGAATATATATATATATGTGTATATATATATATATATATATATATATATATATATATATATATATATATATATATATATATATATATATATATATATATATATATATATATATACATATCAGTCTAAGCTCATAAAATGTTTCTTTAAATTGTATTGTACAGGGCTTGATTCAGACTTATTTTTTGTAACAGTTGCATCTTAGCATTGGCTATTCAAACTTTTTTCACTTGCATGAAAAAATTATGAATTATAAAGATTTACTCTTCTACTGATAAAACTGAACATTACTCTATTAAATCCAATAGCTGATTAGATCAAACTATAAGTCTGTTTGATTAAAGACTTCAACTTAAATCAAGTTTAATACTTTTAAAGTGTGTAGTATTTTACTAGGTTACTTTAATTTGGAAGGTAGGGTTCATTAAACCTAAAATACCTGCCCTGTATCTGTGACGGTCCACATTTTTGCAGCTCTACACAAAGATATGCCTACGCACCTACTGCCACCTTATGTGACATTGACAGTCGTCACGGTTGGTTGACATCCAGTCATGGTTTGCTGGTGTCCTTCCAGTTACCTCTAGATAGCTGAATGGTGTCATGTGGCCTTGTGTGAGTGTGAGTGTGCTGGCAAGTCACGGTATCTCTCACCTGGTATATCTCACCTGAGAGGTGAATGAACATTCCATAAGTGGGCTAGCCTGCCTGCCAGGCCACATTTAAACCTCACCCCTCCCTTGTGGATATACTAGGAGGGTAGTTGGAAATATGGAAATTACTACCATTATAACCCCCTCGTGTGGCAATTGTGTGAACTAAATGGCCATCACACAAGTCCCTATGTGGCATAGCAGCAGGCACACATTAATATATAATAAGTAAAACACAGTACTTAAGGCCTAGTAGCTAGGCTACAAGTCGGTCTGCTCCTAAGCCAATGCGCATGGGGGATCTGCTGTAGCCTAGTGGTTACGATGCCTGGTTCCCAAGCATGAGGTCTCAGGTACATATCTCTTTTGGATAACCATGTGCGGGTTTGTCTGGCTGCTAAATAAATGTGTGGCATTGTGGAGAACTGTCTATGGTGCTTCAGCAACTGAAAGACCCCTTATCTAGAATTATTAATCATAAAGAGAAGTAAATTTCTTCCGGGTTTTGGGTTTCTATCCTGTGCAATATGACCCAAAGCTGTGCGTTCCTTCATTGGCTGTTGTTTGTAAGGCAACTGTTAATGCTATTCCCAGGGGCGGCCTGAGCTAGCCTGCTAACAGTCTCTTGCTGACCTTATTACCAGTCCCCTCATTCTACTCTTAGGTCCCCCCTGAAATGATATCAAAGACTAATTGTTATCCCTTCCATTTGGAAATAAGCTGAGGTCTAGTTGGCAAAGGGCTGGGTGCTTAGAATGCCAGCTTTCCGGTTGTAAATCCCACACACTGTAACTGTTCCTGCTGGTCTCAGCCACCAACTGTTGCATAATGTGTTGAGTTGGGATTGTATAGGTTATTGTGTGTATTCCCGGCGAGGTCCGTCTAGGTCAGAATGCACATGTATTAATATAAGCTTTGGTATCCCCTTCCATTTCATGCAATGTATAACTCTGACTGAGTACCTCAGTTCATGCTGTAATGCATTGGTAAGCTCTCACCCCCTTCCTCCCCCCCCCCCCCCCCCCCCCCCAATGAAATGTACAATCTGACCAACACCCCACCCCTTCATGCCAAAATGCATTTATAACTTATAGGCCCCCCCCTCAATGAAATGTACTATTGGACTAACACAACCCTCCCCCGTCATGCCAAAATTCATTTATAAAATCCCCCCCCACAATGAAATGTACAATATGACTCACCCCCCCCCCACCCCCTTCTCTGTCATACCAAAATACATTTATAAGCTTCCCCCTCCTCTAATGAAGTCAAACAATCGGAATAACACCCTCTCCTCCCCCTTGTCATCCCAATAACTCATTTATAAACCCCCCTTCCAATGAAATGTACAATTTGACCAATACCCCAGCCTATTTCTCCATTGCCCCTCCTCAAGCACCACCCTGGCAGTTAACCCCCAAATCCTTCCATCCCATTAGCCCTGGGTAGGTCTTTACATAACGGGCAGCATGGTGGCCCACCAGGCTGTCCTGCACATCCTAGTAGAAAGCCTTAAGCTTGCTATGTGCTGTGCTTCTTAGATTTAATCTTAAACCCTTATGGTCAAGATCACTATTACATATATCCGTTATAGGTATTAATATGTAACATCTATATAACACAGTGCTCAACAATCAACTTGTTAAGAAACTCTCTCTCTCTCTCACACACACTGATGATGATGATGTGCGTGTTTCAGGAGGACGTGGAAGCCAGCGTTTGATGATGATGATGATGACGAGGTGGAGGAGGAAGAAGAAGAGGGGGAGGAGCGTATGGATGTAATGGATGAGCACATGGCCGCCATGGTCCTCACATCTCTCTCTTGCAGCCCACAATCACCAAACTTCCCAGCAAACTTTCAAACACAGGCCAAGGGTGAGTGCAACAACATTTTCTTACCCTCATGAACATCCTTAAGCAACTTATCTTTACTCTTTAATAACTCTTTTGTTACGCCATATATGATTGGTCACTTGAGCGATGGCGCACCAAGGGCTGGTGGCGTGAAGTGTTCAAGCGCCTGAAAATAAAATCAATATAAAGCTGGTTCCTGTAAAAATACAATCCATAAAAGGTCTGTGATGGCTCCACATGCAAAGGTAAGGTAATATATATTTTTCTTCTGGGGGGGGGGGGGGGGGGGGGGGGCTGGAGTTTTGGGAGATTCAGAAGGTCAGAAAATAATTTATGATGGCATGCCACTGCCAACATTTCTCAGCAAAAAGGGGTGTGCTTATTAGGGCTTAATTGGAGGAATAGGGTACTTTCTCAAAATAGCTCTCCTCACTAAGATATCGCCAATAAAATAGGATGTTTCAGGGTGCTACGTGTACATGCATGTAAGGGTTAAAGGGTATTGTGTAATCCTATGTACCCGGCCCTGCCTATGCCGACTCCTCTCGGGTGGGTATAGGGGTGGTCGCCTAATCCTGTTGAATCACACACTAAGACAACAAAAGCCCGCTAAGGCTCTACAGCACACCAATTCTAACCCTTTTGCATCTGGAGTGCACACATGGTCTGACAACTTTAACCATATCTCACAAAATAGGGTCATTTTGGAAAAATATTTGAAGAGGAATTCTTAAACCTAACAGAACCAACAGCTTTTAGTCAAATATTTTTCAAAATATTGCTTTGTTAGTAAGAAATTTCCCTCAGTGTCAGACTATGTGCGCTCTCCGGATGCTGATAGGTTAAGAACTTAAATCCTCCTGGGGGAGTCATTGCCACCTTTCCTAATCCCTCAACGACCTTGTATTGTCATTGACCACCAGGTAATTATTTACACCCACTGGGGACCTGTTAAGTACTGTGTAAACCACAAATGTCAATCACCGGATACACAACCAGCAGAACTCGCTCAACTTCCTCACCTGGACTTCAGCCAAGGTGTTGACAAGAACCACGCAAGAGGTGCCTTCTGCACATGTACATGAGGGACTACTTAGAGGTTTCACTGTATATGAAAGCAGAGTTTGTCTTTCATACTTTTTCTTGCCAGTCTGTCAGACTGGCTGCGTCCTGATACTGCTGGTCCTGCTAACTTTTTGCCAGTACATCTCACCATGTGATGACCACTTGTTGGCCCCAAGAGGAGGGTGTGAAGTACTTGAATCCCTCTCAGTCTCTCAGAAGTTTTATTATTTGGATGTGTCCTTCCTATGCATAAATTAACCATTCTGTACTTCTGGACTGGTGGGGAAAGTAGACCTCTGTGATAGGTTTACAACATGATGAAGCCTACTAGCAAGGCTAGTTGTTAGTAAACATAGCCCAGTTTGCCTCTCAGTTGGCCAGTGGTCCCCATAAGCTACTGACCAGGTCAGAGCCTCCTCCCTGGGGCTACTGCTCTATATATAGCACCTAACAGGCTGGTTACCTCAGCACTTATACTTATACAGCTTGCAGGGCCATGGGGCGAACAAATAAGACAGTAAGAGAGTATTGTGTAATCTGAGTCTTGCTGCTAACCCTGTATGTGTTTAATTGGTAACCTATCATGTATAGGCATCCAGCACCTCAACTGACCACTCCATCTACATAGCACCAGAGCTGACCACTGCAGCCCTTGCACAGTGCTTCCTATCTGCCCAGGATGTCATTTACAGATTCTAAAGTGAGAGCTTGGCAAGAATCACATTGACCGCTCAGGCATACCCCAGTGCCATATTTAGTTGCTAGCCTGAGACTTGCTACTTGATCTGCCCCCATACCCTGATTTTGGACAGATTAGCTTTCTAGCCCATGCTAAGAAAACCTCATCTCATATTGGTGAAACCACTGTGTAGTGGCATGGACCACCTGTACATGGCTTTGATGATATTGGGTTTCTGCTTTGTCCACCAAGGAATTGCGCCAGGGTCTTAGGCAGGATTTAGAAACTGGGTGACCAAAATTGGGGATTGTTAAGTCTTTGGGCATCCTATTTTCAAGGGAAACCACAATATACTCAGATTGCAACTATAAACATGTATTTATACATAATACCCTTATACAATGCTGTGGGATTTATAATATGGGGTGGATTCCCCAGCATCCCAGCTGACAGGGCAATGTTAGACCACTCAGCCATCAGGGCAGGCCCTCAGTGATGAGAGACATCTAGCATTCAGTGGCAATACCTTAGACCACCTGGCCATCAGGGCAGGCCATCAGTGGTGAGAGACGTCTAGCAGTCAGTGGCAATACCTTAGACCACCTGGCCATCAGGGCAGGCCCTCAGTGATGAGAGACATCTAGCATTCAGTGGCAATACCTTAGACCATTTGGCCATCAGGGCAGGCACTCATTGATGAGAGACATCTAGCAGTCAGTGGCAATACCTTAGACCACCTGGCCATCAGGGCAGGACCTCAGTGGTGAGAGACATCTAGCATTCAGTGGCAATACCTTAGACCACTTGGCCATCAGGGCAGGCCCTCAGTGGTGAGAGACATCTAGCATTCAGTGGCAATACCTTAGACCACTTGGCCATCAGGGCAGGCACTCAGTGATGAGAGACATCTAGCATTCAGTGGCAATACCTTAGACCACTTGGCCATCAGGGCAGGACCTCAGTGATGAAAGACATCTAGCAGTCAGTGGCAATACCTTAGATCACCTGGCCATCAGGGCAGGCACTCAGTGATGAGAGACATCTAGCAGTCAGTGGCAATACCTTAGACCACCTGGCCATCAGGGCAGGACCTCAGTGATGAAAGACATCTAGCAGTCAGTGGCAATACCTTAGATCACCTGGCCATCAGGGCAGGCCCTCAGTGGTGAGAGACATCTAGCATTCAGTGTTAATACCTTAGACCACCTGGCCATCAGGGCAGGACCTCAGTGATGAGAGACATCTAGCATTCAGTGTCAATACCTTAGACCACTTGGCCATCAGGGCAGGCCCTCAGTGGTGAGAGACATCTAGCATTCAGTGGCAATACCTTAGACCACTTGGCCATCAGGGCAGGCACTCAGTGATGAGAGACATCTAGCATTCAGTGTCAATACCTTAGACCACTTGGCCATCAGGGCAGGCCCTCAGTGGTGAGAGACATCTAGCATTCAGTGGCAATACCTTAGACCACCTTGCCACCAGGGCAGGCACTCAGTGATGAAAGACATCTAGCATTCAGTGGCAATACCTTAGACCACTCGGCCCTCAGGGCAGGCCCTCATTGGTGAGAGACATCTAGCAGTCAGTGGCAATACCTTAGACCACTTGGCCATCAGGGAAGACCCTCAGTGGTGAGAGACATCTAGCAGTCAGTGGCAAAGCGTGAGAGTGAGAACTGTATGTGAGGAATGTCAGCTAGAGATCAGGTTGCTGCGGACTTAGGTCCCCTTGATTAAGGAGGTACTGTAGACCTGTAGGGGTTGGCCTTGGAGCAGCCCGGCGGCCGGCCAGGACTGACGTCGTCGTCGGCTGGCTGCTGACGTCCTCCTCGCTGTCGTGATAAATGGTTGTAGTTGACGCTTGACCCAGTTGTGGGCCGGTGCAGTGCCATGCATGCAGCGGGTGATGACTATGGGACTGGGGCAGATTGTTTACACGCCGTACAGGTGCTTCATGCATGCATAGCTCCCCCTAGTGGGCACCGACAACATCAATGATGACATACAAAATGAAATTAGAGATTGAAAAAATGCAAAACCGTGAGATATCAAAAAAAAATATTTTTTTTGTAAGCAGAAAAAGATATTTTATTCATCCTTGATCTAGTGTGGCATCTTGTTTCTATAAAGTTGATATCATTTCAAAATATTAAGGAATTTGCCATTCCTGATGGCCAAGTGGTCTAACTCTGGCATTGTTGCAGACTGTTTCCTCTGTCTCACAAATGTCCGGGTTTGAATCCTGGCGTGAGACTGAGAGAAAGTTTCCAGTGACTTGGAGTTATGCTGTGGTTTTTTTTGAACTGGATTGTAACAATCTAGCTGTAATGTAGGTTAAAAAGTGACAATGATAAGTATTCCTAAGTCCCATCAAAGCACATATGCTCACCCATTTGCCACACTTTTAATTCCTGCAGGCCCATACATTAGCTGTACAGTGCACATGCCTGGTCAGTGGTCATGTAGTGGTCAGTGTTGACCAGTGGTCAGAGAGGAGGAGTCAGATAGAGTTCAGTTCTGTGGTCTTGGCAGCAAGACAATAACAGTCATTACAGAGGCATATGAGGTGAAGTAATAATAGACCCCATTGCCCTTTGGAAAGAGTTGTATGGATTAATAATATATATACGTTATGTAATAGCTCAATAAAGTAGCTTGAATTTACAAAATTGGAAGGGGAGTTGTCCTAGGAATACCCGGTTATTCCTAGGTATTTGTGGTATGGTTGTAAATCTTCAGTCTTGTAATGTTGGATGCTGGAATGGCAACCAGAATAATGGTGTATTTCTTTATCAGGAATTGGAATTTTAAATTTATTGCGGCTAAGTCGTGGCTATAGCAAGTTGCAAGTGGTGGAGGAAACCATAGGACCCGGTAAAAACCTGTGATAAGGTTCAGTGGCCTCCTGGCTTAACTTGTGGTTAGAATAGCTCAATAATTTAAATCATTCTTTTAACTAATAGAATTGTGGAAGCTTTAGGCGAAATACGTAGGGTTAGTATTATATATATATATATATATATATATAAACGACTAGACTAGCCTCAAGAGCCCTGACCATGTACAAATTGCTCCATAGAAGATATGGACAATGCCATATGACAAGGCTATCATCTGATTACCAGAATTCATCATACATAAGGGGTTGTTTCTCAGCACATTAGTATTTTATGAAGATTCATCTAATTTCGATGTGACTTTCTAGTATATAAAATCCAGATGATATTACTTCATTTAGGTACATACAATCAACCCTTTCAATCAAATAAGAAGCTAATACAAGCATATAAACCATAATTAAAAACCTACTCTTTATCAATAGTAGCTAATATCACTCTAAGTATCCATTGTATCCATACACAGAGGTGAAATGGTGAATACCAAATTAACCTTTCGATGCAGGAGTTTGTTACCTCCAAGGCTCCCAAATAGGTATGAGACCCTAAGTCTAGTAAAACCAATGATATTTGCAGAAATATTGGTTCCATTTCCAGCTTATATACTCAGATAACTTTATTCAAATGTACAGTGATCTTCTATATGAAGAGAGGGAGTTCAAGTATGGAAATATCACCCAAAGTGTCCCGTTCGCAACCATACTGTCCCGTTCGCACCCTTTTTAAAAGTTGTAATTTACTGCTACACATGGAGTTAATACACATTTCTGATAACTCATAATGTAGTATATAGTGGATAGGAGGAGATTCCTTATTGATTTTTTAATGACATGCCTAGTTTTGAAAATATCAAAACTTTTGGAAGTTGAAAGGATGCGAACGGGACATCTGCATCTAGGATAGGCCATTTAAGTATGCTTTTGAAATATTTCTGCTATTTTTCCATAATCACTTGATTACATAGCCATAATTTATGTAGTCTGTTAAAGTAATTAGTAAAAATATAGAAATATAGTTGAAATATCTCAATTTTTCAAATGTCCCGTTCGCACCCTGTGGAATACAGAACTTTGGATTAAAATTGGGATATCTCCAAATATACTTAAGTCAGAAAAAAAATAATCATAGATTCATGAACCGTAGAATGTTTTCTTTTTTAACTAAGTTGAAAGAATATCATAAATCCATTTTGAAAATTTGAGGTCTGTGGACCAATTACTGTGAAATGCCCCATTACTTAATTTTGCAAATGTGTCAAAGCACTCTATACCCTCTCCTGGCCATTAAGCAGTATATATAGGCCTATAGAGGAAGCACTACATGTACGCTACAGACTGAAATTCAGCCCTGCAGCACTGCATGATATTAGGCCCTATTACATAAGTGGGGATCACAGGCTGTAACCCATACATGCCTAGAGAGGCCAAAAACAGCTGGATAATTTCAGAAATATCTTTCTTAATAAAGAGAGATATTAATCAGATATTAACCAGTATTTTCCTCTTCAAGTTTCCTATGAATCTATCCATTATTTTGAAGTTATTTTTACAAGTATTGTAGCATATGGAAGAGCCTTCTCACAATTAACCAGGAGGGCAAAAGGGTTAAATGACCTGAATGAACTGTAATTTCAGGCTCTGCTGTACACACATAGTCTAAAAACCTTATAAGAAACTCCTCATCTTTAGATCAGTAATGATAGGCACACATTTGAAGAGAGATTGGTAAATCTAATGGGATTCATAACTTACAGGCAACTTGTCCTCATTATATTGCTGCATTTTCACAGTATTCCTGTATGTGTGAATTCCATGCGTATAATGCTTCAGATGTGAATAGGTCAACATTGTTATCACACAGTTTTCCCACACCTAGTGGGCCTTAATTGAACCCATTGTATGAATAGGTGAGTCCTGGCTAGCTCTTGTGCAATACTACCATCTGAGGACACAGCCAGGTAGTTTGGACATGCAATCAGACGCCAGCATCCAGGTAGTGTTGTCCAAGTCAGAGACCAGAACTTAGTGTGGACCTACAGTCTACTTCTAGTGGGAACTCATGGCCTGAAGAAATATTCATGAGTCCAAATATAAGAATGGTATCACTAAGCATACCCTAATTACTGAGCAATCAGATTGATTTAACAAACAAAATAAAGTGTATTTACATAATCCCTGAGGTCAAAATATGAGAATGGTCTTAATTAACAGACAGCTGACTTCTGTATGTATATATATACATACATACACCTATCTGCACACACACATTTACACACACACACACACACACACACATATATATATATATATATATATATATATATATATATATATATATATATATATATATATATATATATATATATATATATATATATATATATATATATATATATATATATATATATATATATATATATATTCTAGTTGTAATATCTTATAAAATATCCCAGCCATGATTTTCAGAGTTATGTTGTACATTGTAGGTGAGGGGGGCCTGCTGGTCAGTCCTCAGCCCTGGACGACGGCGTCAGGGACAACGACGCCCGTTGGTGCCGAGATCCAGGTGGCGCCGTTCTCATCCAGTCTTTCCAGCAGCGGTTTCGGCAGCAGCAAGTCTGGCGCGGGTACGCCGTCGCCACCCCAACTCCTCAGCGAGAGCGCGCCCTCCTCCACCACCACCACTCCGGGTATGTTCCCCAACAGCGCCTTCGACGAGGGCATAGAGCTGGACGAGGCGGATGGCAGCGATTCACATTCAGAGGTGCGGCCAAGGAAAAGACGGGTAAGAAAACTTTTTTTTTTTTGTAACCCATTAACACTTTTATAAGTTCATCATGGAATTGTCTTCTACATCTACTATACTCATGGCAATATTTTTAGAATTGAGAATGATCAAACAAAATATTTCAAGGAAAGTTGTTGGTAGTTGGTCGTTTTTTTTAATCACGTTTTCATAAATCTTTAGGTTGATTTTGGCTGCTGAAAGAGCTAATGGGTTAAACTACCTCATGAAATCATTTTGCTTTATGAAACTTTGGGAATTATCTTCAGAAGACTTCAATACAATCTCGCCCAAAGTCACTGCCTACTCTCTCACTTGCCTAAAGCCTTATTTGAACAGAGCTTAGAGATAGCAAGTACTCAGCTACTGGGATCAAGGATATTGAAAAGCTAGCTGGTCTAATATATACTCTCAACAGATATTTCACATAAGTTGTTCTCATCATTACGTTGATTCAGGAGGAAGTCTACCAGCACCATATATAGTCATCAGAGACAGACATGCATCCAGTTATACTGTATGTTGTTTCTAGATTAATAAATAGCAACAAGCATGCTTGCTTGATACATGTGATTATGTAATGATTCATAATAGAGATCCCATCATAAGCTGTCTGTAGAGATGATCTTATACCAGAGGTGGTCTTTATCTGAGATTCTATCCAGCCTCCCTGGCCATATCTAAATGTCATCGTTTGTGGATAGATGGCACTGTGCTATATAAGAAGGGTAGTTGGAAATATTTTACCACCATTTCAACCCCTTGGTGTGGCAATTGTGTGAATTAAATGACCAATGTTCAGTAGGCCACAAGTCCTTATAAGTAATATAGGTTCAGGCATGCATTTATGTATAAGTAAAAACAGAGTAAAGCCTAGTAGCTAGGCTATCTGAGATCAAGTTGATCACTGTATAGTGAGTGGGGATGTTGGTTTCGCTCTGTACCTCTTGGCAACAAGTCAGCTAGCTAGTAGTGTGTGCATGCTGCCGTCTAGTGATGGAGGGTTTATGTAATGATCTACGCTTGACTCCCCCACAATGTGGGATGGGCTGCAAGTGTACTGCTGTCAGCAATGCGAGAGCACTTATATATGCAGTACCTTAGCTGCATACAATCTATACATACACAGCACCAGCAATGTGAGAGTCTGTATACAGGAGCCAGAATACAGTCTATACAAACACAGGGCCAGTCTATACATACAGCGCTGCCAGTGCGTGCTATAGCCTAGCCTTATAATTCCTATGCTATGCATTTCTCCTTTATATATATCAGGAAATATACATCTCTGTATATATTCAACATCAAATTTATACTAACACATTACTACTAATTCTACCCTGATTTAGTTCTGGAATTGCTCACTAGGACGCCATGGTGAGATTTTTACTGTTGCTTGATTTTTGACTTATCAGATTGACCATCTTCAGTGCCACCTATGTTAAGTTAGAGGAACTAAGACCTAGAGAGTAAACCATTCATGACAGTAGTGTCCAATGACCTATACTTCTGTAATGATTTTGATATGAGGTCAATAAAATCAATCAATCGGTCAATTAATTAATTGATTGAAATCACAGACTAGGAGCTAGTCTCCTCTGATGCACAGTAGCTGTTTTTGCACAGTTCACAGTACTCCAGCACTGCAGCGCTGGCTGCCTGCCTAGAATCCGTACATTTAAGCGATAGTGGATGCCGGCCGGCCGGCTTGTGTACTGTTCCTGACCTAGATAGAGTCAGCTGACTGAGTAAGTAAGGAGGACTTAGATCAGGGCCTCGCGGCAGCTCCCAGTGGTGGTGCGTGCACACTGAGGATGATGGCTGTTTGTTGTGCACCGCTGTGCTCTATATAGATACCCTGCATACAGCAGCAGCAGCAGCAGCAGCAAGTGGTATTGGTGTTTGAGGTCAAGGTCGTGACCCTGGGGGGTCACTGCAGGGGGCTTCGAGCACTGCTGCAGTGATTTCATCATCTCAACCCAGTCACACCTCCAACGCCCAAAAAAGGCCTCACTAGCAGGGTCTTAGCCAGGATTTAGACACTGGGTGCCCAAAATTGGCAATCTTAAAATTTTTTGGGGTGTCTTATTTTTCAAGGGGGACCACATTATACTCAGATTATAACCATAAACATGTATGAATGTACTTATCAATATCAGGTATAATATCCCTATGCAATGCCATGGCAAGTAAATTGAAGAGAAGAAAAAGCTATGCATATGCTTGAAATTGACATTTCACGAAATTTCTCACAAACAACTTTTGGTGTCCTGAAAGGTGATATTTTGAGGGTTCGGATGTCCAAATGTTTAATTGTCCCGATTGCTGGCTTTAAGACTATGCTGACAAATTTGGTGATATCTCTTTGTCAAAGTCATAAATCGGAAAATATTTATCCCATCAATGCAAAATAAGATTTCCTCTAAAAAAAAGTGTCGTCTTGGTCTATCATACTTATGATAATAACTCTGGAATTAATAATTACTTAACAAAATATTTGAAGAAAAACTGTTAATTATGTTCTTAATAATATTTCTCCTTCAAATATTTTCCAACTTTGCTTTTGCCTTCAAGATTTCATCAAAATTGTTGTGTTTCTTTTGGCAGTTGTGAACCTTAATAAGGGAGAAATTGTCATCAAGACTCTAACAATGACTCTCTTTTGAATATATTGTGAATTCAAGTACCACTCCTGGGTTATTTTCAAAAGCAAGATAAAGGAAGGATAGGAGGTGTTAGTTCAAATTACAGAATCAGTATTTTTAGCTGATTCAATAAAG
>OZ012700.1:1365765-1380765 GCA_963942565.1 Maea johnstoni | reverse complement strand
ATGATGCTTGGCAAGCAGGAAAATGCACAAGAAAATTTGGAAATAAAAAAACTTTTTCATATATTATACATTATCTATTATAAGCGAGATATCGCCAAATCAATTAGATCTTTTTCTGCTTTTACTGCTAGAAGCCAGGAATTCCCAGGATAATGATAGGAAAATCGGAACCTATGGTTTCCTAGGTTTTCCCAGCAATGTTTGGTAAGGCCTGCCCCCAACAGGCAAACGACAATATAACAATTGGACACCCCTGGACATAAATCAGTATTGAATTGAACCTTGTGCCTAGCAGCTCTTATAGTACCTAGAACACCCCTGTATATGAATCAGTATCATACTGACCCTGCATGTGCACAGCAGTTCCTATAGTTGCTATAGTACTGTACGTAGACTATTATTGATCAAGCCATACAAAGTGCAATCATGTGACGCTTGATTTAGTTTGTCTACCGCCTCCTCGTATAACATTATCATTACCGCGAGTGCATTAACCCTTTATACAAGTAGAGCTCAAAAGTCATGATCAATTTTCAATATTTCTGTGACTAGGGGGTATTCTAGAAACTATTTGTTAATAGATAAGTTGATCAGAACCCAATCAGCAACTCGATCTCCATCACTTATTTTGTGCATGAGGGTTATACAGTATTAAAGTGTGTCAAACTATACCTGCTGCAGTTGGGGTGACTGACATGGACCTTGTGCCATTAATACAAAAAAGCCATTATGATGAGAAATATTTTATAAAATTATCCAAATATAAATCTAGTCAGAATATATATATATATATATATATATATATATATATATATTATATATATATATATATATATATATATGTATATGTATATGTATATGCATATATATATATATATATATATATATATATATGTATATATATATTTTGTATAATATGTATATGTATATGTGAGTGTATATGTATGTATGCATATATGTATGTACACAGATGTGAACCCACACACTGCCAAAAGTTGATAATTTTGGGGAGATTTCTTCCTTGGGCTGAGCTCCTGGAGGAGGAGGAGAATGCACCAATGTTACACATTGACACAATTGAGTCGTGAACCTGAGTAACTGAATGTCTGCCCGGGATCACATCCAACGTAACAGCTGTCAACTCTGAGATGAGGGAATTGTGATGAGCAAGCAGAATTTGTGCCATTAGGTTGATGTTGCAGAGTCAGTGTGATTAATCTTGCAAAAATAAAGATTTAAAACCTGGAACGTTATGTCAAACAAGGAGTTTTATCTAAAATCTATATATCTCTGTGTTAAATCAGTAATTAGCGCACCCAGGTAAAAGGAATAGCAGGCTTCTAAGTTTGTATGTCCCTGGTGCACCATATCATGCAGGCAGGTGTCTCAATGCAAACTATAACTTTTCATGGGAAAACAATTCTGAAATAAGGAAATCAGGCGCCCAATAAATTGATTGCAGTCAAAAAAAATTATAAAAATTAATTTGTCAGAATTTTCTAACCTCATCAGGGCAGGGAATACCATATTGTTCGTTTTTAGATATCCCTCCCTAGGCAGGGCAGACAGACAGACAGAATTATCAGACAGGCAACAGAGGGTATATTATTAGTAGGTGAAGTGACAGGAAGGAAGGATTTAACACTGAGTGGTGTGAATAGTGAACCTCTATCAGTGAACTGTTGAATGTCGACACAGGGATATTCAGCAGCCCAGGTGCACTGTGATAATAAAGCTATTGTACTATAAAATAAACCTATTGTTCTGCTGCTTTAAAACAATAGGTACAGTCAGTGGCATGCTGTCCTGATTGTAACCTTAACCGGTGGAATCATATCTATCTCATAACAACATTCACCTTGTACCTACAACATTCATTAGATTTTTTCAATGAAATCTACATCCTAGTAGGGAGAAATGCCTAGTCAACAATCCAAATAATGAAATCTATTACCTCAGACGAAATATTTAGTCAGCAGTTCAAATAATGGAATATATTACATAGGAAGAAATGTTAAGTCAGCAATTCAAATAATGAAACCTATTACCTAGACAGAAATGTTTAGTCAACATTTCAAATAATGAAACCTATTACCTAGAAAGAAATTTCTAATCAACAATTCAATTCTAGATGTAAAGGCTGTTCATAAATCCTGGGATCTGGGCCTGGAGGATTGTGGAATTAGGTGTCTATATTTTCTAAGGGGGGACATGCTATATTCAGATTACAACCATCAGGATACAATTTCTGAGTGAAAAAATGTTTAATGAAATTTCAAATTATTTGCTTAAAACCTACATATAAGTGGGCATCCTATACTGTGATTTCCCAAGGGTTTGGATCAAAGGATTCTGAGATACCCGGCCTGCTGGCTGCTACTACCCTGTCTCCAGGCATGAATTGGTTGTTTGTACATCACCATACAGCACAAAGTGGAGGGGCTAAATTAGCAGATGCCGGCCGGCCGGCAAACCATGCAGCAACAGCCGCCGGGAGAGCTGCATGCCATGAGGAAACAGTGTACTCAGCCAACGTACTAGCTACAGAGCATTATTGAACTCCCTCTTGGCTCTGTGCCCAGTAGAGTGTAAGAGGGGGTGGGAGGGGTAGGGAGAGAGAGAGAAGAGAGAGAGAGAGAGAGAGAGAGAGAGAGAGAGAGAGAGAGAGAGAGAGAGAGAGAGAGAGAGAGAGAGAGAGAGAGAGAGAGAGAGAGAGAGAGAGGAGAGAGAGAGATGAGAGAGAGAGAGAGAGAGAGAGAGAGAGAGAGAGAGAGAGAGAGAGAGAGAGAGAGAGAGAGAGAGAGAGAGAGAGAGAGAGAGAGAGAGAGAGGGGTGGGGGAAAGAGAGAGGGACAGAGGGGTGAGGGAAAGAGAGAGAAACTGACAGGCAGACAGAGAATGAGAGATAATTCCATTAGAAAGATATCCTTAAATAGTCAAGTCTTACCCAAGGCATTGGTGGGTCTACATATAGAAGAATGAAAGTAGATAATCATACACTTGGTGAACTGTAAGAATCTTTAAAGGGTAAAAATGTAGTGTGATTGTGAGTGCAGGGTCTACTTGAAATCTTTATACCAACTAGATATCATATTGCATCAAAAAGGGCAATTTACACTTCACCTATGTCCTAGAAGTTGGTTTGTTAAGAAAAGATCTGAATATTACCCAATAAAATTCAAAATTAAGTATTCTTCATAGAAATTTTCTCCTGTCCACAAAGGAGGTTTTCAGAAGACGGTTCCTGGCTAAGTTGCTGACTGCAGCGTGCATGTCTCTACATTGTTTAATTATGAAGAGGAGAAGTTGGATAATCAAGCACTTGATGACCTGTAGAGATCCATAGAGTGAGAACAGGTAGTGAGGAAGTGTAGCCCTTTATGTCTATCCATGTATATGTTTTCCATTGTTTGATAATGGCGAGTATTAAGTGGATAATTGTGCACCTGACGACCTGTGGCTCTCCACAGAGGGGGAAACAGCACTTAGCTCAGGGCAGCAGCGCACTGCAGTACAAAAAAGGCAGCGTTCTATTATTACATACAACTGTTACGTCATTGTTGACACTGCAGCTGGTACTGTAGTGTGAGTTTCTGCCACCTGAGGGCGTTCACCAAAATTCCTGCCTCGTAAAACAACTGATGGCGGATTCCATAGAATATAAGTGCTAAACTTTTTAGATGAAGAAGATATTTGAGTGATACTGGGGCTGATAGCCAGATTTTATATTAGTTTCCTAGAAAGTTAGCTATGTATCAGTGTATCAGTTAGGTGGGAATCAGTGCTTTATAAATACATCATTGACCCTTTCTTTCCCACTCTATCATTGTCATCTGTCTTCATACAAATGTTATTATCTTTAACATTGATTTGATAATAGTAATAAGTATTATTATCATTATAATTATTGTTATTATAATTATTATTATTATTATTATTATCATCATCATTATTATTATTATTATTATTATTATTATTATTATTAGTATTGTTATTATTATTATCATTATTATCATTATTATTAGTATTGTTATTATCATTATTATTATTATTATTATTATTATTAATTTTTATTATTATTTTATTATTATTTTATTATTATTATTTTTATTATTATTTTTATTATTATTATTATTATTATTATTATTATTAATATTATTATAATTATTATTATTATTATTATTATTATTATTATTATATTATCTTTCCCATCATCATCACCATGTTAATAACACTATTATCATTGTAACGATAATTATATTATCAATACTGCTAACGGATCTTGCTACTCAGTAGAAGTCTGACACTCCATTCCCATTCCTTTTGCAATTCCCTACAGCTCTTGGAACTGACTCAATCCCATCTGGGCAAGTCTGCCTTATGTGTTTGTGTATTTAGCCACTGGGTAAAGATCAGTAAGTCAAGATAACTGGGGTGTCTCAGTTTCTGTTGACTTGTTGTCAAAGTCCCTTCACTAGTGTAGTCCTGTCAGTGGGGAACGTGCACTTAATTGAAAGAAAGGTAAACATTGGGCCAGTCTGACAATCTTCAACCAGTTACATAACTCATGTTATGTACATTCAAATACTGTATGCTTTTAAGTCCTGATCTGAACTACCCTCTAACTATCAGATATATATCTAAGTCAGAATCTCAACTCTTGCTTACTTTGCTTCTTAACATTTCAATGTGATATGTTAGGTTTACTAGTCAAGTCCAAGACAAGAACAACCCACTGCTAAATATATTTCATATATATATATATATTGTTTAATAACCGAGATGTTCGGTAGATATCCTGCATGCCCCTGATGTGAACGGTTAGAAATAAGATGCTCAAGATCTTTATGATCTTCCGCCATTACAGTTAAACAGAAGCTTCTTACTCTTGATCTGAGGACAGGTAATTTTACCTTCTACCCCCCCCCCCCCATGTGAGATTGTTTGTATTTGCTCTAGAGTGAAGCCATGGTAAGAGCAGAGCCTGTATGTGTAGAATTCTGCACTTTAATCCACTCTGTCAATTGGCATCTAACTGGAATCTACTGTCCTGACCAAACACACACTAATCTCTCAAAACATGGCCAGTTTAGACAAGAGACTTAGGTTTCAAACCCCTTAGCTAGCTGTTCACTGATGTACATATACCTTTGAATTGTTTTCATTCAATTTAGCTATTAAACTAAACTTTAAGTTGCCTCAGAATCCCAATAGGTGTTTACTTATCCTGTTAGTTCCTCAAGATTCCAATAGGTGGCTACTTGTCCTGTTAGTTCCTCAAGATTCCAATAGGTGGCTACTTGTCCTGTTAGTTCCTCAAGATCCCAATAGGTGGCTGCTTGTCCTGTTATTTCCTCAGGATCCCAATAGATGGCTGCTTGTTCCAATTGTAGCTGATAGCACAGCTGTTATTGATTTAAGAATTTATGCACAAACAATTCAGCGGATGTTATATTGATTTTTCTTGTACTCATTTTAGGCCTAATAATTGTGAATAGACATCAGTTGAAAGTGCCGGCTCAGTGTCCTGTTAAGCATGATGATTATATTGACAGCAGTTCATGAATTAATTAACTAATCCATGATATGGTTATGGTATAAGTCACTTAGGTATCATGCTAATCAAATGTGATTAGCCCATTCATGCTAAAAACTCAATCTGAAAAGTATCCTCTGGGTTGTTGACACTTGAAAATGAGTGTGAAATTATTTTTTTGAAAACTTCACGAACTATTTCAAGGAGAAATGTTGGCTGGGTTCTGATTAATCTTTTCAAACCCTGGACTGCCACAGGCATTAAAGAGTTCAAGTTTGTATCACATGAAGGGATTTGATTGAGGTTCGAATGAGGAGTTGCAACCCTAAATCAGCAGAATTGACATTTTCTTTCATCAAATGTCTCTATACTTGTAATTCCTTGAAGGATGTTGTGTGAATGGCGAAATTATTCAAAAGAAATCTTTAAAAAGTCTTGTTAAGATATTTCTTCTACTTCAAAAGATGTCTAAAAAGTAGAGGAAAATATTACCAGGCCTATTTGTGATGCTCCTGGGAGAAATAGATAAACCCTTCCAATTCTAAGGCTTCTTTCATCCTAAGTACAAGGACGCAAAGGTTTTTGAAGACCATCTCAACTTTGTTGTGTTGGTATTTATTGGACAGCCCTCGCTGAGTACTCCCAGATGAGTACCCATGTGCCAGGGTTGCGGTCATTTTTCAGTTGCTTGCATTATTTTGCATCGGCCAAGTTAGCCACCAGCAGCATGAAGGTTTAGACTGAAAACGAATGGTGACTGCCGCAGCCATATTTTTCGCCTCCTGATGTTTTATATTTCCTCTTTCAGAGTTCCACCCGGACCATGTTCCGCTGTACGTGGCCGCGCTGCGGAAAGATCATGAGTACATGCCAGGCCATAGAGAAACACGTCAGATCACTACATCTTGGGTACGTATCCTTTTTTTTAACCTTTGAAAGTCCAAATTGTAATCTTCCCCACAAATTTTCTAAAGCCAAACTGTAGTGGGGATTATTGCCCAAAATCTAGTATGAGGTTGTAGATAGCATCCTGGCACAAGAAATAGTTATAGTAAAATAATTTTGATAAAACTTCGAAACCAAATGTAAAATTTCAAGGAGAGTTGCTGGTAATATTCTGATTAACATTTCTCCTTGAAATGTTTGCCTGACTAACCTTTCCTTCTCTGAATTCACATGATTAGTTTCATTCGGTAAATTCACTTATATTTCTCTTTCGTTCAGTAAATCTGCCACAAATTTGAATATCTAATTATTCCCTGTAAATTCACTTATATATATATTTTTTCAGTAAATCTGCCACGAATTGCGGTGATGATTCTGCGGAGGAGGAGTTTTACTACACGGAGATCGAGGTGACTGTAGACCACGTGGCCGAGACCTTCAAGGACATGTCTACGGAGGAGGGTACCAGCATGGACGTCTCCCCGCCCCCTAAACACATCGGACTCTTCGACCACGATTACCAGAAAAAGGTGAGAATACATTAGTAAGATACTGAGATGTTAGGTGTGTCGGTGGTGCTCCCTGATTCACTAATTATTCCATCATTTACTTCTTCCTTTTCAATACTGACAATATGACAAAAACGTAATTTCAACCTCTAAATTATTCCATCAAGGTATGTCAGTAAGACAGTATAACCCTTCCAATACTTAGGCTACTTTCGTCCAAAGCACAAGGATGCAAAGAATTTTGAAAACCGTCTTAACCCTGTCATGTTGGTATTCATTGGATAGCTATCGCTGATTACTATCATATGAGTACCCATACGCCAGGGTTTTAGTTATTTTAAAAAGGTTTTTTGCATCTTTTTGTATTGGACAAATTAGCCACCATCAGCATAAGGGTTAAAGATACTGAGATGTTAGGTGTGTCGCTGGTGCTCTCTGGGCTCACTAGTTTTTCAACCATTTATTTTTTTAATTTTATTTTATGATTAGGGTGCTCTCTCTGTCTCTTTCTCTCTGGAAGAAAGTATTCTTTTTTGAAAATATGGCATTTTATTTTTATTTCACCCTCCAAAGCACTTGGTTTGATGGCCTGGAATTTTCATGTATCTACAGAATCGCAAGATATCTCATCCTTTTCCTTTGAACCCCGGCACCAGTTGACCTTCCCCACCACCTATAGAATCATATGACTTTGACCTAGACCCTGACACAGTTTCATTTTGGGTTTTCCAGGAGCCTAAACCCCTGAGCATTCCCAGCACCCCCTCCGAGGGTGGCAGCGGTATCACCCTCCCCGTCAGCATCCCTCAGCTGACACGCTCGTTGTCATGGCAACTGCCTCTCTCCACATCACCTGCAGGAACATCAGTAAGTAAACTTAGAAAACTTACCCCTCCAATGCTGAGGCTACTTTTGCTCAAAGCACAAGAACGCAAAGATTTTTAAAACCCATCTAAACCCTGTCATATTGGTATTCATTGGAAAGCTCTCACCCAAGTACTTTCAGATAAGTACTCATGTGCCAGGATTTAGGTCATTTTCCGGGATTTTTGCATCATATTCTTTTGGCCAAATTAGCCACCAGCAGCATAAGGTTTAGAACAACAGTAGTTGTAGTTAAATGATGAAAGTTGTTGATATTAAACCCCCATCCTCTAAAGATATGTGCCCTTCAGGAAAGCTTTTACTAAATTATGAGTAAAATCCTCTATTTTCCAAGTTAACCTTCTGGCATATTTGGTATAATTCCTTAGTAGAACACTGAAATACCAATATTTGAGCTCTCCTTGAAATCATTGTATGGATCTATGATACTTTGGACTAAAACATTGAAAATAAGTATCATTTCTTAAAAGATTTCAAGGAAAGTTGTTGGTAATGTTGTGATTTAAACATTTCTTCTTTTAATGTTTTACAGACTAACCTTTTCCGAGAAAGATTTAACCAAAATAATCAGGCTGTACGTTTTGGCCATTGGGGGCAAACTTTTCACATGATAACCTTTGGTTTTCTCCTTCCCCTCTAGGTGTCGCCACCGGTGCGTTTCAGTAAGCCGAGCATACATGAACGTCTGCAGCAGCACCAGGCGCAGTCCCCGAAGACCCACATCATCGCATCCTCCCCTAAACCATCTCCTATGCATAAAAAATCCCGCAGCGAGGTCAAGAAATGTCGCAAGGTGTACGGGATGGAGAACCGGGACATGTGGTGCACACAATGCAAGTGGAAGAAAGCGTGCTCGCGATTTATGGACTGAGCGAACTCAGCGAGAGAAAAAGGACTAAGTAGGGGGTGCTAGTAGGCGTTCAATAAGCGATCGGCGAGATCAGCCGACACCTGAGGATGTTCACAGCTGACGACTTGCAAAAACTCAGTGAGTGAAAAGACTACATAGGGGGCGCCAGTAGGCGTTCAATAAGCGATCGGCCAAGACCTGAAGATGATCACAGCTGACGACTTGCAAAACTCAGCGAGTGAAAAGACTAAGTAGGGGGTGCTAATAGGCGTTCAATAAGCGATCTGCGAGATCGGCTAACACCTGAAGATGTTCACAGCTGACGACTTCCAAAAGAGGTCACAAAGAAGGCTCAAAAAGTTCGACCTCTGCTCCTCCGACTGTAAACTGACGCTGGGTAGATCCCGCCATCTTGAAATCGCTCGTCGGAGGAACACGACATGACATCGCGCCCTGAATCTCTCCCAGTCCAGCGTACCTGTGTATTGAGCATACGTGGTAGCCATGGTGACGGGCTGGAATCAAGGAAATAAAGGAAGAAGAGGAGTAGGATGTATAAACTTGCATATCCATTGAGGCTTAGGAAAGATATCAATTTGCGGTGGAACCTGTGTAACTTAGCCTCTCATGCATGGAGTTTTCCTCGACAAATATCTGGGTAAACATTATATTTGGACAAATTTGAATGTATCACATGATGGTTAATTATCTTTCAAAATTTTCCAAAATATGCTTTTATGTATAGATAATCTGTAAATAATCAGGATTTTTCAAGGTGCTACAGGCAAGCATGTATTAAACACTGAAGGGCCAGAAAGAGTTTATCAACTTACACATATGTTCAACTTATGGAGGTCCCTTGTTTCTTACATGATCACTAGAAGGGTTTTGGCTGACTGTGAGGAAGTGTTTGATATAAGCTAGAGAAGTGTTCAGTTTTTAGAAGCATTTAACTTTGGGCTCTTCCATTTTAAAAAGTGGTGAGGGGACCGGAGGATATTTTTCAACCCCCTTTCTTCCCCCCCCCCCCCCCCCCCCCCAAACATTTTGCGTCCCCTACCCCACCCCCACCCCAAATTCTTAGTACCCAGGAACCCTCTCCCCCATTTTTTACGACCCCCCCTCCCCTAATTCTGAACAGTCAGTGACCCCCCCCCCCCAGCCCCAAACTTTTTATGACCCCTCCCCCATTCCTCCCAATATCATTTCCTTTCCCCCTACTACCTTTTAAAATGGAACATCCTTTAGAGATGTGTTAAATAATGTGAATATCCACTTGTACCTTACTAAGATTCATTTGGCCTTCAGAGACTGCTCAACTTATGGAGCTGTTCTGCCTATAAAGGGGTATAGATTCACAGGTTCCACTGTACAATGCTGAAGCTTGGAGATGAAGTCAGCTAGAGGAGTTGATTGGTTGAATTATCTATGTGACTTAGAGGAGGTATGGGGATAGGATATGTATATTAGTGTATACCTACCACTGCCAACACATATCTGTTGATGTTGAGACTTGTACTGAGATAGCCTTCTTTCAGTTTAAATGGTGAGACAGATTTCATCAGTTAACTTTAACACTGTAAGAAGTCAGGATGAAAGTTACTGTTTTCTTTCATTTAACTGGTACATACCCAGACCAAAAGATCTTGACGATTTGGAGAAAATCTTTACAAAAAAACTTTATTTTGTGAATTATTTGAGGAGGAAATATTTATTAATGAAGAATTATGAAATGTCACAGAATATGGAGTCTTTTTATTGCGATTTCCATTGTTCTGCGTAGACCTATTCAAGCCTGGAGATCTCCTTGACAAGTGTTGACTGGACCTATGATGCTAATTATAATTATTTTGGAAATGACCATAGATTTATTGAATGTCTTTTGGAAAGTTTTGGGTTCGATAAGCATTATTCTCAAAAGTATCAAGAAGCAGATTGAAGGCATACTTTAGGGATACACTATGCATGAAGGTGAAGCTTATTAGGATTATTCAGGGAATGTCACAGTACATCTATCATAAAACCACCTTTTTGTGCCATACTGGTGTCTGTGATCACTATATTACAATTATAATACTCCTATTTTCATGCTACAAAACAGTTCAAAGAAACAGTTCAGAAAAACAGTTCTAAGAAACAGTTCAGAAAAAAAGCTCAAAAAGGTTGTTCAAATAAGAAATAATTAGGGAGAAATTAGGACACTATCTCATTTTGAAGATAATTGTGATTTTATAGAGTTCAAAGAGTATAAAAAATTTGTGTTTTGAGGGTGTGTGATCATTTCCAGTCCAAATCCAAGAAGTGGGCATATTAATAAAAAAAGAGTACTTTAGTTTTAATGATTTTTTTCCATATAGCCCAGGGAACCCATTCATGTTTAGACCTTGAGGAAGGATGTCTGGACTCAATGGTAAATTTGAAAATAACTCATTTTTCAAAATATTCATTTGTAGAAATAAGGTATTACCAAAACCGCCCATTCAGAGATACTACTTGAGACATGGGTTAATTTATCCGTAAAACCTATATATTGGATTGCATCTTCTCCACACCATTGAGTTGTATTGAAAGATCTTATACAAATATAATTATGCAACTTTAATAAAAACAAAACATTTCAATGCAACGAAACTTTTGGGATGGTATTTTTTTTGTAAATACTGACAGAGTCACATGATAAAGAATTGGGTGAAAACGAGCGCGTCCTTTTGGCTGAAATCTATGTTTATCATTAATCATTTAATATTGCCACACTCACATTGATAATATTTTTATTGAATTGTTTTTAAATATGCAAATTTGGACTTTTAGCAATATTTGTAGAGGTTTTACAAGACAGAAGTGAGAAGTGTGACAACTGACGGTCAATACAGATCTATTTTAGAGTGTTGCTATGGCAACCGATATTGTGTAAATGAAAGATTTTGGCTGTTCCGAACATGTGTGTTTAACCAAAACAGTTGCTATGGCTACAAACATTGCGTAATTGAAAGGTTTTTGGATTTTCTGCAAGCAGGGAATTTGTGTTTTACCCAGTCTGTTGTACAAGGCCTAAAAAAAGAAATTGTATGTTTCCTGTAATGGTCTGAAAAAAAAATAGGGTAGGTAGGTCAGTGAAAAGATTTTTTTGCAAGATTTTTTTGGTCAAAAACATGTGTTTTATGCATGTTTTACGTTGATTGGGAGTTGGATGGGCAATAAAAAGTTTAGGGTAGGGATTCTTTTGAATAAAAACGTGTTAGGGTAGGGTTACAGGAAACAAACACCTTTTTTAGGCCCAATCTGTACACCAAATAAGAATGAGGCCGCGTGTTTTATTATGTGAGATGTATGTTTTGACGTGATGTGGTCAACGATTTTTATTCAGTGGTCAATCTATAGACTTTCCTCGGAGATGTAACCATGGAAAGTCATGTCCTGGTGATGTATACTGTCTGTCACTGTTATAGAATCAGTTGCCAATATGGAGGGTTTTGATGAATTCCTTATGATGTTCAAAATGTTGATTCTCTTGCGAAATATTGTCACTATCTTCCTCTCAAGAATGAAGGAGTCTCTACACAGGAATCTTGGATCGGACCTTGTGTATATAATATCAATTCAGTATCAATTCACTAGATCTTTGAAGGAGATTTGTGTACTGACTGTAAGTACGTCCTTGTTAACATTTTGAAATGTACCACAAGAAATCCATTTGTCCAAGGGACATCAGTCAGTCAAGAAACACCGCTGTTTTAGTTTGCCTAGAGGGTTAGGCGCAAGACAACCCAATGAACTGAGTCGAGTCAAATGGATTAGTATTGTCGAAGTGAAGATTTAATGATTCAGATGGCACCTTAAATACATGTATATGAATATCTTGAATATTTACAAAAGACTGAGAGAATCTGGATCAAATGGCTCAATTCCGTCATCATACGTAAAATTGACTGAATGTTATGAATCTTTTCTATTGACTGAATATAGGTCAAATGGCTGATTTTTTGTAGTAAGCCACTTTGGTGAATACTTGGATGTTCACATGAATACTGGATGAATTTAGTTCAAGTGACTGAATAATCTTCTTGCAATGCAAATACTAGTATAGTCTGGGCAATAATTGATTGTCCTTATAGCATATTAGCTGGAAGAATATTCTATGTGACAGTCCGAGGGTTGACTAACTATGGCCTGTAGTCCAATGGCAATAATATCTATTTTGGTTCAGTCACTGCCCTAGAAGAACTAGCCAAATGTAGCAAAGTGCATAGTAGTTAAAACTGAGTGTGAATTTTATTTTATAGATTTGATATTAGATTTTTCTCAGCTGGTATTTTCTGTGGTTGGGTGAATAAGGAGGCGTGTTGTAAAGTGTCGGGTGTTGAATGCATGCGTTGTTATGGTATCTCGCATACCTGAGTATTGGACATGGGTTTTAACCGCCTTGCATTACTGGCAACCACTGATAGGCTAAGCATTTTTTATACCCTGATTATACCAAAACTTAGGGTAAAGATAGGACTGAAGTGTCAAACTTGTGTTACAGACCACGTTTCTATAAAAAAAAACGACCCTCAAAAAAAGTCATCATATCATACCTGTTTAACCCTTACATGCTGAGAGACTGTCTTAATGCTCTGCCTCTTTCAAAAACAACTTATTAATTTTGCATAAATTAGCAAAATATATGAAGGAGAGTTGTTGGCTAGTGTGCAATTAACATTTCTCCTTCAAATATATTATAAATTATGCTTTTTTGGACGATATCACCAAAATTGTTTGGCCATGTTTGGGGGCATCAAAGGGTTAAAGTGACCAGTTTTTCTTCTTCTTGTTAATCATCTTTTTTTAGCAGATTTGGTGCCAGCTTTCAGTACGTGTGTATACTTTTGGTGTGTAAATAACAAATATGGACAGTATTTGCAAGTTTTATCTTGAAAATATTTGGCCCATTTATTAGGCAAGTGGAGAGAAATGATATGGTGTCCAGTCAAATTATTTGTTTGCCTATAAATAATTCAAGTCCAGACACATGATTAAAATGTCATGAAAATGGTCTGATTTTAAAGGTAAAATCTAAGATACATCAAACTTAACTAATTCTTGGCAGTTTTTGGCCCACAAATCTAAATTGTCATAATACCAAATCATTAGTTTCACTTCATCATCAATTGTAGTTGTGTCAAAAAAAGTGCAATTTACATTTAAGCCTTGTCCTAGAAGATGGTTTGTCAGGAGAGGGTATGGGCTATAACCCCCAAAAATACAAAAATTGAAAATTCTTCATAAAAAATTTATGCCTGTCTGAAAGGGAGGTTTTTAGGAAACTGCCTGTCCAAAAGTCAGGCTGGACGGTCCTGGCTAAGTCCCTGATCTTCATGTCTGAAGGCGATCACATTGACAAGTAGCTCCAGGATCTGTAACACTGTGCTGAAATGAAGCTAAATCTTACAAAATATTTGAAGGAAATTTTATGTTCTGGCTGTGATTAGCAATTTCTCTCCAAATATCATTCACATCCTGCTTTTATCCAAAGGAGTTTACCCTAAGTGTCATTTTGCCGGCCAAAGGGTCTAACTCTCTCTAATATTTAGTGTTTTACAGTATAAGGAACCAACCGATAACAGTTATTTAAAAATGGAAGAGAATGTTCTTCACTCTTTTTTATAAGCTAGAAAAAAAACGAAACATGTAGAAAAGCGTTGTATAAATTTTTATGAATCCAGATATTGCAGTATTTTGTTGTTTTGAGAGCGATTGGTGATGTTTATGGGAGATTCTGATGGAAATATGTTTCTAAGGGAAAAGCCTTAGCGGTGTAAATACTACTTTCTTAAAAGGAAAAAATTGGATTGTTGTTTTTTTAAATCCAAGCTATTTTTACTGATGAACCTCAGGTTGGTTTCGAAGAATATCATGTACAAATGTTTGAATGACATGGCTATTTTACTCTGAATTAGATGATGTATGGTGTGTATTGTAAAGCTTGTCCATTGTATAGCAATTCTGGAGTGGTTTTTCTCTTAACCCATTCATGCCTACTACTCTGTTCTAAACAATGTCATAGTTACAACCACAATTAATCTCAAGATTTACAGAATCCAAGTTAACTGATTTACATGTCTAATGGGTCTGTGAATCTTATAATTTAAATAACATTAATGCGTCCATTTTCCTTTTATATATATATATATATATATATATATATATATATATATATATATATATATATATATATATATATATATATATATATATATGTATGTAATAATGCACTTTACTTATAACATATTTTTA
>OZ012700.1:1350765-1363265 GCA_963942565.1 Maea johnstoni | reverse complement strand
CCTTCTTTGTCTTTGTAGGTCGAAGTCATTGGTAGCTTCTACTCTCTTTAATACATAAACAAGCCCTGCGGGGAGTCTGCTGGCAGTTAAATTGCACTCAGAGAATGGAGTTATATTCAAAGGAAAATATGAAATATTAATATCACTGATTCTTCAGTGGCAGGACAACCCTAGAAAAACGATGCGAAACCAATTATCTTAATCATTGGTTAATGCAGGTGGTTAATGTGGGTTAACAATCAAACATGATGCCCTGGACATGTCAAAGCTTTCACAGTAGTCACAAAAAGGCCCTACCATCCATGTAATATCTGCCTAATAAAGGCATACTTTGGGCGAATTTCAAGTGGTGCAAATGCAAAAATAAAAACAAAACAACAACTATTGATTTATAAATTTGTACTTAAAGGGCAAATGCACCATTGGGATAACTTGTGCTAAATGTGTAGTGCCATATGGTATGTGTTAATTGCCTAACTCAAAAATCCATTCCTAGTACCTGTTGAAGAGGAAATTGCAATTTTCTGTTAAGCCAGGGGCTTCCTGGCCAAAGGAATAGGGCGTCCATTTTGTGTAGGTCACATGACCTATCATGTCATAGTCTAAGCACCACAGGCACTGCTCTGCTCTGGTGCCTGAAAGCTATACAGTCAGTGCAGTTCTCCTACTCATGTTGGAAAAAAATCATGAATCATGGTGTTGTTTGCAGCATATGGATGTAATAATATGACTGACAGGAATCTTAGTGACAAAAGAACATTTTATACAATCCCTAATCTGAACATACATCCAGAAAAAAGGAATTTAGCAGCACAATGGCTCCACAACATTGAAACTGGATGGAGTGTCAGGAACTTCAAAGTTGCTTCATATTTAAAAGAGTATGTGAGGACCACTTTGAGGCATCCTGCTTCTTGGATGATATGCAGGCAAGACCAATGGGATATTAAGAAAAAAAGTTGAAAAGAGATGCAGTGCCAACAATTTTTGTATTCAAGCAGAATTTAGTGGATGACAGCCATGCCAAAAGAGCAGAAAAACGCACACTGAATTATATTTGTTTGAACAGCAAGAAGTCATTTCAATATATATGATTAAACCTGCACAATGATTTAAGCCACAGACAAACAATGTATGGTCAAAAATGCACTCATTTGTTTGTACTCAAACACTACTCTATCTTCTACCAATCAGAGTTTTTATTGCAATCAAAATAACTTCTTTAAGTAATTGCAGGGGCTATCACTATCAGCTATGAACAGAGTGACCTGACATTGTTTTGGAGCATTTGATTTACTAAATAGATAAGTTTTTGTACAGTTAAAACTCAAATTGACTCTTGTACCTGATAGTAGGATTGTATTATTATGGGGGAGTAGACAAACCTAGGGTGTATTACAGCCAAATCAACCATTTTTTAAAAAGGTTTGGTATAACATCTCCCCAGCCATAACAGTTCTCCTTAACAAGGTTTATTAACAACAAACTAGTAAATTTCAGTCATATGTTCAGGCCACCCTTCTAAGATGCATTTGCAGACTCTAAATCATCATCTTGGTGACAGGAAGTCAAATAATATACAGAGTAATCTGGCCCTGTCTAGACTCAATTCCCAAGAGGGCCGCGGCTTACTGACTCACAGGTGTTACCATTTCCTGTACAGTAAGTGATCAGCACATGTGTATTTCATAGCAATTAGGACACAATGGTTTCTATCCACCAACACAAATCAAATGCAAGAGCCCTTTTCCTTATCAGCTGATAATTCAAACATAAATTTGCCTTGTCAAATCCATTTAGTAAAGGCATTTGATTTGTTAGCGACAGTTCCATTAAGTTTCACTTTTTCAGTCATTTCTGGATAGATTTACCCTAAAATCAGGCTTTATGGGTACATTTCATGACAGTCTAAGTATATCTTAAGTTTGGAGTCTCAGAGATCTGTCCAACATTCAATGGAAACATTAACTTGAAGAAGTCCTCAATACACCTCACTTCTACTCTGAGATAATGACCCCTGTAGTGACTTCCTGCCACTGCCAGTGCTATCTCTTGACCGATCAGAGGTTGGTGCTTAAAATGTGTAGCCCTGTCCTGATAATGGTAGCCTCCATGGCCAGCCCCAGGCATGGTTTTTACCCACTTTCATAATCCATAACTGAGGAGTGCAGAGGAGGACAGACTTGTGGGTGGTCTTATTTGAAAGGTGACATGTATACACTCATTTTGAACCTATATCTTCCTGATGGGTCATTTGCCCTTTAACTGGAAAGTACCCGTCCTGCAGATAGTTACCATGAAATATTTCAAATTGACCAAAAAGATCAGAGCACCTAGATATCTGATTGCAACATCACTCATGATTAATTCTAGTTCTATCTTGGGCGTCTTCGCATCGGTTGAGTTTAGATCCCAGTCAGATTTGAGCGTTCCCGGCATGCTTTGCAGTCTAGTGACGTCACTGTCATTATGGGTGCTCCTCATGTCCTCGATGTAGTTCTACCTAGTCCTTTCAGATAAATTTCGCGATTAAACTCAAATATTATTTTTGGCAGCGATATATACGCATATATTGTTCGCAGAAGTTTGGAAAATATTCCTTTCGTTTTTATTGAGATCTTTCACCACAAACGTGCTCGACAATGAGCGTCGAAGCAGTCGCAGAAGACCTAGCCGGTGTAACGCAGATGCGAAAACTATGTGACTTGTTTTTCAAAAATTGAATTAAAAAGACTTCATTTCAAAATGAATAATATGGCCAAACATATAAAGAAAATTTGTTTGTTTGTCAATATTGTCTTTTATATGCCATTATAAAACTAAGTGTAGCTTTATATGACCTTTGACCTTCCCGCGGATATCTAACACCGCAAAGCATGCCGGGAACGCTCAAATCTGACTGGGATCTAAACTCAACCCTATCTTGTTCGTAATTTCATAACACTACGAGTATTCTCGAGGGTAGGGTAGTGAAGGTATCGCATTCTACACGAACTGCGAACTTGCAGTTGGTAGACCCTGCCTGTGCTGCCGCTCAGGAACACGTTGAGACCAGAATTTGGAATTTTCATTTTTTGTCAGTTTTTCTGCCAAATTGCGGCTAGGGCGCATTTCGGCAGTTGTAACAGGTGGAGGAATTAGAGAAATCTTTTTTCTTTTCGTTTGGCAATTCTTTTAATGAAACTACGAGTATTCTCGAGGGTAGAATAGTGAAGGTATCGCATTCTACACGAACTGCGAACTTGCAGTTGGTAGACCCTGCCTGTGCTGCCGCTCAGGAACACGTTGAGACCAGAATTTGGAATTTTCATTTTTTGTCAGTTTTTTCTGCCAAATTGCGGCTAGGGCGTATTTCGGCAGTTGTAACAGGTAGAGGAATTAGAGAAATCCTTTTTTTTTCGTTTGGCAATTCGTTTAATGAAATAAATATTAGAGCACACAGATATCCCTGCGACCACACACGTAGGGCTACCTAACTTATGTAGCAACAGTTCAAAAAGCTCAGCTAACAGATATGAAATTGATAAATGAGATGCCAAACCGGCTGAAGCTCATGTCATTGGCAGTCGTCTTAGTTATCCTCCACGAACTTTGGTCATTCAGTTAAATTTACATATTTGTTCGTAATTTCTTAATGCTACGAGTATTCTCGGGGTTAGGGTAGTGAAGGTATCGCATGCTAATGCGATCTTGCAGTTGGTAGACCCTGCTTACGCTGCCGCGCAGGAACACACTAAAACTTAAATTTTGAATTTTCATTTTTGGTCAGTTTTTCTGCCAAGTTGCTGCTAGGGCGCATGTTATTAGGTGTGGATGATAGGGTAACCAATCCGCCGCTTGGTTTTATGTCAAAGGCATCAATCTTTTAAGCCCCAGCAGGGACTCAAAATTCGGACAGGGCCGCGGTCCAAGCGGCAGGCCACGGTCAAGGTCAGTGGAGGGTATTGGGGCGAACCACCGACACACCCTCACTCATAATTAGCAATCCCCTCGCGCTCCCGATCTGATGACGAATCGGAAGGGAGCCCAGGGAAGCGCAACAACCATCGGTTGTGCTTGCCTGAACAATGCCAATGATGCTAGTTATATAGGTAGATTGGAGTACAGTAATGTGCTTAGAGTAGTTGACCTAATTAACTTTTGCAAGTTATTTGATTGAATAAAACTGTTCAACTTTAACTTTATCGAAATTGTAAATAGTTTAGAATATTTCTATTGAAAGAAATATTCATAATTTTGTCACATTACCGAATTAGGTACCTTTTTCACCTCTGTGGGTGTATTTGCATCTTTTATCGCCGCTCATGGCTATTAATAGAGCACAGTCCCGCATTTGTCATTCGTCGACCGTGATTGGGTCACATTTTCGAAAATTATTTACTTTGCGTATGCCACGATATAAAAACACATTTGAAGTTAGTTAGTGGTATACTATTTTTATCTATCTATTAAAGGGTTGATAACTGTTGTAATGTAATACTTTTGTTGGGAAATGTTAAGAGCTGGTTCTTCATCTCAATTGAAGCATAACTAAAATGACTGGAGAAGAGTCAGCAGGAACCAGTGACTTCTCCTGAAAATGTGTTTTTAATATAGAGGGTAAATATAGAGGGTAATAACAACATACGGCAGAGAATGTCAGGTGGCGACCTCTGGCTATCTGAAACTTAACTAAAGTGATTTCATATTTAGTATGGTTTCATATTTATCGTTAGAACTACAATCCAGGTACATGTTATATTTGCCTAATAAAGGCATACTTTGGGCTAATTTCAAATGGTGGAAATGCAAAAATAAAAACAAAACAACAACTATTGATTTATAAATTTGTAATTAACTGGAAAGTAGCCGCCCTGTTATTCTCCACAAACTCTGGTCATTCAGTAAAATTAACATATTTGTTCGTAATTTCATAACGCTACGAGTATTCTCGAGGGTAGGGTAGTAAAGGTATCGCATTCTACACGAACTACGATCTTGCAGTTGGTAGACCCTGCCTGTGCACGTTGAGACCAGAATTTGGAATTTTCATTTTTTGTCAGTTTTTTCTGCCAAATTGCGGCTAGGGCGTATTTCGGCAGTTGTAACAGGTGGAGAAATTAGAGAAATCCTTTTTCTTTCGTTTGCCAATTCTTTTAATGAAACTACGAGTATTCTCGAGGGTAGGGTAATGAAGGTACCGCATTCTACACGAACTACGATCTTGCAGTTGGTAGACCCTGCCTGTGCTGCCGCTCAGGAACACGTTGAGCCAGAATTTGGAATTTTCATTTTTTGTCAGTTTTTCTGCCAAATTGCGGCTAGGGCGTATTTCGGCAGTTGTAACAGGTGGAGAAATTAGAGAAATCCTTTTTCTTTCGTTTGCCATTTCTTTTAATGAAACTACGAGTATTCTCGAGGGTAGGGTAATGAAGGTACCGCATTCTACACGAACTACGATCTTGCAGTTGGTAGACCCTGCCTGTGCTGCCGCTCAGGAACACGTTGAGACCAGAATTTGGAATTTCATTTTTTGTCAGTTTTTTCTGCCAAATTGCGGCTAGGGCGCATTTCGGCAGTTGTAACAGGTGGAGGAATTAGAGAGATCTTTTTTCTTTTCGTTTGGCAATTCTTTTAATGAAACTACGAGTATTCTCGAGGGTAGAATAGTGAAGGTATCGCATTCTACACGAACTGCGAACTTGCAGTTGGTAGACCCTGCCTGTGCTGCCGCTCAGGAACACGTTGAGACCAGAATTTGGAATTTTCATTTTTTGTCAGTTTTTTCTGCCAAATTGCGGCTAGGGCGTATTTCGGCAGTTGTAACAGGTAGAGGAATTAGAGAAATCCTTTTTTTTTCGTTTGGCAATTCGTTTAATGAAATAAATATTAGAGCACACAGATATCCCTGCGACCACACACGTAGGGCTACCTAACTTATGTAGCAACAGTTCAAAAAGCTCAGCTAACAGATATGAAATTGATAAATGAGATGCCAAACCGGCTGAAGCTCATGTCATTGGCAGTCGTCTTAGTTATCCTCCACGAACCTTGGTCATTCAGTTAAATTTACATATTTGTTCGTAATTTCTTAATGCTACGAGTATTCTCGGGGTTAGGGTAGTGAAGGTATCGCATGCTAATGCGATCTTGCAGTTGGTAGACCCTGCTTACGCTGCCGCGCAGGAACACACTAAAACTTAAATTTTGAATTTTCATTTTTGGTCAGTTTTTCTGCCAAGTTGCTGCTAGGGCGCATGTTATTAGGTGTGGATGATAGGGTAACCAATCCGCCGCTTGGTTTTATGTCAAAGGCATCAATCTTTTAAGCCCCAGCAGGGACTCAAAATTCGGACAGGGCCGCGGTCCAAGCGGCAGGCCACGGTCAAGGTCAGTGGAGGGTATCGGGGCGAACCACCGACACACCCTCACTCATAATTAGCAATCCCCTCGCGCTCCCGATCTGATGACGAATCGGAAGGGAGCCCAGGGAAGCGCAACAACCATCGGTTGTGCTTGCCTGAACAATGCCAATGATGCTAGTTATATAGGTAGATTGGAGTACAGTAATGTGCTTAGAGTAGTTGACCTAATTAACTTTTGCAAGTTTACTTTATCGAAATTGTAAATAGTTTAGAATATTTCTATTGAAAGAAATATTCATAATTTTGTCACATTACCGAATTAGGTACCTTTTACACCTCTGTGGGTGTATTTGCATCTTTTATCGCCGCTCATGGCTATTAATAGAGCACAGTCCCGCATTTGTCATTCGTCGACCGTGATTGGGTCACATTTTCGAAAATTATTTACTTTGCGTATGCCACGATATAAAAACACATTTGAAGTTAGTTAGTGGTATACTATTTTTATCTATCTATTAAAGGGTTGATAACTGTTGTAATGTAATACTTTTGTTGGGAAATGTTAAGAGCTGGTTCTTCATCTCAATTGAAGCATAACTAAAATGACTGGAGAAGAGTCAGCAGGAACCAGTGACTTCTCCTGAAAATGTGTTTTTAATATAGAGGGTAAATATAGAGGGTAATAACAACATACGGCAGAGAATGTCAGGTGGCGACCTCTGGCTATCTGAAACTTAACTAAAGTGATTTCATATTTAGTATGGTTTCATATTTATCGTTAGAACTACCATCCAGGTACATGTTATATTTGCCTAATAAAGGCATACTTTGGGCTAATTTCAAATGGTGGAAATGCAAAAATAAAAACAAAACAACAACTATTGATTTATAAATTTGTAATTAACTGGAAAGTAGCCGCCCTGTTATTCTCCACAAACTCTGGTCATTCAGTAAAATTAACACATTTGTTCGTAATTTCATAACGCTACGAGTATTCTCGAGGGTAGGGTAGTAAAGGTATCGCATTCTACACGAACTACGATCTTGCAGTTGGTAGACCCTGCCTGTGCACGTTGAGACCAGAATTTGGAATTTTCATTTTTTGTCAGTTTTTTCTGCCAAATTGCGGCTAGGGCGTATTTCGGCAGTTGTAACAGGTGGAGAAATTAGAGAAATCCTTTTTCTTTCGTTTGCCAATTCTTTTAATGAAACTACGAGTATTCTCGAGGGTAGGGTAATGAAGGTACCGCATTCTACACGAACTACGATCTTGCAGTTGGTAGACCCTGCCTGTGCTGCCGCTCAGGAACACGTTGAGACCAGAATTTGGAATTTCATTTTTTGTCAGTTTTTTCTGCCAAATTGCGGCTAGGGCGCATTTCGGCAGTTGTAACAGGTGGAGGAATTAGAGAAATCTTTTTTCTTTTCGTTTGGCAATTCTTTTAATGAAACTACGAGTATTCTCGAGGGTAGAATAGTGAAGGTATCGCATTCTACACGAACTGCGAACTTGCAGTTGGTAGACCCTGCCTGTGCTGCCGCTCAGGAACACGTTGAGACCAGAATTTGGAATTTTCATTTTTTGTCAGTTTTTTCTGCCAAATTGCGGCTAGGGCGTATTTCGGCAGTTGTAACAGGTAGAGGAATTAGAGAAATCCTTTTTTTTTCGTTTGGCAATTCGTTTAATGAAATAAATATTAGAGCACACAGATATCCCTGCGACCACACACGTAGGGCTACCTAACTTATGTAGCAACAGTTCAAAAAGCTCAGCTAACAGATATGAAATTGATAAATGAGATGCCAAACCGGCTGAAGCTCATGTCATTGGCAGTCGTCTTAGTTATCCTCCACGAACTTTGGTCATTCAGTTAAATTTACATATTTGTTCGTAATTTCTTAATGCTACGAGTATTCTCGGGGTTAGGGTAGTGAAGGTATCGCATGCTAATGCGATCTTGCAGTTGGTAGACCCTGCTTACGCTGCCGCGCAGGAACACACTAAAACTTAAATTTTGAATTTTCATTTTTGGTCAGTTTTTCTGCCAAGTTGCTGCTAGGGCGCATGTTATTAGGTGTGGATGATAGGGTAACCAATCCGCCGCTTGGTTTTATGTCAAAGGCATCAATCTTTTAAGCCCCAGCAGGGACTCAAAATTCGGACAGGGCCGCGGTCCAAGCGGCAGGCCACGGTCAAGGTCAGTGGAGGGTATCGGGGCGAACCACCGACACACCCTCACTCATAATTAGCAATCCCCTCGCGCTCCCGATCTGATGACGAATCGGAAGGGAGCCCAGGGAAGCGCAACAACCATCGGTTGTGCTTGCCTGAACAATGCCAATGATGCTAGTTATATAGGTAGATTGGAGTACAGTAATGTGCTTAGAGTAGTTGACCTAATTAACTTTTGCAAGTTTACTTTATCGAAATTGTAAATAGTTTAGAATATTTCTATTGAAAGAAATATTCATAATTTTGTCACATTACCGAATTAGGTACCTTTTACACCTCTGTGGGTGTATTTGCATCTTTTATCGCCGCTCATGGCTATTAATAGAGCACAGTCCCGCATTTGTCATTCGTCGACCGTGATTGGGTCACATTTTCGAAAATTATTTACTTTGCGTATGCCACGATATAAAAACACATTTGAAGTTAGTTAGTGGTATACTATTTTTATCTATCTATTAAAGGGTTGATAACTGTTGTAATGTAATACTTTTGTTGGGAAATGTTAAGAGCTGGTTCTTCATCTCAATTGAAGCATAACTAAAATGACTGGAGAAGAGTCAGCAGGAACCAGTGACTTCTCCTGAAAATGTGTTTTTAATATAGAGGGTAAATATAGAGGGTAATAACAACATACGGCAGAGAATGTCAGGTGGCGACCTCTGGCTATCTGAAACTTAACTAAAGTGATTTCATATTTAGTATGGTTTCATATTTATCGTTAGAACTACCATCCAGGTACATGTTATATTTGCCTAATAAAGGCATACTTTGGGCTAATTTCAAATGGTGGAAATGCAAAAATAAAAACAAAACAACAACTATTGATTTATAAATTTGTAATTAACTGGAAAGTAGCCGCCCTGTTATTCTCCACAAACTCTGGTCATTCAGTAAAATTAACACATTTGTTCGTAATTTCATAACGCTACGAGTATTCTCGAGGGTAGGGTAGTAAAGGTATCGCATTCTACACGAACTACGATCTTGCAGTTGGTAGACCCTGCCTGTGCACGTTGAGACCAGAATTTGGAATTTTCATTTTTTGTCAGTTTTTTCTGCCAAATTGCGGCTAGGGCGTATTTCGGCAGTTGTAACAGGTGGAGAAATTAGAGAAATCCTTTTTCTTTCGTTTGCCAATTCTTTTAATGAAACTACGAGTATTCTCGAGGGTAGGGTAATGAAGGTACCGCATTCTACACGAACTACGATCTTGCAGTTGGTAGACCCTGCCTGTGCTGCCGCTCAGGAACACGTTGAGACCAGAATTTGGAATTTCATTTTTTGTCAGTTTTTTCTGCCAAATTGCGGCTAGGGCGCATTTCGGCAGTTGTAACAGGTGGAGGAATTAGAGAAATCTTTTTTCTTTTCGTTTGGCAATTCTTTTAATGAAACTACGAGTATTCTCGAGGGTAGAATAGTGAAGGTATCGCATTCTACACGAACTGCGAACTTGCAGTTGGTAGACCCTGCCTGTGCTGCCGCTCAGGAACACGTTGAGACCAGAATTTGGAATTTTCATTTTTTGTCAGTTTTTTCTGCCAAATTGCGGCTAGGGCGTATTTCGGCAGTTGTAACAGGTAGAGGAATTAGAGAAATCCTTTTTTTTTCGTTTGGCAATTCGTTTAATGAAATAAATATTAGAGCACACAGATATCCCTGCGACCACACACGTAGGGCTACCTAACTTATGTAGCAACAGTTCAAAAAGCTCAGCTAACAGATATGAAATTGATAAATGAGATGCCAAACCGGCTGAAGCTCATGTCATTGGCAGTCGTCTTAGTTATCCTCCACGAACTTTGGTCATTCAGTTAAATTTACATATTTGTTCGTAATTTCTTAATGCTACGAGTATTCTCGGGGTTAGGGTAGTGAAGGTATCGCATGCTAATGCGATCTTGCAGTTGGTAGACCCTGCTTACGCTGCCGCGCAGGAACACACTAAAACTTAAATTTTGAATTTTCATTTTTGGTCAGTTTTTCTGCCAAGTTGCTGCTAGGGCGCATGTTATTAGGTGTGGATGATAGGGTAACCAATCCGCCGCTTGGTTTTATGTCAAAGGCATCAATCTTTTAAGCCCCAGCAGGGACTCAAAATTCGGACAGGGCCGCGGTCCAAGCGGCAGGCCACGGTCAAGGTCAGTGGAGGGTATCGGGGCGAACCACCGACACACCCTCACTCATAATTAGCAATCCCCTCGCGCTCCCGATCTGATGACGAATCGGAAGGGAGCCCAGGGAAGCGCAACAACCATCGGTTGTGCTTGCCTGAACAATGCCAATGATGCTAGTTATATAGGTAGATTGGAGTACAGTAATGTGCTTAGAGTAGTTGACCTAATTAACTTTTGCAAGTTTACTTTATCGAAATTGTAAATAGTTTAGAATATTTCTATTGAAAGAAATATTCATAATTTTGTCACATTACCGAATTAGGTACCTTTTACACCTCTGTGGGTGTATTTGCATCTTTTATCGCCGCTCATGGCTATTAATAGAGCACAGTCCCGCATTTGTCATTCGTCGACCGTGATTGGGTCACATTTTCGAAAATTATTTACTTTGCGTATGCCACGATATAAAAACACATTTGAAGTTAGTTAGTGGTATACTATTTTTATCTATCTATTAAAGGGTTGATAACTGTTGTAATGTAATACTTTTGTTGGGAAATGTTAAGAGCTGGTGTTCTTCATCTCAATTGAAGCATAACTAAATGACTGGAGAAGAGTCAGCAGGAACCAGTGACTTCTCCTGAAAATGTGTTTTTAATATAGAGGGTAATAAACATGTCATCGTAAAAGGTCTCCAATTTACGACAATGTCGTAACCTACACATGGACTGCATGAGTTCATATATGGTTGAATATGCAGATTAAATCTTGGGATGCTGAATTGTCTTCCTAAGCAAATCCAGAAATGTGATGCTATCTTGACATGATTTTGCCCTCACATCCGAGAAGGTAGCACTGAAATAACTGCAAGTTCTGTGCTAGTATAGAGTTTGTTCAAGTAGGCTGACCAAAGCCTATCTATTGGGGTCCCTAACAACTATAACCTTGAAGTATGTGTCAATGTCAACAGAGCTTTCATTCTGAAATTTTAATTTTAAAGTTTTAACTACTTTGTGTAAGTTCATACCTTTGTATTTTTGTTTACCACTCAAAGTCCATAGAATGCTTTTCACGGTGGAACAACCAACCTTAGCTATTGTACAAACGAGCAGCTTATGTTTCTTGTCCAAGAGCATTTCCTCTAGATCTCTTTTCGCATGTGATCTATATTGACTGTTTGTCGTTTCGCAGAACTTATTTAAGCGTGCCATCCGTATTAGGTACTGGTTTTCAAGTTCAGTAGAGGCCTTTGGAACTTGGGGATGAGGCTGTTGAAAGTATAAAAAATCAAGTATCAAGAAAAGGATAGCATGCAATGCATAGGCATTAAGAGTAACACACAAACACAATATACCAACATGCAACAATACTGGGGCAGCAATGGGAGACACACAAGTATGCAGGGCATCAACAATTATGGAAAGCCGTTTTTGAAGAAAAAACACTACTTGTCTTTAAGAGAGGTCATTTGCATTTAAAGGGAAATCAATTGCTTTTAATGTCAATTCATTTGACTTTAGAGGGGATATATATATATATATATATATATGTGTGTGTGTGTGTGTGTGTGTGAATGTATATATAGAAAGATGTATATGAACCTTGTTTGATTATGTCCATCAATATTCATGCGTGTAGTCAGTGTGGTTCTAGCCAGTTATCCTTCTTAGTGTTTATTGCATTTGATAAATATCAGGACATATTGCTTAGAAGGCCTGTTCTTAGCACGGTCTCTATACAAGAACTTTCAGTAAGCATTTCATGCTTGCTTTTCACATAGCATAAGGACATTGATACAATATCCCAAAA
>OZ012700.1:1345322-1350565 GCA_963942565.1 Maea johnstoni | reverse complement strand
CCGTGGCCAGCGGTAAGTGTCCAATAGGTGACCCTCGTAATTACATACATGCAACATGCAAACCACAAGGAAGAATGTTGTAAACACGTTTCGACGCATGGCTGTGTGGTCACAAGAACGCGAATGCCATACTCAGAAGGTTCAACTTGAAAGCCTACCAGCGCTGCCAAGTAGCTCTTGAGAATGATGTGAGCGTATGTTACATTCGCTACGTGAGTAAACGTGTGAATATCATCATCTGACCTTTACTACTCACTGTTTAATGTTTCTCCTGCAGCAGCTGAACAATAATGTGATATTTTTTCACGGCTTTAGCAGTTTTTATCATTGGAATATTCTTCAATTTATTTTTGTAACCATCAGTGGGACAGAAATGCGGTCTACAGCAACTCAACTGATAGCGACTGTATATCAATATATATCAATATATATCAATATCAATTATATACATATATATATAAATATATATATATATATATATATATATATATATATATATATATATATATATATATATATATATATATATATTATAATATATATATATATATATATTATATCAACTCAAATGATAGCGACTGGCTGAGAATCGAAGGTATTCATCCTTTTCATTATATAAAGCCTTAAAAAAAACATTGAAATAATCGTGGCTCTATTGCTACTATGAGAGAACATCATGGCAAAATCACAAATATCTTCCGTTTGAAAATTTCAAAAATATTTTAAGGTTTCGCTCAAATTGGCACACCGCCCACTGGACTTTAGCAATTTTAGAAATGTTGTTATTTTTCTGAATTGAATCCACTTTTGATTGATGAATGAATTCGGCCCAATATCTATTAATTTAGAACTCTTTTCATTACCAGTGCCAACAATCATCGGTATATGTCAATATATATATATATATATATATATATATATATATATATATATATATATATATATATATATATATATATAAATATATATATATATATATATATATATATATATATATATATATACATACATACATACATACATACATACAGCGACGAATGACTTACCACATAGAAAATGTTCAAAATCGTAATAAAATGATCATATAGAGAATTGATAAGACAGTGTTGCTTTTCTCTGTTATGATAATTGATCAGCACAATACACATGTTCGAAACAAGGTATTCCGCTGCCGACCTCTGTTGTGGGATAAAGATTACATCGTGCTCTACGCTGAGAGAAACAGTTTGTGTTAAACAGTTTGGTTGAGATTTATGGAATAAGTTGACTCTTTTATGAAGAAAAGAATGTATATGTAGCGAGAGACCAATTACTATATGCACTATAGTGAAGAGCTGGACTCATGCCAGGAGACACATATGTAGCATCAGCACGTGGGAACAAGGACTAAGCAGGGCTCTCGCATCGATTACATTACAGAGAAACCTCATCCCCACCATCGGCTGGGCATGCGCAGAGCACCAATTTTGGGCTATTAGCGGCTATTAGTTGACACTGGTCGAGGCTAGCTTGTTCAGGTTGACCGGCTGATTTCGAATCCTCTTGTGTTTGGTCATTAAGGTTGACCGCAGACCCGGGGGGAGGGGGCACCCGCGTTACGTATTTCGCGGAAGAAGGAGTCTTTTTTAAGACCTCCGCATGTCCGCGATTCTGTTAAAGAAGGGTACTTTTTTGTACCCAGGTACCAAGTATGGGGGTGAAAATCCCTTACAATCACGAAATATACGCGGCGCTGGCGCCGAGTGACTCCCCGAAGTGACTGGGCTTCCGAGTTTGCTACCGCCACTTGCTGCCGCTAGGCAGAGGATTATAAAATGCTAAAGTTAGAATACGTGTTCCCGTTCATCCAATGTCAGTGTTTTGATAAAAGAAGGGGTGTTTATTTACTGGAAAACGTCAGCGTTTTATCAGAAAAAGGTTGTTTTTTTGGCCAGAAATCAGTGCTTTAGGGGTATTTTTTAATTTTGATAACGAGCGTATATGAGCCCCCTTAAATACCAGAGTCCCCCCCCCCCCTCCTACCCCGGGACCGCAGAGCACTGGTTGTCTTTGTTGTTGCAGTGGCCGCGAGAGTAGTGATACGAGGGAAATGGCGTGGGTGGATCTTGTGACACAGTGTGGAGCGCAGAGCGCAGCATGTGGTGTTCTGATATGGCTAGCTGGCGTACTGGACTCAGACTCACTCAACTGATAAGGAGGTGCGGCGGTCGTTGTTGTTCCTAGTATATAACCCCTTTCAGCACGTGTCTGGCGGGATGATCAGTGGGATGCGGTAATCTCGTTTAACCCATTAATGCTGAAGAATTCGCTGAGAAATTGTCGTCTGGATCTGAGATAGTTCGGACAGTAACTTCGAAATAAAGAAAGATTTTACAAAATATTTTAAGGGAAGTTGTTGGAAATGTTGTGATTTACCTTTCTCCGTCAATAGTTTTTCCCGCAGTGCTTTTGTTTGCTTGTTCGCAGGATTTCATAAAAATTGTGAGGCTGTTTTAGCCACTGTGAGCATTTATGGGTTAATCCGTACGTTCTGGACATGAGTTCCCATTGAAGAGAGTCATTTGGATCTACAATACTTTTAGAAAAAGTAATGATAATAATAATAATAATAATAACAATAATAATAATAATAATAATAATAATAATAATAATAATAATAATGTATGTTGTTACAATGATAAGCTCGAGTTTCGGTCCAATCCGAACTTTAATCCAAGCTGTCCGAAAGGCTTATCGTATCGCGCGTATGGATAAGCCGTGAGCAACATCAGTCCTTCATATAATTCTTAGATACTGGCTTTTTTGTTCCTATACAATAATCAGCAGAATCAGTGAGCATCGCTACCCTGATATTTCATAGCTGTCGTACCACAGTCCACAACCACTTCGCAATATACTCTCGGCAAAAATGCTCGATGTTCACATTTGCTGTTTGTATATTGTAGTACCTATCTGCCAATGTGATCTGCACTGTGGTCTAGAAAGCTGTTACAATGCCCCAAGCGTGAGGTCGCAGTTTCGAGTCTCCGCTGAATACCCTTTAGCGGGTTGGCCATATTCGCCAAATAGTTATGTGCGGCGTTGTGGAGGACTATCAATGGTTCTTTTGCAACTGAAAGACCTGTTGGAACAAGGGTGTCCAACTCTTCCATTGTCGCACCTGCGTGAAACAGGCTTCAAAACGTGCGACAATATCATATGCGACCTTTAATCCTCACTGGAAACTTTCGGGGAATATCACCAGTTGTGCCTATCATATTGCATTTTGGAATGCAGTTTGTATTTGGAAAAAGTGTAAAGTCAATTTATTAATTAACAGTTATTGACTGGCTTATTGGTGGATAGTGTAGATTATGACCCCGAGGGAGAATTATTTCCCGAGGGCAACGCCCGAGGGAAATAATCCTTCCGAGGTGTCAAAATCTGCACTTTCCACAAATAAACCAGTCAATAACTGTTTTGTTATACCGAACTAAAGAAAAAGCACCAAACACCAATTTGATGGGAAACTTTTTATAGGCATGACTGTCGATAAACAACTGATCAGTTACTAATTATTTTACCAATTTGCATTTACATTTGGTAGCCTTCTGCAAATTCATAGAACTATCAATAGCTAAAAACCTATGACAGCTAGTGTATATTCTAAAAGACAAACATTTTGGCCTCAATCACTTGCACAATACTTTTCCTGAAATCAGTAATTAATTTTGAAAAGCAGTCAATAAGTTTTGCATTGTCTCATGGCAGCTCTGTTTGTTTCATACATGCCCGAGTGCATGTGGCACATTTGTCATTTTTCCATACCCAGATTTAACATAGGAAAACATACTCTGTTAGGCAAAATTATTGATTTCAATCTTAAATATGTAGCTTAAAATAGGAATAATCAAAACAAACAAATTATGTAAACAATAAAAGAAAAGAACTGAAAACAATCTCTACAATTAATATTTAGGGATGTGCCACATGTAATTGGGAATGTATGAAACAAATCGAGCTGCCATGAGATAATGCACAAATTATTCACTGCTTTCATGCTCAATAGGGTAGATTATATCATGACAGTTAATATAGGTATAACAATATCGTTTATTGATTGAAATGTGTTCTTGTTATTGCCCCGAGGGGGGGGGGGGGCACTCAGGTACAGAGGGGGCCGCACCTTAATTACGTATTTCGCGGAGGAAGGGGTCTTTTTTGTCCGCGATTTTGTAAAAGAAGGGTACTTTTTTGTACCAAGGTACGAAGTAAGGGGGTCAAAATCCCCTTACAATCCACGAAATATACGCGGCTCTGACGCCGAGTGACTCCCGAAGTGACTAGGCTTCCGAGTCTGCTGCCGCCACTTGCTGCCGCTTAACACGCAGAGGATTATAAAATCTTAAGTTAAAATACGTGTTCCCGTTCATCCAATGTCAGTGTTTTGATAAAAGAAGGGGTGTTTATATAGTGGAAAAACCCATCGTTTTATTAAAATAAGGGTGCTTTTTTGGCCAGAAATCAGTGCTATAGGGGTATTTTTTAATTTTGATAACGAACGTATGCGCCCCCCTAATTACCCAAGTGCCCCCCCCCCCCCCCCCCCCCCCCGGGGTTATTGCTAGAAAGGCTGGTAGTTATTCAAACTGATCATCGCAAAGCGCCCACTAAAACGTGTGCTCCAGGACCTCAATATCTGGAAACCCCTGTTGGAACTATTTGTAAAACGAAGTTGTTTTTTTTTAAATCTCATCTGGATATGACTTCCACGATCCTGAAAGTGACGTAAAAGCAATACTAGTACCTTTCTTTTCAATATTTTGGTGCAAATAATCATGAGCAGATACCCAATACGGTGTAGTGTAACTTTACTGAAACGTATGGTAGGCACGATCTCAAATTATGAATATGAATATAAATTTGTTTTTTTTACTCAGAAATAGTTGTCAAGAGTCGGCGGCCTCATTGGTAGCGTGTTGGCTTGAAATCTTGGGGGACGCTAGTCCGCCACCTGCTGAACGCAACTTTCTTTTTTTGGCAAGATAGTTTATTTCTAGCTTCCCAATGCTTCGGATGGCACTTAAATCTGTAGGTGCAGTTGGCAAGTTGAGAATTTCTTCAAGAAAATATATAGTTTAATGGGTGTAGTAATGCCTAGCCTTCACATAGAATGTGAGATCTGTTAAGTGGTCAGCTTATTGCTTCAACAGAAAAAGTTGAGAATTTCTTTAAGAAAAATATATAGTTTTAAAGGATGTTAG
>OZ012700.1:1250322-1340322 GCA_963942565.1 Maea johnstoni | reverse complement strand
GAATACATTGAAAACTAAAATAAATAAAATTGAAACTTAAAAAATAAAAAAGGATACATCGAAAGTGTAAATTTTGGAGAACAAGATTCAACAGGAAGATGTTGAAATATTAATGAGAAATTCATCACTATAGGAAAGAATGAAAAATTGCAGAAACACAGACAATTTTGGAAAGGTATCTTCCTGTATAAAACAGCTGAAATTGCCTTGTGTACATAAACTATTGGCATTCCATTTTCAGAAAAATATTTGAAGAAGAAATAGTATCTGGACCAATCTAACAGGTTATCACAAATATTTCATGAATTAACTAATATAAGTTACTTACAAAAATACAATAGGTCCAGGAGGTTAATGAGATTTTAAGGGATGAATACCATCTAAATCCTGTCATCTTGGTATTCATTAGATAGCTCTCACTGCATATCCTCTCAGATGAGAACCCATGTGCCAGGTTTTCAGCCACTTTTTTGCATGCTTTTAGTATTGGCCAGTAACATAAGGGTTAAGAGATGTATGGATGAATACCTGTTGTACAGAATTTGAAGGCCTGTTTATATTTATGATGAGGCTGAAGTTTACGCATAGTATTTTGGCTTTAGATTATGGCCTAGAGGTGTACGGTTGATGTATATACTTTATTATAAGATTGTAAAATATTCAAGGAGGCAAATAAAACTATAACTGAAATAGTTGGTTCTTTGTGTTTATTTTAGTTAGGATTGAGTCACTGACAAACACAAAAGCAGGTTAACCCATCCAGGTCTGTAGGGCCTCAGAAATGCCTTACTATTTTGGGTTTTATGTTCCCAATGAAAGCTTATTTATGACAATCATTCAGAGACATGTAAACCAAAATACATTTTACACATTTAATTAATTTTTTTTTTGTGATTTCATGCTTTTATATCTAAGATATCATGAAAAGTAGCTTAATTCAAGATGATTTTTCTCAAGGGGAAGTCAGGAATGGGTTAACAGGTTGAATGTAAAAAACACAAGGCTGCATTCACCCACTTGGGGGAGGGGCTACTTTGAGTAAATTACCAGTAAGGAAAATGCACAGGAAAAACAATAAGTGATCAGATAAATATTTATTTCAGGTCAAACCACAAGGATACCTACATTATCGCAAATAAAAGCAAAACTTCAAAGAACACTCATCAATTGGCTCAGAATGAAAATCGGTGGAATATTTTTGATTAAGAAAGTTTTGAATCTTTTGAAATAGAAGGTCTAAGTTCAAGTCTTAAAGAATATTTTTTCAACAACCGTATCCCTAACTTTCCCTGAAAAAAAGCTGTTTCCATTATTTCTCAAACCACAAGGGTGCTTGATGTGTGAGGAGGTGACAATGCATTGACTTGTGCATCAATTTTTAGAATTTTGCTAAAGAAATTATTTATGCTCGTTTATTCAATATGATAAAAAATGTCTACATTTGAGAAAAGGTTCATGTCTTCAAATATACCATAAATTAAGTTAGAACCTTAAAATGACCCTGTATTCACAAATTAACCCACTAAGTCAGCTGAAATGCACCTCTCAATACTACAATCTACATGTGAAGATATTGGGGTGAGTGATAGATAGACCCCAAGGAAGCTGTGGTGTATGTGATATACCCGAGGCGTTACGAGGCGGAGCCAAGTAACTCTAAGGGTATCACATACACCACAGCTTCTGAGGAGTCTATGTGGCTTGTACCACAGTTGACTGCCTTCCACCAATCACAGGCCTAGAAAAGCTTGGCAGGACACTCTTGCTAATACCCTTGGGGTAACACCTTGGGGTTTAGGCAGCTTAGAGAACCAAGAAAAGTGTGGGTTATCTCCTATAACCCTGATTGGTGGAAGGCAAGCAACTGTGGTACAAATATATATAAATGACTATGACAAGGAAATTTCTTTATGGTAATATTTCACAAATTTTGCACAAATAAAAAGAAAATGAGTAAATTCCTCGATATATATCTTCTACCAACAACTCCGACTTCTTTTCTCAAATGAAATGTTTGTAGAAAAAGTGGACGATAAAGAAGTGATTCTGATTCTAACTATGTTGTAGAGGACGCACCAATATTGGTGTTTGGTCAGGTCACGTTTGAAAATAACATGCAAAATAGTTTAGTGAGAGTTGCAGATCGAATTCTAATCAACATTTCGTTCTAATAGTTTACAAAATGTGCATTTATCAGATATCACCAACATTGTCAGGCTATCTTTAGATAATGCAGTTTTGTTCATACCTGCAGCACTAAAAAAGGCCTTTTCAACCAGAGGATTTAAAGGAGAAATGTTGATTAAGACAAAGGTATCTCCCTTTTATAGCTCTATGAATTCAGACTTAATTATTGAGTTGTTTTCACATCTATCATAGGTCCAGACATCACTTGTCATGAAGATAGCCTAGAATGAATGGATTAATCCTGGTTCCCCATACTATAAAGTCATGCGATACATATCCCAAACCCATCTACCCACAACTTTCTTCAATAGAGTCAAGTCAGGCAAATTTAGTCATAATTGTGAATCTGTGTCATCGACGGATTCAACTCCCTTCCTTTCTATTTCTCATAACAATACGTACCTTTAACCTTTTCATTCTACACATGATCTGACACTAGGGCTGTCATTGACATCCATTTATTTTTGATTCGATCACTGACCCTTTTATTTTCATTCCAATTATGGAATTATTCTCACAATGCAAAGACAATGAAAGTTTTCTCAAAATATTTTGATTGAATTTTGATTTGATTAATAAGTTTCTATTAAAATTTCTTATTAGCGTTAACTAGAAATATCAAACAAATGGTGTAAGCTTTAATCCGAGAAAGGTTACTCTACAACTGATTAATAGGCATAACAACTGACATAAAACAATTCCGATCAATTGGAACAATTATCTTTGATTGATCGATTCTTGTCATATCAACGACAGCCCTATCTGACACCTCTGAAATTAGCATTAAAATATTAAGTAATATTTGAAAAATATTTATGGAGGAATTGTTATAACCATCAAAAACTGCATATCTCTAATTTTCTTAAAACGTTTCTTTGTTATCAAGATATTTCCATGTGCATTAGACCATGTGTTCCCACTACAGAGGTGAAAAGGATGAACATCCCCATACAGAGTCAAGCAATCAAAGTAAACAAGCTGTATGACTCCTTCATATACTGTATACCGTGTTAATATTGCGTATATAAAATAATGCGCTCGGCAAGGAGCTGACTTTGATGCGCTGTTTAATTTTTGCGCACTGATAATGAATGACAAGCTATCACGTCAGCGTGTTGAACGATACAAGCATAGGGATCAGGTGTCCAAATAATATGGATTCGCAAAGTACGCATTAATTAAACTTATTAACCCAATGCTAATGCTACTTCCGTCCAAAGCACAAAACCGTAAAAATCTTTGAAAACCATCTTAACCCTGTCATGTTGGTACTCATTGGATAGCTCTCGTTAAGCACTCTTAAATGAGTACCCATTTGCCAGGGTTTCAATCATTTTCAGGTTTTTGCATTACTTTGTAATGGCTAAATTTATGGCTATCAGCAGCATAAGGGTTAACACGGTATACAGTATGTAAATGATTGCCATATGAAGGAGTCATGCATCTTATAAATGGCCGGCATGCTGAGTATACATAATAATACAATATATAGACAATAAAAGTATAAAAAGCACTTTCCCATTAGGAAGTATAAAGACTAAGGCCCGTATGCGCCGCTCCTGCTTAGCAGTTACTCAAGGCAAAGTGCTACTTTGCGTATGCACCGGCAATGCTTAGGAGTTACTCTCGTGAGTAGTTACTATGCGCCCGCTTAGTAACTACTCTCGTGAGTAGTTACTAAGCGCCCGCTTAGCGTGGCTTTCCGTATGCAGCACTGTGAGGAGTTCCTAAGCAGCCGCTGATAACAATAGAATGCTTAGCGGAGGTTGAGTAGGGTTTGGGGTAAGCTAAAGTTGCACTTTCGGGAAAAAAGTCTTCAAAACAAAAAGTAAAAGCACTAAAAACAAATGAAACACTCCTAGGTGATCATTTTGAGAATAAAGATGAAGGGTGGCCTACAAAAACCAATGCTAGAAGTCACAGTTTACAAGAAATATCTTCTATTCTCAATACAAATTACACCTATTACAGGTTTTATTTTGTCTGAACTAGAATTCTAGCTCCAGCAGATATGGATGAAGCAATGATTACTATGCAGCAGTTCTGTTATGGCTTACAACAAGCAATTCTATACTTATGTGAAATGAAATAAGATGATATAATCTATTTGAAATAGAAATAGAATTTTCAACGTGCCTGATTATAAGTCCATTTATTGTGAAAATATCTTTTGGTCTATTTCTGTTTAAACTCTCACCTTGAAAAATTATATTTGTAGCTGAATCACCTATGTTAATTAAAATGAAGAAAAGCAAGAAATTGAAGAATAAGCATCAAATATTTCGTTAAGATGCTTCTAATTGGGCAAGATAAAAACTAAAATTATCAAGCCATTCATGTTGCTGAAGACAATAATTGCTTAAGGTTGTACAAAACTTTTAGAAATTTCAGGTTTAATGTTCCTGAAACTTTGCAAGAGTAAAGAACAAAGCTCATTAATCTCCAAAATAACTTTTATTCATTGGCAAATTGACCTTTCACAGATTAAAAAAAAATATTGCAATTTAATTTATGAAAATCTTATTCTCCAAAACTGGTTTCTTTCTTTGTTAAATTTATCCCTGCAGAGATACTGTCACTGCTTAGAAATACTGTTCTGCCATGGTATATATAGGAATTATGGGGTAGATCAAGGAATTCAAGAAACAAGTTTTTAATCCAAAACTGGTATGAGAAATGAATTTTGGTTAACAAAAAATTACCTTCCCCCATGGATAAATAGATCTTAGTAAACATTAAGTTGTAAATAAATGCACAGTTTGTTTGTCATAAAAGTGCATTAACCCGTTTATGCTGGTAGCTGCAAAAAACAGGCCTACTATTTCAGTGACAACTTTTAAACCAGAGCATTTTAGGCAAATATTTGAAGGAGATATAATAAGCATAACACAGCCAACAACCCTACTTTAAATAATTACTGAATAGATACTGCATTCTAAAATTATCTTCAAATGTAAGATGGATCCAGATTTATCATTAATGCATTATTAATGTTATTAATATTTAGATAGAAATCATGAAGAAAATTAAACAAAATTATTGTTAAATAAAATGCTCCTTTTCTTATGCATGCAGACATTGTATATAATTATACTGAAATAATTACAGTTTCTTTTGAAATACTCCAAGTTAAGTTAGCCTATATCAGTCTGTTTTATCCCCTTCCAAATCTTCAAAGGTGGTTAATGAGTGAAGAGATGTGTGTGGTAGGTGTTTGGTTTGTGCACTGACCAGTGACCAGTGCAGCAGCACACCTGGGGCTGACCCACTTACCATGATTTGGTGGGAGAGTAGTTGCTTAGCAGAGTTGGGCTTGAGTAACTCCTCTGCATACCAAGCCAGTTTTTGCTAAGCAGCCGCCTTGGTCACACTTTGCTTAGCGGGCGCCTTAGCCACATTTTGCTAAGCATTAGGTTCACGCTAAGCGCCCGCTTAGCAAAGTGTGACCCGCGCATACGGGCCTTAGTGTGATGATGATACAGTATATACAATGCTGGGAACTCCCAACTCTTTGTTTCTTCAGGTTATGTTTTTACCACATCTATAGGTTTAACCCTTCTAATGCTGAGGCTACTTTCCTCCAAAGCACAAGCTTATTGATAACCATCTAAACCCTGTCATGTTGGTATTCATTGGATAGCTCTTGCTGAGTACTCTCAGTTGAATACCAATTTGCCAGGGTTTCCGTAATTTATCAGGTTTTTTTGCCTCATTTTGTATTGTCCAAATTAGTCCCAGCAGCATAAGGGTAAAAGCATCCATCTCTTAGCCCTTTCAATGCTGAGGCTACTTTCCTCGCAGGCACAAAAACGCAGACATTTTTGATAACCTTTCAAATCCTGTCATGTTGGTATTTATCAGATAGCTTTCACTGAATAATCTCAGATGAGCAATTATATGCCAGGGTTTGTCATTTTTCAAGGTTTTTGCATCATTTTGATTTGGCAAAATTTGCCAGCAGCAGCACAAGGGTTAGTGGAACACAATCGTTCTTCTACACAGGATAAGCTGTGGTTACTCGAATTAACTAATTAATACTTCAAAGTATTTGTTGAAATTGTAGTCTGGAAGCCCCAAATAAATCTGGAAAGAAGCTCAAAATATGCTCAATAGCTTTCGAAAATAGTGCCCATAGAATAAAATCTTGATATTTTTCATTTACATGACAGAACGTTTCATCTGGCAACTTTCTAAACATTTCTTTCCAAATGTTTTTCTAAAACCAAGGCAATACTGAGATAGGTTGACAAGATAACCAATTTTTATTGAAATATTTCTTCATATTCACTCCTTTTCCAGATGTGATATTTTTTTGATATCAAACTTCTTAAGCATTGTGGATAATGAGTGCTTTACAGTGTTAAAAGAAATCAATGAAAGTGAAAGTGTAGTGCCCCTGCAACTTAACCCTTCCAATGCTAAGGCTACTTTTGTCCAAATCACAAAGACGCAAAGATTACTGAAAACCATCTAAACCCTGTCATGTTGGTATTCATTTTATAGCTCTTGCTGATTACTCTCACATGTGTACCCATATGCGAGGGTTTCAGTCACTTTGCACGTTTTTTTAATCATTTTGTTATGACCAAATTAGCCACCAGCAGCATAAGGGTTAAGGTTATTTTGTTTCACCTTAATATAGATTACACTTCCTAATATCTATAAAGAAATATTTTGCAATTTTTTGTTTTTTGCTGTATACATAAATGTTTGTAAAATTAGGACCTAGAAAGCCAGATCCAAAACAGTATTCATGTCTTCCAATAAAACCAACAGTCTCAATAATCTTCCTCTTCATTACAAAAGTAAACTTCTTATTCATTATTTTTTGGAAGTTAACCCACCTCGATCGGGAGTGGTGCTCCAATATCAGTGAGACCTCTAGATGGCTTAACCCTTTCAATGCTGAGGCTACTCTTGTCCAAAGTACAAAGACACGAAAGTCTTTGAAAATCATCTAAACCCTGTGATGTTGGTATTCATTGGAAAGCTCTCGCTGAGTACTCTCAGATGAGTACCCATTTACCAGGGTTTCGATCATTTTTCAGGTTTTTGCATCTTTTTGTATTGACCAAATTAGTTGCCAGCAGCATAAGGGTTAAATAATGCATGTATTGCATATTGCATACTGGGGTATTGTGAAAATGCTAAAAGATTATCCTACCGATATGATAGAGAATACACAATCAAATTCAAATACTTCTTTGCGTAGACAGTAGCTTTCAATATATATATATATATATATATATATATATATATATATATATATATATATATATATATATATATATATATATATATATATATATATACATACACACACACACACATATATATATATATATATATATATATATATATATATATATATATATATATATATATATATATATATATATATATATATATATATATATATATATATCAAGTGCAAGTACAAATATTTGCAGTTTTATCCTAAAGGGTGTGAGATCTGTATTGTATAGTGATATAGATGGCGCTAGTAGTTTATACGGTAACTGTTTCCACACGACCACCCTCGAAAATCTCACACGCCGCAATGATGTTTGCTGCTTCCCGAATTCCGCTGAGATAGGCTCCAGTTAGATATTAACTGCTGACTGCTCACTGTCTCTCACCACTGAGGGACTGCCCTGATAGCAGAGTGGTCTAAGGTATTGCCACTGACTGCCTGCTGCCTCTCACCATTGCATGGTGAGATTAAGATGAAATTCATTATTACAAAATTCATCACATTTGAGTGAAGCCTTCATACATAGAACAATGGTGGGCAACCATTCTGTTTATATATATATATATATATATATATATATATATATATATATAACAGAATGGTTGCCCACCATTGTTCTATGTATGAAGGCTTCACTCAAATGTGATGAATTTTGTAATAATGAATTTCATCTTAATCTCACCATGCAATGGTGAGAGGCAGCAGGCAGTCAGTGGCAATACCTTAGACCACTCTGCTATCAGGGCAGTCCCTCAGTGGTGAGAGACAGTGAGCAGTCAGCAGTAATATCTTAGACCACTCTGCTGTCAGGGCAGGCCCCGTTATAAAGTGATGTATATCAAATCTTACCTCTCCTGCGAAGTAGACCTTTTCGTCGATGTCTCTGGCGAGTTCGTCGTAGAGCTGCCCGCTGCAGCCCACGGGGATATAGCTATAGGACATCCCCGCAAACTGGTCCTGTCCCCAGCGCGTCACGAAGTAGCTCTCGGGATCAGGCACAGTCTGAAACACAGGCGAGAAATGTACAACTTAGCAAATGGAAGACAATAAAATGATCACATAAAGAAAGGTATTCAGTGTGCAGTCTTGTTCTGCAATGATTTCCAAAGAACAGTGGAAAAATGCCAACTTCAGTAAATGGAAGACTGCAATGATTTCCAATACATAAGATAGTGATATAAGATAATGCAAAAAACCTGAGAAATGACTAAAACCCTGGCATATGGTACTCATCTGAGAGTACTCAATGAGAGCTATCCAACGAATACCCACATGACAGGGTTTAGATGGTTTTCAAAAATCTTTGCATCCCTGTGCTTTGGCCAAAAAGTAGCCTCATCATTGGAAAGGTTACCCTTCCTAGACTGAGGCTATTTTCATCCGAAGCACAAGAAGGCAAAGATGTTTGAAAACCAACTAAACCCTGTAATGATGATATTCATAGGATAGCTCTTGCTGAGCACTCTCAAATTTCAGTCTTTTTTCAGATTTTTTGCATCATTTTGTATTGGCCAGATTAGCCACCAGCAGCATAAAGGTTAAGAGGGATGTAGGCTGTACCTGTTCTGGGAACATGTTGCGTAGAACCTTGACACAGTTCTCAGCGACCTCCTTGTCCTCCATGCCCTGAGTCTCCGCCACGGCATCTCCGCTTACAATCGTCATCAAAATATTCGCCTTTGGCATGCAGCCCTAAAAAATATAGAATCACCATTATTCATAATGTTTATGGCAGAAATATATATAGAGAGAGAATTACACACATACATACTTTCAAAAGTAATAATTGTCCATTTGTTTAACATTTAGAGAAAAGGTTCCTGTAGTGTTGCATGTTGTCCATTGGAAACAGTTATTTTAACCATTATTAGACATGTGCTGAAAAGACCTCACAAACACAAGGGATGAAAAAACATTTGCCCAAAATCACACCAGCATTAGCCAAGGCAGTCTCTGACTATGGTGCCAGAGTCCAATGGTCACTCTCAAATGCCAGCATCCCAGTGGAACATATTTTTGAATTTTGTCATGCAAAAATCATGAGACTGGCGGCCATCTTGAATAAAATTTTCAGTCATCTCACCTCGGGAGTCATATCGTAGAACACTCCAAACATTCCTCGCTTGTTGCCGGCCGGGGGAACATGGCCGAAGAAATCCGCCCCCTGCACCTTCTCCTCCCAGAACCTGGTGGAGAACTTGAGAGCTACCTGGGAATGGCAAAAAATGAAGCAAGTTAAATCTGTAGAACTTTATTTTGTTTTATCCCTTCCAATGCTGAGGCTACATTCGTCCAAAGCACAAGGATGCAAAGATTTTATTTTTGAAGTAACACAGATTCATCAAATATTTGTAAAATTTGTTACCTAGGTTCTGATCAAAATTTCATCTTAACTATTCCAAGAAAATGCTCTGGTTAAGAATATATCCCAAATATATTAAAAGCTTTTGTGGACACTACAGGCAAGAATGATTTAAATAAAGCACTAGCAAAATTCTTTATAAGAGAGTAACGTGTATTCAATGGTAAGAGTTACAGTGATTTAGTAGCCCAATGGTAAACAAAGTTGTTTTCTATCTTTTTTGTTTTTCTTTATAGTCATAATTACATTTCCATCTTTTAATTTATTGAAACAGGTTATATCTGTAGAACCTAAAAATGAATTAAATAAATAATCTTGAATACAGATAATTCACAGACATTATGTATCTTGTTTTATTATATTTTCTATCTTTTAACTAAATCAACTAGGTTATATCTAATACAGTTAAACCTCCGAGGTGTGAACACCTTAGGGCCAGGGCAAAAGCATTCACATTAACGGCTGTTCACATCTCAGAGATATTGATCATATTGTCATAATGTAAAAGACACTGTGAGACCAAGAAATCGTGTTCACATTAGAGGGTGTTCACATCTCAGAGATCTTTTTATAATCAATATAATGTAAAATGTACTAGTGGGACCGGTAAATTGTGTTCACATTAGGAGATGTTAACATCACTGAGATGTCAAATAGAGATAAAACCCAAACTCACAAACATTCTTTTTTATTCTGTTGTAACCATATTTTCTATCTTTTCTTTAATTCTATATTCATAAGTTTCATAAATACAATTCACATCTGTAGCACTCAAAAAAGAATTGAAAAACAAATGTGATTTTCTTTTTCAGTTTTGTTTTTGTTTTTATTCTATTTCCTATTTTTTCAAATTTTACTTTACTAAGTTTAATAGATCCAGATGAAACTTGCCAAGGGCAGTCATGAGCCTAGTCTATTTCAGAGACATCTTTGATCTTTCAATCCAGACTACAGGGTGCAACATAGGTTGCAAAACATTATTTTCTGAGTGAGGCAAGCTGCCCCTAAAGGTGACTTGCCCCACCACTCCATTAAACAAAGGTGAGGTTGGACTTTGCCCAAAACATTACTTGCTGAGCGGGACAAGTCAGGGTCTTGTTCAGCTTGCCCCATTGCCGTTTTTTGCCGAATTCAGTTGCAACTTACAACAGGGCCAGCGGTTATGTTGCATGCTGGACTAGCCGCTAGCAGCATGAGGGTTAGACCCTGTCCACTACACATACCTTCTCTATGTTGCCGGCTCCTAGACTGTTGATAGCTTTGGTCTTGTACTCCGGTAACGCGGGCGTGAAGTTCACTCTTTCTTTCTGAAGCACGGCCAGTGGTAACGTCACCAGTACCTGAAAAACACACAGAAAACTGTAAGATCACCGCAGATCAGATTCAGATCCACAATCACAAACACTAGGGTTTGTTACTGGTACTTGATACAATATCAACTATCGATATTGAGCGGGAAAAGAATCTTATCAGAAAGTGTTGTATCGTATCGTCAAGATTTAAAATATATATAAAATTGACTTAATTGCTACCTGCACATCTCTGCACGAAGGTATTTCACTATTCATTAGCGAAAATCTTGAAGGCAATGGTGCTTAATTTAACAAAATTAGGTCCCTGAGAGGCAGACAAATACCTGATATACACATAGATTAATGCATAAATAAATAAGGAAATAGATAGATAAATGAATAAATATGTAAATAAATACATAAATATTTACATAACACATGGTTAAATAAAGATACATAAATGAATAACTAAATAAATAAAATAGATAAATAAAGACAAATGAATAAATAAATAAATAATGAAAATAAAATAAGAAAAAATAATACTTCTCTTTCCCAACATATGCTTCAATCCTAAATATATCCTTTCAACTGTCAAAAAGGCAGACATTCTGGAGCAGTGTTGAATTCTTACCTTGGTTGCTGTGTGTTTGCTGCCGTCCGCTGTTATAACCTGCACTTGATCACTGTCGTACTGAATATCTGTCACCTGAAGAGAAGCACGAGAATCATGACACAAGAGGCAGGCAAGAGGATAGGTATGTACTTCATAATCTACCATTATACAAATATGAGATCCAGTGGGGGCAACATGATAGAATGGATCCCCGAGAGAGGATGGTTTTCCTCATGTGGGGAAACAACTGTCTGCTGTTTTGGATGAGGTCAAGGTCACAGATGATTGATGACTCACACTTTCCCCAATAGATGTCACTAGCAGCAGGAGGGAATTTTTCATGAGAAGTCTGAGAATGTATACCGTGGGGGTTACACATTGCCTGATGATCACAACAGCATGGAATGGTGAACCTCAGTTAGCAAATCACCGCTTACAATCTTCACTTAAGGTATAATAATATAAAATATTGAATATAATAAGCATGCTGAACAAATCTGACTTCTTACCTGTTTATTGAGGTGTATATCGAGCCCCTCTGCTAGTTTTTTCAGGATGTAGGTGTAAATAAACTAAGAGAACTTCCTACCTGTTTGTTGAGGTGTATATCGAGCCCCTCTGCTAGTTTTTTCAGGATGTGGGTGTAAATAAACTAGGAGAACTTCCTACCTGTTTGTTGAGGTGTATATCGAGCCCCTCTGCTAGTTTTTTCAGGATGTGGGTGTAAATAAACTAAGAGAACTTCCTACCTGTTTATTGAGGTGTGTATCGAGCCCCTCTGCTAGTTTTTTCAGGATGTAGGTGTATATAAACTAGGAGAACTTCCTACCTGTTTGTTGAGGTGTATATCGAGCCCCTCTGCTAGTTTTTTCAGGATGTGGGTGTAAATAAACTAAGAGAACTTCCTACCTGTTTATTGAGGTGTGTATCGAGCCCCTCTGCTAGTTTTTTCAGGATGTGGGTGTAAATAAACTAAGAGAACTTCCTACCTGTTTATTGAGGTGTATATCGAGCCCCTCTGCTAGTTTTTTCAGGATGTAGGTGTATATAAACTAGGAGAACTTCCTACCTGTTTATTGAGGTGTGTATCGAGCCCCTCTGCTAGTTTTTTCAGGATGTGGGTGTAAATAAACTAAGAGAACTTCCTACCTGTTTATTGAGGTGTGTATCGAGCCCCTCTGCTAGTTTTTTCAGGATGTAGGTGTATATAAACTAGGAGAACTTCCTACCTGTTTGTTGAGGTGTATATCGAGCCCCTCTGCTAGTTTTTCAGGATGTAGGTGTATATAAACTAGGAGAACTTCCTACCTGTTTATTGAGGTGTGTATCGAGCCCCTCTGCTAGTTTTTTCAGGATGTAGGTGTATATAAACTAGGAGAACTTCCTACCTGTTTATTGAGGTGTATATCGAGCCCCTCTGCTAGTTTTTCAGGATGTAGGTGTATATAAACTAGGAGAACTTCCTACCTGTTTATTGAGGTGTATATAGAGCCCCTCTGCTAGTTTTTTCAGGATGTACATGTAAATAAACTAGGAGAACTTCCTACCTGTTTATTGAGGTGTATATCGAGCCCCTCTGCTAGTTTTTTCAGGATGTAGGTGTAAATAAACTAGGAGAACTTCCTACCTGTTTATTGAGGTGTATATCGAGCCCCTCTGCTAGTTTTTTCAGGATGTACATGTAAATAAACTAGGAGAACTTCCTACCTGTTTATTGAGGTGTATATCGAGCCCCTCTGCTAGTTTTTTCAGGATGTAGGTGTATATAAACTAGGAGAACTTCCTACCTGTTTATTGAGGTGTATATCGAGCCCCTCTGCTAGTTTTTTCAGGATGTAGGTGTATATAAACTAGGAGAACTTCCTACCTGTTTATTGAGGTGTATATCGAGCCCCTCTGCTAGTTTTTTCAGGATGTAGGTGTATATAAACTAGGAGAACTTCCTACCTGTTTATTGAGGTGTATATCGAGCCCCTCTGCTAGTTTTTTCAGGATGTAGGTGTATATAAACTAGGAGAACTTCCTACCTGTTTATTGAGGTGTATATCGAGCCCCTCTGCTAGTTTTTTCAGGATGTAGGTGTATATAAACTAGGAGAACTTCCTACCTGTTTATTGAGGTGTATATCGAGACCCTCTGCTAGTTTTTTCAGGATGTAGGTGTATATAAACTAAGAGAACTTCTTACCTGTTTATTGAGGTGTATATCGAGCCCCTCTGCTAGTTTTTTCAGGATGTAGGTGTATCCCTGCATCATAACAACGTGGGCGCCGGTGAACTGGTCGTAAGCCTCATTCTGGTCCCAGTGCATCCCGGAAACCTTATCCAGCCGACTCCCACACGCGAACTCCAGGTTACTGATGTGAAACTGTAAAAGCTGGGTTTCCTCCTGAAATATAGAACACACATCATAAATCTATCTACATCAGCACAAATACAGTATGATTAAATGATACCTTTTTGATAAAATTATACACATCGTAAATCTATCTATAACAGCAAAAATACAATGTAATGATGGTGCTCCCTGTATATATCTTATCCAGTCGACTCCCACACGCAAACTCACGTTACTGATATGAAATTGTAAAGGCTGAGTCTCCTAAAATAGTATGTAAACACATCATAAATCTATCTATATGAGCAAAAAATAATGTAGTATGGTCCCAGTGCTCCCTGTATATCTTATAAAGCCAACTTCCACATGTAAACTGAGGGTTACCAATACACCAGCAAATATACAATAAACAATTTTTTCATTTATGCCTTCATTCATATATTTCATCTTCAAATTATAAAGAAGTTTTTAAAAATCATATTAGAAGATGATGCCTGCCCAGTCCGGGCATGTGAGAAAGTTGCCAATGACTTAGGGTTAGCCGGTGGTTTTCGCTGGGTACGGTGGTTTCACCATTCACACATGGCTAGTCACGACTTGGCCACAATATATAGCAAAAAAAGTGATGAAATGTCAAATTCCTGTCGAATGAGATTTAAATAATATTACCTACCTCGGTAAACTTAATCTCTGACTCTTCCATGAATTGTTTATGCATCTCCAATATCTTTTCTGAAAGGTAATGAGAAATAACAAATCAGCAGGAAGTATGAGGCAAAGAGGTGAGTTATTTGCACATTTCTTTCATCGCGCTGGTGTGGCACTTTAACCCATTAGCACTCAGAGCGGCCAAAGGAGGCCTGACGATTTTGGACATATTTTACCTACTAAAGCATTTTTTTGAAAACGTTTGAAGAAGGAAAGTTTATCAGATGCCAAAAAACAACTCTCCTTCAAATATTTTGTAACCTTTTCCTTTATTCACAAGATATTTTTAGAAAGTAAGAGAGAAGCAGATGAAAACCTTCCAGAGAAACTCTTCAAGTTAAACTTGTCCAATTTAGGGATGAATACCGATTAGAATAAAACGGTGACAGTATCCACACCAATAAAATGCTACAGTATTTAAACTGTACTGTTAATGGTAACTTTTTTCATTATTACCTTATAAATTGTGTCATGAATAGTGATGTTTAGGATCCAAGACAATACCTAATAAATGATATCATCAGTATTTAGTATCTTAACGGTTCCTGGAGTGAAACGGAATTGAAAGAAATCTAAAAAATCAATTTAAAAAAAAATGGATGTCAATGACAGCCCTAGTCTGAGTAAGCAATTGTAATAGTAGAAAATTGATAACGTACACAATGACTGTGTGATTCCACCTGAGAAATTAGGAAATAGTCATAGGTGTCTGAGTGTCTTTTGGACACCCAAACACTCAAAAATCACCCTCAGGACACTCTGTGAGTCAGTTCTTAAAATGTCCATTTCAAGCATATAATTCCCAAGACATTGTTTAAGGATATTATGCCTTCTTTTAATAATTAGATACATGTTTATGGTTGTAATCAGAGTATACTGTGGTCTCCCTTGAAATATAGGACGGCCAAAAATTTTACAATTGCCAATTTTGGGCACCCAGTTTCCAAATCCTGGCTAAGACTCTGAATCCGTAACCAGACCTTACCTAATAAATTAACATCTTTGGACAAGGTCTTTTCTCTGCGCCACTCTGCCACGTTGTCCAACATGGCGTTGAAGTGGAAGTCGATTCTACTGTCTACTGCAGTATCCGTTACGTGACCCGATTCGTGAAACAGGTCACATTTCTCACCGATCGTACGCATCTTGACATCAGCCTGGAAAAATACAACATAACTGTCAATAAATGAATTGCATGATGAGAAAAAATGTGTATCATAACCAGTTTTAAAATTATAAGGCATATTCATAGATCAGCAAATCATCATGTAGATGGCTCTGGAGTTGAGAGTCACTTTAAAGAAGGGTTTGACACTGTTAAGAACAAAACGGTATGGTACGGTACCAACATCTGTACCAACGAAACAATACAGTATTTTTAGGGTACTGTTAACGTTACTTTGTTGCATTATTACCTTATACATTTTGCTGTAAATAGTCATCCGTAGGATCCAGGACAATCCCTAATGAATGAACGGTGCAATATGGTACTTCTTACATTACAATCTAGGGGTTCTTTGGGTACATACCTGGCGGCACATTACAGTTTAGGGGAGGGGTGTTTGGGTACAGATAGGTTGTACATACCTGGCGGCACATTACAGTTTAGGGGAGGGGTGTTTGGGTACAGATAGGTTGTACATACCTGTTGGCACATAACAGTCTAGGGGAGGGGTGTTTGGGTACAGATAGGTTGTACATACCTGTTGACACATTACAGTCTAGGGGAGGGGTGTTTGGGTACAGATAGGTGGTACATACCTGGCGGCACATTACAGTCTAGTGGAGGGGTGTTTGGGTACAGATAGGTGGTACATACCTTTTGGCACATTACAGTCAAGGGGGTGTTTTTTGGGTACAGATAGGTGAAACATACCTGTTGGCATATTACAATCTAGGGGTGTTTGGGTACAGATGGGTGGTACATACCTGTCGGCACATTACAGTCTAGGGGTGTTTTGGGTATATTTTGGTGAACATACCTGTTGGCACATTACAGTCTAGGGGTGCTTTGGGTACAAATGGGTGAAACATACCTGTCGGCATATTACAATTTAGGGGTGTTTTGGGAACAGATGGGTGGTACATACCTGTCGGCACATTACAGTCTAGGGGTGTTTTAGGTATATTTTGGTGAACATACCTGTTGGCACATTACAGTCTAGGGGTGCTTTGGGTACAAATGGGTGAAACATACCTGTCGGCATATTACAATCTAGGGGTGTTTTGGGTACAGATGGGTGGTACATACCTGTTGGCACATAACGGACATGGGGTTGTTGATACAGCCGTTGACGATCTGGGCGCCTCGCCCGACACAGAAGCCCATGGTGTGGTCGTCCTCTACGCGACCTCCGATACGATCCCGAGCCTCCAGCACCGTCACCTAGAAATATAGACAAATAAATTAAAATTGTCAAAATTAGGCTCACTAACTATTTTGTAATAAACATGCCAAAGTCGGTTATCTGATCTCAATTTCTTTCACCAGAAAATCAAACTTTCCATGCAAATAATTGAAATCTAGAAAATGGTAACTCTAGTGCTTTAAGAGTTTCTCCAGAAATTGTCATCAGGATCTCAAATACTTTTCACAATAACTTAGAAATTTAGGATGATTTTACAAAATATTTGAAGGAGAGTTGTAGGTGATGTTCTAATCAACATTTCTCCATCAAATATTTTCTACACTTTGCTTTTGCCTGTAAGATTTCATCAAAATTGGCATAAGGGTTAATAAAGCAGACGATATTTGATGTACCTTCATGCCGAAGTTGCTGAGGTGCCTGGCCGCGGCGAGACCTGCTGGCCCTGCGCCAACTACTATCACAGATTCCTGAAACAGAGCGAATACAACATGGAGAGAACTAGGCCAGGGATAATACCTTGTTTGGTATAATGAAACAAATATGACATCCCTGTGGGGTTGCCAACATGATAGTCTATCCTTTGTGAGCATTGTCACCCTCGGGTTACGCCCTTGGGCGACAATGCTGACTCGGGGTGGATTCTCATGTTGGCATGGGATGTCATATTTGTATTTAATGATACTTTATGCTGTTGACACCTTTTGAGTATTGGACAAACTGAAATAATCTATTTCAATTTACCTGACACCACTGCCAAATTTGAAAGAATTTTTTATAAAAACATATTTTTATTAAATATTTACCATTATGATTAAACCTGCCTTTTAGAAAAACTATCCTAAGAGACTGAATTGCATTCCCTTACTCAACAATATCTTTTATAAAATGGACATATACTTATCTAATATTTTTATGAAAATCTGTCAAAAAAAGTTTCATTTCACAAACTTTAACCATCTGTGATTCAAAAACTAATATAATGCAGTGCCAGTCATTTTCTTTGTCTTCATGTTAAGAGCATTGTGTAGATAGTTTAGACAAATTTTGTAAAAGATTAAACTTGGCAATCCTGACTTACACTTATGTGGGTTAAAAATATTTTTCTTGAATTCCTTTATTTTACCCCATAATTCCTAAATAATAGCAAAAAGTAATTTCCACAAGGCAGAACAGTATTTTAGGCAGTGACAGTATCTCCAAATGGATGGATTTAGCAAAGAAAGAAATCAATTTTGGAGAATAGGATGTTCATGACATAAATTGCATTATTTTTTCAAAAATCTGTGAAAAAAGTCAATGACCCCATGATTAAAAGTTGTTTTAAAGATCACTGTTCTTTGTTCTTTACTCATGCAAAGTTTCAGGAAAATTAAACCATGATTTCCAAAAATGTTGAAGACCTTAACCCTGTCATGTGGGTATTCATTGGAAAGGGCCCACTAAGCACTCTCAGATGAGTACCCATGTGCCAGGGTCAAAGTCTTTTATCAGGGTTTTTTGTATGATATTGCATTGGCAAAGTTAACTTCCAGCAGCATAAGGGTTGAATAACTTACCTTTGCGTCTACTGGCAGGATGGTGAGACCTTGCGGCGTGGAGAGCAGTCCCGTGTTGACGTATCCATGCCTCGTCAGATAGCCAATGATATTGTGCGAATCCCTCACGCTGCGGATCCGCCCCATACCTCGACAGATAACGAACGACGACAGCTTCTCCACCGTCACCCACTCCTGGTCAGGGAAAACGAGAGGGTAAAATGAATAAATGATAGGTCTACCTAGCAGGGTCTTAGCCAGGAATTAGAAACTGGGTGCCAAACATTTGCAATTGTACAATTTTTGGGTATCATATTTTTGAAGAGAGACTAAAATACACTCAGATTACAACAATAAAAATGCATTTACTTATCTAAATAAGGTATAATATCTATATACAGTCACATAGGAATTACATGGAGATGACAAAAATCAATTATATGCTTTAGGTTGACATTTTAAGAAATTTCTCACAAAATAAATTGCGTGTCCTGAGGGGGGCGTTTTAAGGGTTTGGGTGTCCAAAAAGGCACCTAGATGCCCTGCTGGCTAAGACCATGGTCTACAGGCTTCCTAGCAAGGTCTTTTCCAGGACTCAGAGACTGGGTGCCCATAATTGGCAATTGTAAATTTTTTGGCCAGGGCAGTTGTAAAATTTTGTGCAATCAAACTTTCAAGGGGTTTGTTAATATACTCAGATTAAAACCAAAAACATGTATTTAGTTATTTAAATAAGGTATGATATCCATATACAATGCCATGGAAATTATATTAAGGTAAAAATTCAATTATATGCTTAAAATTGATATTTCAAGAAATTCCTCTCAAAAAGGTTTGGTTGTCCTGAAGGGTGTTTTTTGAGGGTTTGGGTGTCCAAATGACACCAAAATGCCCTGCTAGCTAAGACTTTTGTTTTCGGACATACTATTTTAAAGAGAGACCAAAATATATTTAGATTGCAACCGTGAATATGTATTCATCTATTGAAATAAGACAACCGTAAAATGTGAGAAAATAACCTGTAGATATGACTGTAGAACACACATATGACGCGTGTCCCAAATATAGCGAATTGGGGAGTTTTCGCATCATAATGTATCTTTATGTTAGCTGACAGCGCCAAAGTACAGAAAAAAAAGTACAGCGTTTTTATATATAGCGAAGCGGAACCACACGCTTTGTACGCTATATATAAACAGACGCGTACATTGTGTGTTCTACAGTACCTGATGTTGGAGAGTTGACTTACCTTACAATTGAGATTCCATAGTGCGAGTACCAAGTTCCTAATTCCAAGATAATTGACAGGATTTCTGAATCAGCAAGAAAGAAATCATATCAATAACCCTTGGATTTGATAAAGCTGACAGGATGTGAACCATTTTCAACAATAACAGGATTTTTATAATAAACTTTTAAGGAGAGAAATTGCAAAGGTTGTGATTATACGGTGGTGTTCAGTATGTATAAGAACAAGCAGGACAGACAAAAAAATCAACAAAAATATGTTGCAATGTGCAAAATGAGAAAATAGTGGGTTATTTAAGATATGAGCATTAATATGAGATACAGAATGAGAGACTGAATAATTGAAATTTGATATAGCACCCTTTTCAACTATAAAGTTCAGAAGTGCTTTAAAGGACAATTACACCATGAATAAAACAGACCCAAATAGTTTCTTAGGGCATTCTCTACTTAAACCCTAGTTCCTACCACTGCCAACCTTCATACAAGAAGTATATTCCTATTTAAACACATCCTAACACACAAGAAATGGAGCTACTGGGAACGGCCATTTTAGTCTATTAATAGCTTATCTCAGGCTGTTTGGTACCCATATGTCATTAGCAAATAACTTGATTTGATTGTGTGAAATCCGGACGAAATTCTTACTAATTTTACTTTTTACACTGAGGAAATTCACACTATCTTACTTTTTATACCAAGGAAATTCAAACTAATCTTACTTTTTATACTGAGGAAATTTAAAGTTATCTTACTATTTCAACTGAGGAAATTCAAACCAATCTTACTTTATATACTGAGGAAACTCAAACTTATCTTACTTTTATTCAAACTTATCTTACATTTTATACTGAGGAAATTCAAACCAATCTTATTTTATATACTGAGGAAATTCAAACTTATCTTACTTTTATTCAAACTTATCTTACATTTTATACTGAGGAAGTTCAAACCAATCTTACTTTTTATACTGCGGGAATTCTACGAGTTCTCCCTCCTCCATGATGTCCGGCCGCATACACATCGCCTTCCCATTCTCGTCCGGCTGGTTGAACGGCTGGAAAAACGCAGGAAGACCCGGAACTGAAAATACAAGATGGCGACCATTAGACCACTCAAACATCGGGGCAGGCCCGTTCTCGTCCGGCTGGTTGAACGGCTGGAAAAACGGACACAGACCCGGAACTGAAAATACAAGATGGCGACCATTAGATCATTCATACATCGTGGCAGGCCCGTTCTCATCACTGGTTAAAAGGTTGGAAAAACGGACACAGACCTGGAACTGAAAATACAAGATGGTGACCATTAGCACTTAAGACCACTCATACATTGGGGCAGGCCCGTTCTCGTTCTTTACCTGCCCTGAAATATATTTACCTGCCTTATACAGGCCTTAATGTCGAGCCCTGAATATGTATTTATTTACTTAAATAAGGTATGATATCCATACATAATGCCAAGGTAATTATATTGAGATGAAGAAAATCAATTATATGCTGACATTTCAAAATATTCCTCACAAAAAGTTTGAATGTCCAGAAGGGTAGTTTTTGAGGGTTTGGGTGTCCAAAAATGAAGCCCAGATGCCAGCTTGCTGGCTAAGACTATGGTTTGGTTACCTTTTAATCAGATTATCACCATAAACATGTATTTAGTTACTTGGGTGTCCTTAAAGGTGGTATTTGAGGGTTTAGGTGTGCAAATGGCACCCAGACGCCCTTCTAGCTAAGACTATGCAGGGCTCGATGCTAACGGTGGTCCTATGGCCCAAGGCAAGTAAAAAATTCCAAAATGGCTTAGGGCCAGTAAAAAAACCTTAACTGGTCCTAGAGGGCCAGTAACAGTTTGAGTTAGCGTTGAGGCCTGCTATGGAGCTGTGAGAGATGTTTTTGAGTGGTTACCTTTTGGCTGTGTCTCCTCCCCATCCTCCTCATTAAGGCCAGAGTAGCTACGACTGTGATTATTGTGGACATCCATTTCCTCTGCACCTGAAAAATACAACAAGAGGGACGTCAGTCGCGTCAAGGCCAGAGTAGCTACGACTGTGATTATTGTGGACACCCATTTCCTCTGTGCCTGAAAAATACAACAAGAGTTACGTCAGTCGCGCCAAGGCCAGAGTAGCTACGACTGTGATTATTGTGGACGTCCATTTCCTCTGCACCTGAAAAATACAACAAGAGGGACGTCAGTCGCGTCAAGGCCAGAGTAGCTACGACTGTGGTTATTGTGGACGTCCATTTCCTCTGTGCCTGAAAAATACAACAAAAGGGATGTCAGTCGCGTCAAGACCAGAGTAGCTACGACTGTGGTTATTGTGGACGTCCATTTCCTCTGTGCCTGAAAAATACAACAAGAGTTACGTCAGTCGCGTCAAGGCCAGAGTAGCTACGACTGTGGTTATCGTGGACGTCCATTTCCTCTGTGCCTGAAAAATACAACAAGAGTTACGTCAGTCGCGTCAAGGCCAGAGTAGCTACGACTGTGGTTATTGTGGATGTCAATTTCCTCTGTGCCTGAAAAATACAACAAGAGGGACGTCAGTCGTGTCAAGGCCAGAGTAACTACGACTGTGGTTATTGTGGACGTCAATTTCCTCTGTGCCTGAAAAATACAACAAGAGGGACGTCAGTCGCGTCAAGGCCAGAGTAGCTACGACTGTGGTTATTGTGGACGTCCATTTCCTCTGTGCCTGAAAAATACAACAAGAGGGACGTCAACAATATTGTGGAATTTGGAATTTCATCTTTTTTCACTTTTTTCCGAGTCATTGAGGATAAGATGTGACTAGCCAATTGTCAGCGGTGGAGGAGTACCTGGTGAAAACCACCGCCTAACCCCCATGTCACTGGTAACTTTATCACACCCCCACACCACCACCAAGGATTCAAACCCAGACAGAGATGGGAGACAGCCATCAGTCATTGGCATCGCTGTAGACCACATGGCCATTGGGGCTGGCCCCTGAAATTTTAAATTCTTCTCGAAATTTTTGACTGGCCAAAAAGAATGCTTTCAGGAAAGAGAGGCTGAACGGGACCTGGCTAAGACCCTGCCAGACACCCTGCTGGCTAAAGCCCTGGCACACCCTAGCTGGAGGCTAATTTGGCCAATACGAAACCCTGGCAAATGGGTACTCATCTGAGAGTACTCAGTGAGAGCTATCCAATGAATACCAACATGACAGGGTTCAAATGGGTTTCAAAAATATTTGCATCATTGTGCTTTGGATGAAAGTAGCCTTAGCATTGGAAGGGTTAACAGGCGATAAGCTTGTGCGACTACCAGTGGATTTGTTTGGAAATCATCAGTCTATTGAGAGACCCTTGTAGCCAGAATTACCGCGTAAATAGGGACACTATTCTACCTACAGGCATGAATGAGTGAACAGTATATCTGGGCAGCATTCTCACCATTCATATAGTGTTTATTTTATTAGTAACTACTAGTATGTACTTTGGGCAGCATTCTCACCTTTCTCAGCATGTTCTCCATGGCCGATGCCGTTGAGTGTTTTCCTGGCTCTGTGGTCCAGAGAACTGAGCCCCACGCCGTCAGGGTAGTACTCGCTCAGGAACGGGGCGGACGGGGAATCCCTCAGGAAGAGCGGGGTCACCATATCCTTAGGCCACACATCATCATACAGGAACGCCACCCTCTGAAAGACAAAAAAAAACATTTATATATATATATATATACATGTATATCTATATATACATGTATATCTATATATACATATATATATATATATATATATATATATATATATATATATATATACATATACATATATATATACATATATATATATATATATATATATATATATATATATATATATATATATATATATATAGATATATATATATAGATATATATATATATAAATATAAATATATATATATAGATATATATAGATATAGATATAAATATGTATATTTATATCAACTACAGCAAAAATTCAAACCAATGATTCCCACAATACTTACAATTTCCTCTGGTGTAGTACATGTGACTTTGGGAAGATAGTCATCTTCCTGAAATAGAATCAAAAACTTTCATTTAGCAAAGACACAAGTGATGGGACAATTGCCAAATAGGATCAGAAATAGATAGGTAACCATAGCTCGTATTAACCAAACCAAGAGTTCAAATAGTCAAATTGGTGAGATAGAAGTTGTCAAAATATCACATATCATAACTTAATGACATGCTGTGACATTTTTTCAATACCAAGTTGCCCAGTATCATTCCAGGTTGTCTCAGACCTAAAGGACTACCATTAAACTTCCATAGCGACAGTTAAAAGCCTGAATCATGAGGTTTACATTCACCAGCATCTTGCAGTGAGGTGTTGGGATTCATGATACTTTTGAAAATTAAACAATCTTGGGAATTAAGCCTGAAATTGCAAATACATGTATTTGACGAATTCTACATCATCTTGACAAATACATCATCTTGGAAATAATTATAAAAACATTTGAAGCAGAGAAGGCGATGGTTTTCAGATTATTTTTCTGTTCCTGCTCTATTCTTGTTTTTGTATACAAGATTTAATAAAAAATAATTCCCAGGCGGATTTTGAAAAAATCAGTTAAATAATTATAGGAAAATATTCACACCTCACTGTGCATATTCCTCATGCCACATTTATAGCGTGATATGAACTCGGGTGTCATGGTGGTATCTCGATGCAGAGGGCGCCACCGCTGACATTTGGTGCACTGCAGCCAGTACGGCAGCCAGCTATCGATGAGGAAATGTCTCATTGATGGCTCGGTTTTGGCGCTGGCGTTGCAGGACCACAGCATCTTCCATTCATTCAATAAAGCATTCCCATCACGATGTCTGCAAGGTAAGAAGAGTATATATATTCCCTATTGACTGTAGGTAACTACTTTAGAGTGTAACATTATCGTTTTAGGTCAGGTCCAAAAGAGTCCGGCTACAAGTCTAGGCCTAAAAAATACACATTTATTAACTGTATGCCATGTTAATATTGTAGCAGTTAATTAATGTGTACTTTCGCGCCCATGGTGTCCGCATGGTTTTACTTTAAGAATTTAACCGTTGATCCTCTTCCAATGAAAACAATGTATCACTCTATCACAGCGAAAAGTTGAATATGACATTCAACACTTGCTGATTCATAAAAAAATGCCTTCATTCTATAAATTGCTTTTAACATGATTTATCAACTTTAATGAACAAAATGTCATCTATTTAATCCTGGAGAAACTTCCTTGATCAATTAACTATAACATTTTGAACATTACTCAAATTAGGGATAAAAAATGTTTGTTTCCTGTATTAAACAGTCGGAATAAAATAGGGTAGGTAGGTAAAAAGTCTTTGGAAATTTTTATCTCTCAAAAAATGTGTGTTTCATGCATGCTTTATATTGATTGGTAGCAGTGACTTAGCCAGGATTTTCATAACAGGGTGTCCAAATTGGGATTTCAAGAAATTAGGGTGTACAAAATCCCCGATTGAAAAAGTAAAAATCATTAAACTGATTATGTACATAAACAAATCAAGTTATTATATGCTTAACTTCTTCAAGGAATGTCTTTGTTATTGTTTTGAAGTTAAACTTTTTAGAAATTTAACTTGAAATTAGTATTTATAAAAAACACATACCAAAATCTAGGGTGATTTCTTACCTAAAATCAGGTATCTTTCATGAACCAGGGAGTCCAAAAGACACCCAGACACCCTGCTGGGTAAGACCCTGATTGGTAGTTGAAAAGGCAGAAAAAACTTAAGGGTAATTAAAAACCTGTTAGGGTCAGGTTACAGGAAACAAACAACTTTTTAGGGCTTATCAATAATATCCTTCAATCAAGCAATGTAAACTCCAGAGACTTACGTTCTGTAGAAGTATTCGAAGCAGTTGTTGCAGTAGTGTTCGCCCAGAGATATGTGGTACCAGCGAGAGGTGTAGCCACCGCCAGTGCACCTGAAACAACAAACACAAAGAAAAATTTACAATGCATTTTTCTTTCTTTTTTCATTTTACAGCGTGCAACATATCCAGTTGCCCCGTTGCAAGTAAATTTGGCAGAAAATGGCAATCGGGCAAGCAGAACAAGAACCTAAATTGCCCCGCTTGGCAAGTAATGTTTTGGGCAGAGTTTAACTGACACCTTTGTTTCACAAAGTGGCAGGGCAAGTGGAAGTGCCGGCAGGTCAAGAAAACTTTAGGGACACCTTGACCCGCTCTGCGAAGCAATGTTTTAGAATCTATGTTGCACCCTGTTTAAACACTGGTCTTAACCCTGAAATAGCACAACCAATTTTAATCAAGCCCAACATGGACAAACATAAAGGCTGATAAAAAGGTTTATGCTCACAATGGTGCAAAGCAGCCATTTTGATGAAATCTTTCAGGCAAGAGTGATCATAGTTGGGAAATTATTTCAAGAGGAAATACTCATCAGAAAACTTCTAGCAACTCACCCTTAAATATTTAGTAAAATCTGTTTGTTTTTTTAATTTCTGAGTTATCATCACAAAATATCATGGATCTCTAGAGGAACTCTTAGACAGGTTATTTATTTCTGAAATATGTAATAAATTATTTATTTCTTAAATAAATGATGAGTTATCTGAGTTATTTATTTCACAAATAATTAATAAGTTATTAACTTCATAAATAAACAATAGTTATTTATTTAATAAATAAATGATAAGTTATATATATTTCAAAAATAACTGATAATAAGTTACTGAAAGTTATTCATTTCGTAAATAAATAATAACAAGTTATCTATTTCAAAAATAAATGATACTTAGTTATTTATTTCAAAAATAAATGATAAAAAGTTATAAATTTCATAAAAAATGATAATAAGTCATTTATTTCATAGATTTGTATTTACTTGTTGGTGACGTGGAGACAGCAGGTGGGCATTGCTATATCTGAGCAGCCTGGCTTCTGGCATTTCCTGAGCCCCTCCTTCCCGCGCCTTGCCTCCCCTCCTGACGATACCTCCTCCAGCTCTGACTCTCTTCTCTTAACCTGGCAATCAAAACAAACATAATTGATTTATAAATGAATACATCTTTGTAATACATTATATATATTACTCAAATACATGTTAATTATACTTCAATGTATGTACACTGTATTACTAGTATTTCTAACAGGCATTTAACTTTCTCTATTTTCACACTCCCAATGATAGCGCCAAAATAACATCCTTCAAATAAAAAATATAGTTTGAGTGCTTGAATGTGCAAATTTAAATTAGCATAAATACCCTCCAGCAGGGCTGTAAAGCGAAATTTCTAGCATAGCACTCCAAATTGAAGTCATAATCACAGTACTTCATAAGAAGTCCCTGCTTTGAAAGAATAGAAATGAAAACAAAGTGATTCTGAACACACACATCCAGTTTTACTTACAAGTCATTAAAAAAAATATCAATATCTGATCAGTTCATTTTGAAATTAATGATCCTTATCCCTAGATACCTATATATCATACTTGAGTACTTGTGATTCCATCAGGACTTACCTGCCCTTCAATTTTGACCTTTTTGGGTGTGACTTTCATTTTGGGATGGAGTATATTTGATTTCGCCTCGACATTTTCGCTGTCATCTTTTTTCACTCTCTTTCTCTTCTTGACCTCCTCCTCAACCTCTTCTTTGATTTTAATCTCGCGTTTCTGTGGAGATGACGTTTCTTTGTTCTTTTCCCAAGCGCTGTTAGGCGATGATAATATGACAACGGTTTCCTCCGCTTCCAGAAGCTTTAGAGACTTCTTACGATCGCGACTTGGACGAGCCATCTTTATGCAATGGCCGACCTATTGCAGGATTAGTGTTCCTTTACTTTGTCTGAAATGGGTAAGATTGTAATGACATAAAAGGTTTTTGAAAACTACACTAATTTCTCAGTAATATGGGACACTCTTTGATAAGTATATATATATATATATATATATATATATATATATATATATATATATATATATATATATATATATATATATATATATATATATATATATATATATATATATATATATAATATGGATTCAGGGTGGCCCATGTTTTCTGAAAATACCTTGATATTGTATCATCAAGATTTACAGAGATATAGGTCCATATTTCATGAAATGGCAACTGGTGATAGATCGATGCTAGCCCAAATTTCCCATTTATTATTTTGCAATTTAATAAGGTAGCCCAAATTCCTAGGATGGTCTAAATTTTCAAGAAATTACTGTAGCAAATATAACTTTCCCAATAGTGAGTCAGTGTTTTATGCGAGGATGATCCAATTATCAACACCTTCCATACCTAATATTAGTACCCATGGCAGTGTTCCACATAAATTTCTGGTAGCCCGCTAGCCCGGGGCTAGTTATTGCCACTAATCAGGGACTTAGCCAGGACCCGTCCTGCCTGTCTTTTGGACAGGTAGTTTACTAAAAAAAACTCCTTTTTTTGCAAAAATTTCTATGAAGAATTTTCAATTTTGACTTTTTTTGGGGGGGGGGGGCCTACAAATAAGACAAATATGACTAAAATATTTGGAGAAATACAAATGAAACATAACTTGCAGATAAAGAATATTGACTTCTGGAGAATGCATATAAAAGGTAATACAATAAACGGGCAGAAATTATGGAATTGCTGTTTTGGACGGACATTTTTGAAATCCTGGCTAAGACCCTGCCACCAATCCAAGCTGACGTAAATGCTAGTAAAACAACAGTTAGACAACCCCATCCAGATTCAACTTATATGTTACGCAGCTTTTTCAAGTGCATATATGGCCTGCACTGATGGCTGTATGGTCTAAGGGGATGCCACTGACTGCTATAGATAGATAGATAATTAATCTTTATTTCAAGTAAGATAGAGATAATCTTTATTTCAAGTTGGTGATAATTTTACATAAACACACTTGAGCTGTCAGGGCTCTTGGCCGACTAGAAGTCTCTCAATCACCATTAGGTACTCTCTGACCACTAGGTACTCTCTGACCACTAGGTACTCTCTGACCACTAGGTACTCTCTGACCACTAGGTACTCTCTGACCACTAGGTACTCTCTGACCACTAGGTACTCTCTGACCACTAGGTAAGTACTCTCTGACCACTAGGTACTCTCTGACCACTAGGTACTCTCTGACCACTAGGTACTCTCTGACCACTAGGTACTCTCTGACCACTAGGTACTCTCTGACCACTAGGTACTCTCAGACCACTAGGTACTCTCAGACCACTAGGTACTCTCTGACCACTAGGTACTCTCTGACCACTAGGTACTCTCAGACCACTAGGTACTCTCAGACCACTAGGTACTCTCTGACCACTAGGTACTCTCTGACCACTAGGTACTCTCAGACCACTAGGTACTCTCTGACCACTAGGTACTCTCTGACCACTAGGTACTCTCTGACCACTAGGTACTCTCTGACCACTAGGTACTCTCTGACCACTAGGTACTCTCTGACCACTAGGTACTCTCAGACCACTAGGTACTCTCTGACCACTAGGTACTCTCTGACCACTAGGTACTCTCAGACCACTAGGTACTCTCTGACCACTAGGTACTCTCTGACCACTAGGTACTCTCAGACCACTAGGTACTCTCAGACCACTAGGTACTCTCTGACCACTAGGTACTCTCTGACCACTAGGTACTCTCTGACCACTAGGTACTCTCTGACCACTAGGTACTCTCTGACCACTAGGTACTCTCTGACCACTAGGTACTCTCTGACCACTAGGTACTCTCAGACCACTAGGTACTCTCTGACCACTAGGTACTCTCTGACCACTAGGTACTCTCAGACCACTAGGTACTCTCTGACCACTAGGTACTCTCTGACCACTAGGTACTCTCTGACCACTAGGTACTCTCAGACCACTAGGTACTCTCTGACCACTAGGTACTCTCAGACCACTAGGTACTCTCTGACCACTAGGTACTCTCTGACCACTAGGTACTCTCTGACCACTAGGTACTCTCTGACCACTAGGTACTCTCAGACCACTAGGTACTCTCTGACCACTAGGTACTCTCAGACCACTAGGTACTCTCTGACCACTGCCTGGACTCACAAATACTGGATAGGGTATGTAGGGAGGTTGACAGTGACTTGGGGTTGAGCGGTGGTTTTCTTCCACCAGTTACAACTGACTTTTCATGACTTAACATGCCTGCTACTGGCCAAGAATTAATATGGCCTAGCAGCCTGCTAGGATATTCTAAGCCAGCAGGGTGTCATTATTAATTCTTGAAGTTTTACTTGACTTTTCACCAACTCTTTTTCCAGCTTGTGAACAATCTTCTAAGACATGACTTTTTATGCAGAGACCATTCCACTTTTGAAACAATAGGCTATTAACTGTAGGTGGTATAAGGATTCAAAGTACTTTAGCTGAATAGTTAGACCTAGGTCAGTATAGGGGTTTAGATATCATGGACAGCCAGAACTTTTTACAGGCATGCATAGGGTTGCATACCGTTAACACGAAACGGTACGATACTAGTACCAGCGAAACGGTACCAGTGGTATCGGTATTGTTAACAGTGAAACGGTACCTCTGATCTCCGAGGCCTGATGGGCTTTTTTACGACATTCATGTCGCTAACAAGTGTGGTTCCATTCCTCAATTCTATTACACAATCAATAGTAGAATTGTGGAACAGAACCAACGATTGAGACGAACATTGACGAAGTTAACAAGCAAATGATCGCCACAACGCACTGGGAATGTGCTTGGATGTTGATCGTATCATGTTTCCCACCGAATGCTATTTCAGACAGCATGTCTAGAACTCTTTCGGGGGGAATCAGCACACAAAGCGTCATCGCAGCATATTATTGGCAGTAACAAATTTTTTAAACTGTTGAAACGAAGCGGTACTCAAAAACGAAACGGTGCCTTTTAGTACCGGTTCTCAACAAAACGGGTAAATACCGGTTCTTTTCGAAATGAATCTCGGTTCCTATCGGTACCCGAATACCGGTATGCAACCCTAGGCATGCATATATTTAAGTTTGGCTAGGACAGGTTGAGAGAAAGGCAAACATAGATGATGCCTGACTGACTTGGTTTACGTCAAATAACCGTTGTCACGGTTGTGTCTCAAACCTTTAGGGTAGACCAGGTGCTCTACAAATAACCTTTTGTTGTGTATGCATGCTTTACCAGTTTACCAGACTTTCATTAAATATATAACAGGGAAATGGGCGGATGGAGAAAGGTGATCAAAAGAAATAGAGGATATATGTTAACAATTTTATTGAAAGCATGTTACTTGCATGACATGAACTTATCAATTTTGTATCGTGACATTTTTTCAATATATCAAGAAGTGCTATTTAGTAACAACTGCATGGGGAGCAACAACGTGCTCGTCTGCAGGTAAACAATAAATGCTTGCAAGTTGGAAGAAACTGTTGCGGATTTCCTGCGCAAAATTGAATCTTCGATATAATAAATACCGGAAACTGTGTAGTCTTACCTACTTAAATAGCTCTCAACGTATCAAGTTACTTCCGCTTCCCCTAAGACAGTGAACAATGAAACTGAGTGAGAGAACATTAGTTGTGGAAGCACACAACAACATGCTCTGGGCTGACCTAATTATATGCCTTCCCGTCATGCACGGCGTTTTCATCGGTACATTTTTGGTTTCTCGTCTGTGCGATAGAGGGCGTAGTAGTACACTATATACTGCACCCCCTCCCCCCCCCCCCCCCCTCCCTAAGCAGTGGCTTCAAAACAAGAAAATAATAGTAGAAATACAAAAATAAAAGAAACATGAAAAACTGAACTAGAATACAAATTAAGAGCTCCAAATTTGATACATGTATGGAAATAGTATCAGGTGAATTAAGGGAAAATGTATTTTTTCATAGACAGATAATTTTTTTCTAAATTTCAGGGACAGATAGTTTATTTTTTACGATGGTACAGGTGTGAACAGCAGAAAAATTCTTACCGCTCTTTTTGGAAAACAGCATAAAAAAATTATGTCGTTTTCCAGAAAAACAGCAGACAAAATCAATTTTTCTGCCGTTCACACCTGCGCCATCGTAATTTTTCAAATTTTTAGAGAGAGCTTATTTTTTTTTCAACTTTTCTAAGATAGATTATTTTGTTTTTAAATTTTCCGAGGCGAGGGAAAAAAAGGAGATAGTTAGTTTGTTATGGTCGTATTTTCTTTCGTTTATTGTATTACCTTATATATACATTCTCCAGAAGTTGATATTCTTTATCTGCAAGTGATGTTTCATTTGTATTTCTCCAAATATTTTAGTCATATTTGTCTTATTTGTAGTTTATGAATTATCTTTATAATTTCAACCTCTAGTTTAATGGAAATTAATTTGTTCAACTTGAAGGTGCAGTTTGCTGGAAAAGTACTCGCAGTGATCATTTCCCCATTACTTGTTCGGTACTATTTAATATTTTCAAAATGACCTTCTAGTAAGTCTTCATTCCTCATATCCTGGTGTGCAACATACAATTCAATTCCTTTACCTATGCCAATGATGTTTCGTGATTAAGCACTACAATTGTGCCAGGACTACAGGTTCTTATTGTATCTAATAAGCTAATGTACGGCGGGTTAACTTTGGTTTGGCTAACTCTTATATAATTAATGTCTCTAAAATAACTCGTGCCTTTTGAATTTTCGCACATGTCGAGCAGACGCCATCCAGAGACGTTGTGTTCCATGTGATGAGTGATTATATTGAGAGGCACACTGTTTCCCTGGATCTCTAGTTCATATCTTAGATGAGCAACGATGATTCAAGTTCATATCATGGACTTGCCATTTCGTGAATCTCTCAGGAATATGCAGTTTTCAGTGAAATGCTAGTTTAACATTACTTGGAAAGTGATGGAGTTGTGGATTCCACAGGGAAAGTTCTTTCTGAGAATAATTTAACCCGGTCTTCTCTGGTCTTAAATAGAAGCAGGATATCCGCCGTCTGTTAACAGTCTTATTAACCCTTGTAAATACAAATATCTAATTTTCCCACACATTAAATTATGCCAAATTGCAACGAGGATTATTTCAAAATCAAGTATCAGATTATTCAAGTTTGATGATATAATCACTCTGTGGTCCACCATAGTCAAGTGATATCCTAAAAGAATAGTTCTGCTTTATTAGCCGCAGTTTAATTTTTCATTGGCCTGGCATCTACGCTTTGTTAACTCGTCAATACAGTATATATATATATATATATATATATATATATATATATATATATATATATATATATATTTATATATATATATTTATGGTCCAGATTGGGCTGTAAAAATAGATACACATATAACATAGCTGCGCCTTGCTTGTGAGTACAACAGAGACATATTTGGATTGATGTGGTCGCCTTTATTTAAAATTGGTAAAGTACAAAGGATTACGTAATGGGTATGCAAATTACGTAATTTATGAAATATGTAATAAAAATAGCAAATTTATGAATTGTGAAAAAACAATAGCCTATGTCAGGTGTACTACCTGACGCGCTAATAGAGGTTATGTAATGTACCTTACCAAAAAACATAATGGAAATTTACATATAACGATAGGTAACTCGTCTCTGTGGTGCGAAGGGGGGGCAACAGACCCCTGAGCACTCAGAAAGGAGAACCTTTACATAATATAAACAGATGGATGGAAAGGAGGGGTGGTGGTGGATTCACTGGATAGAATTCCAACAGGTGTTTATGTCCTGAGGGCTGGAGCAGGAAGAGGCCAGGTCATGTGACTACCCCACCCAGTGGATTCTGGGAAATCTGACCTGACCTTTGACCTGCTCCTTTTCCTGTTATGTGCTTCCTCCAGCTACCCTCCATCAGGGTTATTTTGTTGATACCAAATACAATATACATCCAATTTGCCCATAAAATTCCTTATTTTCATAATTCTATTTATGGTCCAGATTGGGCTGTAAAAATAGATACACATATAACATAGCTGCGCCTTGCTTGTGAGTACAACAGAGACATATTTGGATTGATGTGGTCGCCTTTATTTAAAATTGGTAAAGTACAAAGGATTACGTAATGGGTATGCAAATTACGTAATTTATGAAATATGTAATAAAAATAGCAAATTTATGAATTGTGAAAAAACAATAGCCTATGTCAGGTGTACTACCTGACGCACTAATAGAGGTTATGTAATGTACCTTACCAAAAAACATAATGGAAATTTACATATAACGATAGGTAACTCGTCTCTGTGGTGCGAAGGGGGGGCAACAGACCCACGCCCTAATGTTAGGGCCCAACCCCCTCAAGGCGCAGCTCGGAAAAACTGAAATATGACAAGGTACCTACTACCAGTCACCTTTGTTTGAATGTTACAGTAGGATTTTTTCTCATCATATGTTTTAAGCTAAAGTAAAAGAACTTGATCTGCAGTTGCGACCACAGCATGATAAATCAAGCTATTTTGTCTGTGGAAGGAACTCAAAGTCTACATTGATGCGGCAACCCAAGCTGACCCGCTGTATGCAAACCTTAAATAAACAAACATACAAAGAATAAATGCGATGCAATGATGAAAAACACCCTAAGGAGCAGCCCTGCTGTCCTCCTTACACGGCTTTTCAAGGGTAACCAGGAACGGCTTATATCCTAATCATTTACAGGACGGATGTACTTCTGAAAAGCATTTGATTTCCAGCGACCCAGTTGCCTTATCTGGGCATCTGACATGCCTTTTTCAGCTGCATGCGTAGCTGCCCCTATTCTAAAGCTGTGACCCTTAAACATGGCAGGGTCCAGTCCACAGTAACTCAGTGCTGCTTTTAGCCACCCAGTAAATTGTGAGCGATTTACTGGTGATTTGTTTTGATCCAGGAACAGTGGACCCTCCTTATTGCCACGTAGACTCGCGTATGAAATAAAAGCTCTTACTGGACAAAAATTAATGTCTGGTTGATTTTTTAAAATAATCGTAAATGGGCGCCCTAGGTTGTTGTGCTTATAATTCCTAAAGGTCACAAGGAGTGTTTGAACTGCACTTTGAACTGTAAGCTTGACATCTTTGAAGTGCAAGACGTTATTTTGGCCATGACTAACTGTTATTTCACCTATCCTAGCAAAAGCATGAAAGGCTATCAGAAACATACATCTGAGCATGGTAGTCCTATATGAGGACAGGGGTAACTGACTGGCTCTGGCTACCAAGGTAGTTAGCATCTCCTTACTGAGTGGTAGACGCGTGTCAAATCTTGGGAGACTACGCCGGGCACCCGTTAGGAGCTTTTGAATAAAAAATGATTGTGACGGATCTCCAAACCCCTGCATTTTGTGCTGGTATCCAAGAGCTGAGATGTATGTTGTGATAGTTGAGGAGGCATACCCTTTCTGATGAAGCCAAGCTAGAAACTGGCCTAAACATTGTACTGAAATTGGAATGATAGGTAAACCTCCAATGAATGTAATAAAGTACATACAAAACAATTCCCATGCCCTATTATATGTACGTGCTGTACCTACACTTATAGCTGCTGACATTAATTTTTGGACTGTAGCTTCCAATTTTGTGGAAGTATATCCTCGGGAAGGTGGACTGGGGTTGCTTGAGACAAAGGATTGATTCTGTGGAAGGCCTCCAACTGTAATCGAGATAGTAGGTCAGCAGAGATATTATGTTTGCCAGGGATATGTTTTGCCTTAAACAAAATGTTATGTGTTAAACAAGTAATTACTAATTTACGTAAAAGGCACATCACTGTCTTGTCTTTACTAGTTTGTTTATTTATAATTTCAACTACTGCAGAGTTATCTGTAAAAAATACCACACATCTGTTACTTAAAAGTTTTGCCCAAACAACTACCGCTGCCACAATGGGATAGAGCTCCAGAACCGTGATGTGGTAAGCCTTCCAGTTCTCTGGCCAAGTGCCATTAAACCACATGAGATCCATGATGGCTCCATAACCCAACGATCCCGATGCATCGGTGTGCATTTGTAAAGCTATGGATGACATCCACTTATCCTCTAGAAATAAAGATTTGCCATTAAAACTGTCCAAGAAAACTGACCACATTTTTAGGTCAGCTCTATGTTCCCCATTTATTCTAAGATGGTGGCCGGGTTTTGAAACTTTACAAGTGAGATCAATAAGCCGTCTCAAAAAAGTCCTACCTGGGTATACCACCATGCATGCGAAGTTAAGGAAGCCTACTGCTTCTTGAATTTCTTTGAGTGTCACCTTCTTCCTAGATGACAAGGATTTTATAATCGCTCTTGCCTTCTGAAGTTTATCTATTGGTAGTCTAACAGTCATTTCCACAGTATCAATCTCAAGGCCGACAAAAGACATAGTTGTAGCCGGACGGTATGTTTTTTCCTGAGCAATCGGCACACCAATATCCTTACAAAGGTTTAGGAATTTATCAAGATGAATATTGCAATGTTTGAAAGATTTTCCAGCAAATAAAAAATCATCTAAGATGTGCACCACCCCCGAAGCATGAAGTTTATGTTCCATGATCCAGTGTAATGCACTGCTGAATTCTTCAAAAATACGGCAAGAGGAAGAGCAACCCATGGGGAGACACTTGTCATAGTAAAACATCCCTTTCCATTTAATTCCCAAAAGGTGGTATTCCTCTGGCCTGACTGGAATAATACGAAAAGCTGATTTGATGTCAGATTTGGCTAGGAAGCACCCTGTACCAAGTGATTTTACCAAAGTGATGGCCTGATCAATAGTGGCATAGGTAACAGAACTAAACTCTCTAGGTATACAATCATTAACAGAACCTCCCTCTGGATATGAGAGGTGATGAATCAGTCGGAATTCCCCTTCTGCTTTTTTAGGTACTACCCCAAGAGGTGAAATAACCAGATTTAAGAAAGGTGGTGAAGGGAAAGGCCCAGCAATACGGTTGAGAGAAATCTCCTTTTCCAACTTGTTATCCACTATGACAGGGTGTTGTAGAGCAGAGGCAAGATTTTTGGAATTTGACATTTTTGGGGTCTCTACGGTACCTAAAGTAAAGCCTGAAATGAAACTATTAACTAGATATGCTGCCTTGGCCTTGTTATAGCCTGTTAGAAAAAGCTTGAGTTTATTTGGGAGTACTGGTGTTTGCTTTGAAAGAGTGGCTGGATTCCGTTTTATCACTCCCTTGGCTAAGCCGATGCCCTTGGGAGCTCCGGTATCTCCCACACGAAATGGCTGGGTGCTTTGATCCACAGGTTGGGCAGAGGTGTTTGAGCTTGCAACCTGGGATGCAGCTCCCTCCCCCATGAAATCGAAAGCAAAAACCATTGGGAACATTGGCCAAGTTAGAAGTCTTATTTTTCTGGCCTGGTCCTACGGTTTTTGTTAAGGGTACCTGAGGTCGGACACTATTTTTAACCCATAGTTCAGGGTGAAAAGTGTCCCAGGGGATACATGTCCCGGGGTGTGCCCTCAACTGCCTAAAACGGCTGTCATATCCCATCCAGTCACCCCCTCTCGCAGCAATGTCCCTGACATTTGCCATGTATTTCATTAGGCTAGGCGCCTGGTCTGTATGGGCAGAGCAATAGATTGCCACAAAGATCAGAAAAGTATCAGTCCATTCCTCTATTGATTTAATTTTCCGAGGTGGCAAAGGCTGGACCTGAATTGGGTTCAGACTGTTAGTGGTGTCCACTACCAGCCTATTTATTTGCTTATCTGATCTTGTCAGCAGCATGCCTAGCTCAATGAATTCATTAGCCCAGATCTTTTGTTGAAGACCAATGGGCACTGTGGCTGCCAGGGGAATAGCACACAGAGAGGAAGACTGCGATGGGAAAGTATCTGACTGGTAACAAGGGTTAGCCATAGTGGCTGCTACAAAGGACCCTGCAGGAGGGTTTGACAAAAACGTATCACTACCTAATGCCGGTGGCATGCTTGGTGGTGCAGCCTGCCGTTGCGTAAGGAGCCCCACCATCGTTTCTTGGAGGTTGGCCAGTTGGGCTGCTAGACCTTCTAACGTCAACTCTGGCGCATCCTGGAGGTGATGAGTTGCCTCGTCTGGCACTGGCTCCTCCGGTTCTGCTGGTTCAACCGGGGTTGGTGTTTGGTCTGGTGGCGGGTTGATATTCGACCGTAGATCCCTCCTAGCAGGTGGGGTGGCCTCCTCACAGCAGTGACAATTCTTACGTTTTCGGGTGCGACCCATCTGAAAGACTAGAAGCCGAACAGACTGCTGCCAAAAGCTAAGCATTCTGCTATGCCTATGACAGTGTAAATTATCACTAATACTTAGCAATTAAACATTGAGAAATGTGTATAAAACTACTATTTCTAGCATATATGGTTTTTATTATCAAGATTATCACTATGATAGGCCGAAAAAGGAGGGGGGGGGGTGCCTAGCAATTTCTTGAGGATTTTAGAAGTGCACCCCTCAGAGACCTATAAAAAAGATGCATTCCGGCCTCATTTAAATGTACCCCATCCTTACTAAGTACAGGTGCTGTAGGGGACCACATTCCATGATGAGCCCAGAAAGAAGCATAGTGATAAGTGCTTAAACTGGCCTGTAGGAAAGAGTTCAATTCCACCACCTTACTGTTAAAGTCTGGCAAGCATGAGCTAGGCTGACGAAAAAGTACTTGCCCCACAGTGATTTGGAGAACACCCCACTCTCTGAACCATTGAACCAGATCCAATATCTTGCTCCCTACCAAAGAGGGCTGAGAACAGCAGAGATCATTGGTTCCTATTTCCAGATGAATAATGTGAGGTTGAAAAGTACCCATCACAGGGGAAACAAGCCTCTTTACCCCATCAGTTCCTAAACCTCCCCTGCCTAACAGTATAGTGTTACATTGATGTAATTTGAACCCCATGTGGGTGCCCACTGCCCCTGCACACATGGCTTTTTTCAGTCTGACAACAAAACTGTGCCCCACAACTAGGCATCTAAACTCATCCATACTTAATATATAAAGAAAATATTTAAAAGACTCACTTCACAGAATTGTTCCAGTGGTCTTTTACTCCCACTCCTAATCCCTCAGGCGTATGATTTGGTGAAGATGTTTGTAGATTCACTGGATAGAATTCCAACAGGTGTTTATGTCCTGAGGGCTGGAGCAGGAAGAGGCCAGGTCATGTGACTACCCCACCCAGTGGATTCTGGGAAATCTGACCTGACCTTTGACCTGCTCCTTTTCCTGTTATGTGCTTCCTCCAGCTACCCTCCATCAGGGTTATTTTGTTGATACCAAATACAATATACATCCAATTTGCCCATAAAATTCCTTATTTTCATAATTCTATATATATATATATATATATATATATATATATATATATATATATATATATATATATATATATATATATATATATATACATATTTATGATAGATAGATAGATATATTGTGAAAGGTTTTGCATTGACACCTGACTTATATAGCGATTGTAGGAAACACAATGAGGTATTGTGTTGAGTCATAAGCGTCAATTCTCTTACACTATCCAATACTTCATGAAATGGAAAATCTGTTAGGTGTGGTTTAAGTCTAGACGTTCGTGCGCCAATTCTTTGATTGTGGCGGTCTTGAACGCTATACCAGCTATTTTTCTGCGCTTACTCATTTCCTGTTTAGATACTTAGAGTAGCATGGGGACTGACAGTGATCACGTGACCACACAACAAACCCGACAGTGCGCTTTTTACACACTTATAATCATTCTATTATGATCGTCTTTTAGTGAAATGTTGTATCCCTGGCATCGTTAGTGTTTAGGCGCCCTGTATGTTGTTGATAGCCGTGTTATGAAGGAAGGTCTTTTTGATGAAAATGCAAGGTAACATCCTCGTTCTTAGGCTACCGCTTTGCTAGGTTATGCGCTAAAATATAAAGTGACGTCATTGACCGGTACTTTTTTCTAGATGTACAATACGTTGTTTCACGCTTAAAATCATTGTATTCTGATGGTTTGTTTCACGCTTAAAATCATTATATTCTGATGGTTTGTCAATATAGTAGCTACCCAGCTATTCTGGGTATTGGGTTTTTGTACAAAGAGAGGAGGCATGACTGTAACACGTGTGAAATGGCTATGATGGAGATCTGTTATATGTTGATCCATACACTGCAGCTATACCATCACTACCAGTGAAGGATGGAAGGAATTGGGTTTTATGAGATATAAACCTGGAACCGGGAAGAAACTTCCTACTCTTCACGAATAGTTCCAAGGAGTCTTTCAGTTACAGAAGGACCATAGACAGTCCGCCACAACGCCGCACATTTATATAGCGACCAGGCCAACCCGCTTGGGGATCCAGCGGCGATCACCACCAGTGATGGTATAATTTTTGTCATATCTGTTCAAACTTCCAACCCCATAAACAATAACTCAGCACCATCTATTTGATTCAAAATGGCTCCAATTCCTTATATACAAGTATTGTTGTATAAGCAGAATGGTAAATTGAAATTTGCATATCCCATGACGGTTCGGGATGCCTTCCTGTATTCATCTGAACCAGGAAGTATAGAAGTAAAGTAAATTATATAGTTCCTATTCTTAACCATCTAGTTGATTGACAGATTTGTTGGTGAATTCCTCATAGTTAGTCTTTAATTCTTTGGGCTGTTGGTTGTACCAAATAAGGGTATTCTTTCACAACAATAGTGTAAAACATGTAATATCTTATTTTGTGCCCAATCATAGATACTTCAGTATGCAATGAATGGTGTAGGACCATTTCCTATTACGCAATGAAAAGAGTCAGGCTAAAGCATACTGTAAATCCTCTGTTAATTTACCAATGACTTAGATATGACGGTATTTAATGATCAAACGTTATCAGTAAATTAAGAATTGGAAAATTCGAAAATGTTTTAAGATCGGCAAAAATACGACATAAACAGGTAAATGTGTAATAAAGCCTTAATGACTGTTCACCAGGGCAGTATGTGTATTTAATGTGCGCCTGAAGGCATTATGGGCAGACCGAGGGCCGAAGGCTCGAGGTCTGGTCAGGATGGCTGAAGGTGCACATTTGGCACACATACTGCCCTGGTGAAGAGTTATTAAGATTTTTATTATTGCTTCCCTGCATATGACGTTTCTTGTGGTCTAGTGTGCAGACCAACAATGAGCTCTAGAGGGCATTATGAGGTGACATTTAATGCCCTGCGTCACAGGCCATTATGGGGATTTAATGACCGGTCACATGGCACAGATCCTGAGAGCTGATTGGACCATCCAAAGCAAGCAATGCTAACGTATGTTTATTGACTGCAATTCATCATGTACAGCATCATACGATATACAAAATATTATATACTATACCCTCGAGGGGCTAGCAACAGACATATTGAAAATTATCATAATTACACGGACTATTACACAATATTATAATATACCCTCAATGGCTATAGAAGAGATATAAAGAATATAATCATAAATACATGAACTAATACAGTAATATCATATAGAAAACTAATAACGAGGGACATACACTTATACTACCATGTTAGATTACGTCATAATTATATTAAAGACATAACATTAATGTCTGCCCTGCAGTGTGGGCGTGACAATTGCAAATAAACAATGCAGTTATTATGTTCTGATTGAGGGATTGCAAGGGTAGATTATAATTGGTACTGGCAAGTGGCTGTCTCTTGATTCCACTAATTAAGAGCCGAGATGTGATCTGACACCTAGTATAGTGTCAACTCATCCCCATGGCTTATCATTATCAGTTTTGATTATATTCACTCTCCCTGACCACTTTAATAACGTAATCATTTATATGTGATTAAAACTAGGCAGGTGTACTGGTCTTTCTTACGTCACTCCTCCCAGGGGTACCATAATAGTACCAATGTGTAACAGGTAACTGCTATTCTAATTTGCCGATCACTTGTCCTCATGATCGGTAAATAAAGAATAGGAATTTCTGAATACGGCATAGAATGTGTTGAGGATCTCTCTCTCTCTCTCTCTCTCTCTCTCTCTCTCTCTCTCTCTCTCTCTCTGCTCTTTTATTCGCTTGAGTTTGTTGAACTTTTGATGGTTCATTAACCCATTAATGCTTAACAGATTCTCTAAAAATTCTCGTCTGGATCTTTCAGACTTTTTACAATCTTACAATTGTATCGAAACTGATAATGGTTAGATTATTTTTTAATATTTTTTACTATTTTAATATTTTCCTGACTTCGCTTTTGCCTGAAAAATATCATTAAAATTGTGAGGCTTTTTTTTGGCGCTGTGAGTATTAATGGGTGCAGCATTCTAAGTTTGTTTCACCCTCTGGCCATTAATAGTATATAACATGGGAAAAGGGCAAAATTGAACAGTCTAATGTCACAGGCTCGTCGCCTTTAAAATTTCACCATGGAAAACTGAGTAAATGAGATAAATGATCTGATAATAAATTGTCACTGTAAATTTAGGGGGGATAACTGCTACAAAAGCTTAGCTGTGCTGTCCATGAACAGACAGGCACACCTTAGTTTGTTTCTTAATAACGTGTTCCAACTTAGAATGGCGAGCGTATTTTCAAAGAAATATCACGCCATAAGAAATAATTTTGGCTGCTGGAAGTATGTTAGATTACTTGTCTTGAAGAGGTAGATTCTGACAGTCAACTTGTATGGGATTTACCCCATATTTAATCCCCAAATTACTAGCAGGTAGTTTTTTTTTAATTATTAGGTACTTTGTTTTCTTTGTATCTGTCATGCTGAAGTGAGCATGCCCTCATAACAAAATTCCAATTGTTCCACCAGCTGTTAGCTATCATTCACAAATGCAATGGTTCTAATCATATTTGGACACATAAGAAAGTTGCCAGTGACCTAGGTTAAACAGTGATGTCGTGTATTCTTCTTGGTAAAAGCTTAGACAGTCAAAGTTCGTTATGACTATGATGAACAGAATGTAAGCTGTAACGTGAGCCTATATTCACTAATTAAGCCCATAAGCTGCCGTAAGGGGATCCGGTCTATACTGCTGATGTGGATTACCCTTTGTTGCTGAGTATCTAATTAGACAGGTAGACAGGTAGATGCGTCAATATATAGCTGGATATCTGATACTAAGCTGTCATTCGTGCATTGCTATCACACACCAAAGTATAATGTATTATGAGGATTTCAAATACATTGGTTCGGAATGGTCCCCTTATATAAAACTGACCATTCCTCGATCTCGTAGACTAATACACTCATTTAAGGGCGCTCGGGACTTTCGCACCTTTAGATAGGGTGTTATTCTAGTGTGTCTTTTATATGGGAAAGCTGAAAAGTCTGTAATTGCTTCTTATCTTTCCTCATCAGCTGGGGGGGGGGGGGGGGGGGGGGGGTGCCAGCTTCTTCCAGTAGAATGTTTCTAAACAAAAAAATGACATCTGCCTAAGGATGTTTCCGATGAAACATGTAAACAGTGTCGCACCTTTCAATAACATATGTATTTGAAATCCTCATCTCTGCTTTTCGGCCCCACCCCCAGGAAATTGTGAAAATATCACACAATGAGATTATTATCTTTCATGAAATATAAAGTTTATTAGGATTTTCTTGTACATTGACCAAAGTATTAGTCAATCTTTACATTGAATTCTCACTTAAAGAACGAAAGTCCCGGGCCCCCTTAAATTGCGATGGTCCACATTGAGACACATACTCTTTTGATCCGTGTTGGACAAGGTTCAATCAATTTCAAATAGTATATATCAAATGTCAAATTTCATATGGATAAATCATTCAAACATTCCTATTCTATGGTGTCAAAGGACATCAAATCAACCGGTTTGAGTTGAATTCAATGGGTATGATCTTTTTTCATTCAGAAATCATGATTTGTCCTCTCCCCTCAGGGAATGGTATATGTAGTCATTAGGAGCCATGTAGATAAAAGACAGGTGGTTTATGTCAGTTGAAACCCCATTCCGTACAGGAGAAAAATCCTCTCGTCATGTTTTGTCTTTATTTTGTCTGTAATAGTTTTCCCAATGCAACGCTTCTCACAAGGGTCACACCCTCTTGGCTTGATCAATGGTGTGCAATAGGAGCTGGCACCTCCAGGGAAACCCTACGCTGGTGTGGCACCCTGCTCGCTTTATAAAAGAATGGGGATGTGTGGATCTGTCTATGGATACCATGCATCTATAATATCCCTTGATTTTGAAGGCTCTGCTCTTTCTCTGCCACTTTTTCTTCTTTCTCATGCTTTGCCATTATTACACAACAATTGCAAAGGACCACTTAACGAAAAAGTCTTTAAGGCACTGAATGGCCTAATGTGCCGATGTGCCTTTAAGCCCGCATTCATTCATTCCCAATGCAGCGCAGGTAATTCTATAAGCAGAATGGGACAGTCACCTGGGAACATCCCTGTAAAGCCTGTAAAGGAAACCGCTAATTCCTAAGTGGACTTGTGGGACATATATGTTCTGTCTGAGTGTTTCACTCATATGGTAAAAGCTTACGTTATTTTCCTCATTAAAAACAGTTGCAATTGTCTAGGTTTTCATTCAGCAGAAAAACGCAAACTTAAACCTTTCCATGGGCTTGCAGGCACCAGGAAAGGTTCAAGCGCTTTTCGGAATATTATTTTGATATTCTAATCACACTTGGCGATCATCGCCTACATACATATTTAAGGATCTAAGAGAATCATGCGTTCGTAAACTTCTGATATTTTTGGCGACCCCAAATAAGGACAGAAGTGCCACACAAGCACTGAAACTCTTCTGAAGCCTATAGATTGGGTTTTAAGTTGAAGTATATGCTAATCTGTACTTTGTAGCGTTACGTATTATACCCATTTATTCAGCCGAACCTGTTACAGACAGCCGGCAACGTTTGGACCTATCAGACATCCATCGCTGTAAAGTTAACTTGATAAACCAACTCGGCAACTAGCTTTGCACTCAGACCCTGTATATTTGTTTTAAAGTGTAACTCTACCTGCGAAATGTAAAGAAAGTTGTGTGTTAGAGCTCAATGTCACCTTTCTTAGGACACCTAGTGCTTAGAACAAATATATGATATATATTTATATACATATATATTATATATATATATATATATATATATATATATATATATATATATATATATATATATGTATATAAATATATATCATATATTTGTAAACATATGATCTAAGCGTGTTGATAGCGCCAAAAAACATTCCTTCCTTCTTTCTAGAACCAGGGTAGGTTACATCACACACGTCTACATAACGCGCTCATATTTCCATGGTAATTTAATCATGCTCATTTTGCGTGTATAATAGAGACGTGCAGCTATATATATATATATATATATATATATATATATATATATATATATATATATATATATATATATATATATATATATATATATATATATATATATATATATATATATATATATATATATGTACATGCATACATACATACATACATACATACATACATTACATACATACATACATACTATATATATATATATATATATATATATATATATATATATATATATATATATATATATATATATATATATATATATATATATGTATATATATATATATATATATATATATATATATATATATATATATATATATATATATATATATATGTATATATATACAAATGATCTAAGCGTGTTGAAAGCGCCAAAAAACATTCCTTCCTTCTTTCTAGAACCAGGGTAGGTTACATCACACACGTCTACATAAGGCGCTCATATTTCCTTGTCAATTTAATCATGCTCATTTTGCGTGTATAATAGAGACGTGCAGCTTAACATAATATCATAGATTAGGAATCAGTATTTATCCTCATTTCCGGTTCAAGTACTCATTAATGATTATGTTTACGTAAGTTCAAAATCATTAGTTATCCTACTTGTGAGAATGGTAAGCGGCAAGATGTCTGCATGATGCCTGGAGCAGGTTATAATCAGCCACAAAGATGCAAAGAGTTTCGAAAACCATCTAAACCCTGCCATGTAGCTATTAATTAAATAGTTCTCCCACGGTAATCTCAGATGAGCACCCAAGTGCGATGGTTTCAGTCGTTTTTCAGGATTTTTGCAACATTTTGTGTTGGCCAAATTAGCCTCCAGCAGCATAAGGGTTTAATCATTCAATCTTTTTATGTTTTCAATTAACCCTGACGCTTTTCTGCAACATCCCCCAGAAAGGACTTTCTTTTTTGCCATTATGTTCATTCGAGAATGTACTGCCCAAGAGACGGATTTTGTTCATTTTATGATATTTGGGGAATTTTACCCCGTCCCCTACTGATGTTTGCCTAGCCATGATATCTTTAGGCTTTTCAGAAATCTCATCTATTTTTGTGTATATTTTACAGTTTTATTTGCGTTACTATAACATTACAAATCCTTTTCTGTGTCTATTACCGGGTCCCAGTCTCATACAATTATTGACTTTACTATATCTAAATTGTTGACTTTATGGAAAATATTTTGGAAAAAGGTAAGTGCTACTGTATTTGGTGCATATTGTGCGATCGACCTGGATGATATATCAACACTTCCTATGTTTAGCATAATGCATCTACCATGAATATCTATGATGATTTCATGAAAATTGTATCAATATATTTTGTCGAATAGAAAGGCCACCTTTTTATTTAGCTCAGTCCCACATATTGCAGTATCTCCTTTCCAAAGTTTTTCAAATTTGAAAGATCTTCTGTAACCCAATGCATTTCCTGCGAACAGACAATGTTGACTTATAATTTACGTTAATTTTCTCTAGTATATCTTGTTTCACTTTGTTCCTTAACCCTCTGACATTACCTGATAGAATCTAAATACCTGTCTTATATGTTATAATGACAGTGATTGCATCAGCCTTTTCTCTCTTGGGGCGATGTACATTCATAACATTCAACAACAGAATTCACGTTTATAGAACAGTGATGGGTTTGTTAGTACCAGTGCCAGGTTTGGCAGGCAATTGTAAGTAAGGGCACGTCTAGTTGATTATCTGTTTCCCATGTCCAAGGTACTGAAAATAAGGGTCGGTCGGTCGGGTAAAAAAAAAAGGAAAAAAAAGGCAGAAGTACCTATAATAGGGTATCAAATTTCTTTATTTGTGACAGAAATGCTGCCAATGCCATGGCAAGAAGTACAAATATGTGTACATAATGTTCATGAGACACATTTCCCTCTGTATTGATAATAATAATAATAACATTGTCATTTGATATTGCGCCCTTTCCATATAAACATGCTCAAAGGCGCATTACATTCATTGTCAGAGGATAGATGTTGATATCCACATAGTTATTTGATAAATACATCTTTGAACAGATGTGTTTTCAATTGTCGTTTGAAGATTGCCACACTCCCAGCTGCCCGAATATTATTTGGGAGCTGATTCCATAGTTTTGGGGCACAGGCACTAAATGATCTGTCACCGTAGGTTTTCATGTTGGTTCTCGGCTCGCAGAGTAAGTTCTTGGATGTTGATCTCAGTGTCCGTGGTGGGACATACTCTTTCAGCATTTCCCTCAGGTAAGAGGGTGCAGTTCCATGCAAACACTTGTACGCCAGGAGAAGAATTTTGAATTCAATTCTCTTCCTGACTGGTAACCAGTGAAGTTCCTTTAGTACTGGAGTGATATGGTCATACTTCTTTGTGAGTGTGATCACCCTGGCGGCATTATTTTGTACTCTCTGGAGCTTACATATTAGCTCTTCAGGTATTCCACAGAGAAGTCCATTGCAGTAGTCGAATCTTGAGGTTACCAGGGATATGACAGCACCTTTAGTTGATTCTGCAGTCAAGTATTTTCTGATCCTTCCAATGTTTCGAAGGTGATAGTTTGCAGATTTGACTGCCTTTGACACATGTGCGGCCATATTCATGCTTGGATCAAAAACAGAGCCCAGATTGCCGATAGGTATATTGAGAATCTTAACAATCTCACCATTTACTGAGATGCTAGGCACAGATATTTTGGCTCGCTGCTTAGGGGTACCTAGCACTAGGACTTCCGTTTTGTCTGCATTCAGTTTTAGCTTGTTCTGTGACATCCATGTATATATGTCAGTGAGGCAGCCCTCCAGCCTAGCAACTCCTATGTCCACAGCTTGTTGAGTGATAGGTTTTATTGCCAGATAGAGCTGTGTGTCGTCTGCATATATGTGAAGCTCTAAACCATGCTTTCTGATGAGTTTTCCAAGGGGTAGGAGGTAGATCAGGAACAACAATGGTCCTAACACTGATCCCTGTGGTACGGACCACAGAATGTCCTGTAACTCAGAGAATGACTTGTCAATCTTGATGCGGAGTGTGCGTCCTGACAGGTAAGACTTAAACCAAGCAAGTGCTTGACCCGTAATACCTAATGTATTTTCCATTCTGCTGAATAGAATATCATGGTCGATGGTGTCGAACGCCGCACTCAGATCTAACATGACCAGTATAACTACTCCATGCTGGTTAGAATGTCATTCTGTACTTTCACTAGGGCAGTCTCAGTGCTGTGACCAGGCTTGTAAGCAGATTGTAAATGTTCATGCAAGTTGTTCTCAGTCATGTAGTCAGTGAGTCGCCCCGCCACCACCCTCTCCAACAGTTTTGAGATGTAAGAAAGGTTACTGACAGGACGGTAGTTCTTTAGAATATCTGGATCTAGGGTAGATTTCTTAAGTAACGGTGTTACTATAGCCGACTTCATGGATTTCGGTACCTGGCTAGATCTGAGAGAAGAATTTATGATGTTAGTCATTACTGGAAGTATTTCGCTTCTACTTTCTTTGATGAGCCAAGTTGGGATTGGATCAAGCATGCAGCTTTTCGCAGGAGACTTGCAAATTATCTTCCATACTTCCTCCTCTGTAGTATTCCGCAGAACATTCAGAGTGGAAACAGGTGGTGACTGTGCTATTTCCAGGTTGATGTCAGAGCAGTCAGGGAGGTTATCCCTGATTTTATCAATCTTTTCCTTGAAAAAGCATGAGAACCTATTTGCAAGTTCTTCTGCAGAGCTGTGTTCTGGGAGTTTTGACACTTTCTGCCTGAAGAGGAGTTCATTCATTGTCTGGGACATCGCTTTTGAATCCTGCCCACAATCAATAATCCTCTGATTGTAATATGACACTTTGCTACTTTCAAGGAGCTTGTTGTATTTGTCTCTTTCTTCCTTGAAGATTTCACGATGAACTGTCAGGCCAGTTCTCCTCCACAGCCTTTCAGCTTTTCTTTTCTCAGATTTTGCTCGATGGAGATCATCTGAGAACCAAGGCTGTTGTGGTCTTATTACAATAGACTTTTCCTTGGGTGGTGCATGCTTATTCAGCACATTGGTTAGTTGTGTATCATATATGTCCATGAGATCAGTGACAGAGAGGTTGTCATCAGGATCCCCCAGTCCTTGTGAAATGTCTGTTCTAAAACTGGGCAGGTTAATGGAGCGAAAGGCCCTTGTAATTATTTTTGTCTTCTGAAGGTGTGGCTTGGGGTGATGGACGTTGCATAACAGTAGATGGTGGTCTGTTATCATATCACCCACCTGGACCTCTTGTACAAGATTATCTGTGTCTCGACACATGATAACATCCAATATATGTCCAGACATGTGAGTGGGTTTATTGACGTGTTGTTCGATACCCAGTGACCCCAGCATATCAGTGAATTTGTGGGTGGTGTTGTCAGTCTTTTTATCAAGATGGAAATTTAGGTCACCAACCATCAATAAGTCACCTGAGCCAGTGACTTTGTCCTGGAGAAATGAAGAGAACTCCTCGAAGAACTGACCAGTGGTGAACTTATTCTTTTGGTTGGGTGGTGGCCTATACAAGGTAATTAAATCAAGGCAGCGTGATCCTGTGTTAAACTTGATCTGCATGTTTTCAAAGCTGTCTGACTTGTAAACATCTGTTTTGATGATTTTGATTGAAGCCTTGTGTAGGACACCAACCCCTCCATATCCTTGATTTCCACGTCTTGGTGTATGTTTGAGTTCATACCCAGGTAAAGAGAGTCCTTTGACGTGGAAATCATCCTTATCTTTCGTGGTGAGCCAGGTCTCAGTTAACGAAAGAATGTCTATGTCATGATTAATGACAATGTCTCTGATGATGTCTGTTTTATTCCTGGCAGACTGGATGTTCAGGCATCCCACAGTCAGTCCTGATGTTTTGACTGGAGTGGTGGTGCTTATTTGTAGAAGATTAGAGTGAATGGCCCCATTTCTATTGGGACCCACTCCAATCTTCCTAGCAGACTGCCCTCTGTGAGTCCTAGGGACTGAGCATATTTCATATGCTCTGAGAGTCAGTAGCACCTGTAATGGGATTCTGGGCCGCTGTTGAACTGTGGTCTGTTGTATTCCCAGCAAGAAGTTTCTTGTATAGGCACTTAGAGGGGTCATGCTGGATCACGTTACAGGGTGCCAGGCCAGATAGCATGGAAGATGTCTGCAACTGGGTCAAGTATCTTTTACGACCCTTTTTATGATGTGCTGGTAACAGACCAGCTATGTCCTAAGATAGCCAGTTGTCCAAGATTCATATGAAAGTATCCAGATTGTGCTATTATTCTTCAGCTTGTTCATACAGAAAATTGTGCAGATTTGAAAAATGTAAGGTTCACATTACATACAGTGTACAAACAAAAACAAATTATTCAGACTTTTTTTTATTTATTTCATTCAAAATGCAGTTCTCAGAAGAAAAAAAAGCTCCTCTGGACAGGGTCGGTCGGAAAGTAAAAAAAAAATAATCTTTTTTTTTTTAGGGTCGGTTCCAAAAATAGGGTCGGTCGGGACATGGGAAACAGATAATCAACTAGACGTGCCCTAAGGGTGAGTTATTGCTTTACGGCTGTCCACTCCCGGGCCCGATATTATAAAGGAAGGTTAAATATAGCAAGGAATAGCCGGCCAGCAGGTTTGTTCACTCACCGGTGAAGGTTACAGGAAAATGGGTTGCATGAAAGTTAGAGGAACAATACCTAGGGCAACTACTCCACGCTACTCCACGACTGGTTTGGCAGGGTGCAGTGAGGCGGGCCGCTTATTTTTAGCCACATGCAGGGCCTCAATCTAGCCTAGCTACTAGGCTTTTCTCTCTTTTACTTTATCATATAGATATCAATGCTCACACCTACATTGCACCTGTAGCCTACTGTTGGCCATATATTAAATTAGAACAAGTTATGACATCCAGATATGGCCCCTGGTGGTGAACGGAGAAACTAACAACCATTACTTCTCTATTAACCTGCCCTGCAGTTTAGAACTCTGATCTACTTATGGTAACTTCACAATAAAAATAATAGTTACGTGGGTTTGGAAAAAAAAATGTTCCCGACCATGCTAGAGGGAGGGTAATTAAAACTTTATTTATCCTCCCTCTACAGATGGAAGGTAAGTATATTTCAAGCAATGGCTGGTTGCTTGGCTCATTTTTCTCTCAAAGGGAACCTACTAATTTACGAGAGTCCGATAAAGACCATGTGTGTGTCCTTTCATATGTCATAGAATATCATTTTTACAAAAAATAAAAACTATCAATAATGGAAACGTATTTATTTATATGTATATCTATTAGTATCTAACATATATCCGACTGTCTGTCTGTCTGTATTTCTATCTACCTATCTGTAAGTTAACATGCACACACATTCATACATACATACATACAGTCATACACACACACACATACATACATACATACATACACACACATATATATATATATATATATATATATATATATATATATATATATATATATATATATATATATGTTTATATATATAATTATTTATATCATATATAATATACATATAATCATATATCATTATATTATATAATCATTATTGTTACTATCGTTATCATTATATATAAGATAGATAAATAGGGAGATAGATAGACAGACAGAAAGGTAAGATAGGTGTTACGCGTTAGATATTGACATATTAACATATACATAAATGTGTGTTTCTATTATTGATAGGGTCGTCTTACTTTTTGTACTAAGGATATTCTATCACATACTGAAGGACATGTTTTTGTTGCGACTCTCGCACATTAAATGGTTCCCTTTGCCAGCAAAATGTGCCAAGCAACCAATCATTGCTTGAAATATATTTACCTTCCTTCTGGAGAGGGAGGATACATTAAATTTCCCTGAGTGGTCAGGAAAAAATAAAGTTTTAATTTCTTCCCCCCCCCCCCCCAATCACGCTGTAAGCTCCAAAATGTCCATTAATTTCAACCTTCAAAAAGGATATTTGAATGGCAAAGGCAGCTATCACCTACACATACTTAAATTTCTATATGATCTTCATTTTGGGGATTAAATGAATACAAATATTGATTGTTTATAAATAAACACATTCAGGCATAATATTCCAATACGAGGGTACCTCTATTTCATCATATTCTAAGCTACACATATATACTTAACGAGATATCATTCATTGATAACAAACATGCCCCTTGTTATCAAAGATGCTGAGGACCTGTTTGGCACGCACCGAAAAAAAAGGTTTTGATAGAAAAATAAAACATTCCTATGATTTAAGTATCAATAAGTTTATGATATCTCTCATACATGTAGGTTGCAACGGCTGTTTCATGGTGAGCGAGACGCTAAACTACCCACTAAACCTACCCATTGGTAGGTTTAGCGAAAGCGGCTGATTTGGGCGCATTTACCCCACCGTTTAGGCTAACCCACCTACTTGCACTCTGTCCTCTATACCTAGGTTAACGCTCACCCACTGTTTTGCTTGCACTGTCGTTATGCACCTCAACAGTGGGTTAAATGGAAGTTATTCCATGGGTTAGCTTAAACCACTGCTAAACCACCTTTATAATATCGGGCCCTGGAGAATAGAACCATGGGGGTTTGGCTACTCGGCAGTTTGATACAGGAGTCGAACCTATGGCATGGCCAACAAACTATACAGCATGTATCACTTTGAAGAAAAACATCCCAACTTTTAATGGGGACAATAAACGTGGTATTTCATCGAATAGTCTATCGACATGACATTTGGGAAGTTAAGAAAAAGCGGGCATTTTCTAGTTTACATTTTTGGTGTTTTCTATTTTGCTGTCACCCACCAGTTCATGTATAAAGTTAAGTCTAAACTGTTTTAAATACGACGCGATGTACTGAGCTATGACAAACAAGCGTTTATATGAGAAAAGGACATTTTATTTGAATTCGAGCTAAGCTACTGCATGATGGGTATTTGGTAATCATTTGTCAAACATCCTGTATGAAGACTATAATCTTTATGATATAATGATTGGGGTAGGGGTGGGTACTAGTATTTCATAATTCATTGTTATGAAAATGGTCTAATCCAGTCTAAATACGCCTGCTTTAGGATCGAGAATTGATACTTACTCCTATAGATACGTATCTTTAATTTGATAATTTTCCTTTCAATATTTTTGAACAAATCCATTGTTTTTCTGACACTGTGACCAGTGGTAGTTATGGTCATGTACCCATGAAAACAGATACACTTTATCATTCCTTATAGACACTTATAACCAATTTGATAATTTTCCGTTTAGTAGCTTGAACAAATCCATGTTTTTTTCTGACAATGTGGCCAGTGGTAGTTATGGTCATGTACTCATGAAAACACTTTATCATTCCTTAAATTTTCTGTTTCGGTGCAGCATGGATTAATTTTCGGGATAGAGCCAACAGCCATTATAACTAAATTAAATTATTCTGGCCTGTTAAGTATATTTATTCATCACCTGTTCTGCTGCAGTTATCTAGGCTGATTGGTCAATAGGTGTTAGCCCTGGAGCCGTTCACACTTTGTAAATACAATATCAAACGGCAGAATTCAATATCACCACTTGAACCAACATTTTAATTGATATTACCACGTGGCCAGCAATCTGACCCCTAGAGGTCATCATCCTCGTTCTGGCCTCCAAAGTTATATTAAAATTTTATGAGATGTATTTCTTCCTTTTTCTTACCATGAGCAGGTGATACATTCATTACGCCATGTTGGAAAGTGCGGTCCGGACTGCTAACCACCCTCAGTCATGACTTCGGGTGGATATCAGGCCGGATTGCACTTTCCAACAGGCGTAACTAATAAGGTGAAACGGGGAAGCAGGAATAGAATAAGGCTGAGGGTGGGCGACTGTGCATTACTCTACAGCTGTGGGATTCTACCAGATATTGACATAGAGTAGATTTTTGGTATTTTGGACTGCTGTGCCCTTCTACCGTTTTGTTGTCTACTGTTTTCCCGGATGACCCAGACTGTATGTGTAGTATATATAGATATGCTAAGGATGGCTGTAGTGCATCTTAGAATTGTTAGCATAAGTCAATTGCCCAAAAGTATATTCGCATAAAAAGTCAAAACGCCTAACAACTTTTCCTAATATTTAAAGTCTAATCAGCCTAAAGACGCCTTGGTTCATTATTTGTATACTGTATTGCTTGTGGAACAATATATTATAAAAAGAAGTCTAATCAGGCTTGGAGAATGATATTACCATACACAATCATAAGTGCCTATTCCAAGTACAAAAAGCACACTATTGCAAAATACAGTGTTATGACATTTTCTAGATAGGTAATAGCCGTGAATGAATGGCCCTTGTGTATACTTTTTTCACATTTTAAGAACCTACACAAGTGGTTAGATTTCTCTTTTTATGACTGACAAAATGAGATTTGAATAAAAGCTTGGTTGATTTATGACGTTACATAATTCTCATATTTCCAATATTTTTGCATGAAATCGTTCCTTGGCCAACTCACTTCGTAGTACACCAGCGTAAATATAACCGCCATTAATTGGGTGTGATACATACTCCGCAAACAGGGTTCACATACCAAATTGGAAAATCTATGTCAAGGTACATTACCTGTGGGTCTCCCGGTGGAGAATTGAGTCAAAATTCCCTAAACTATATGACCTTTATAAATACATCAACATCTTTCATACACTACACTAAACCGGGTATTTAGTTTATATGGAGGGAATTGAATACTTATTGATATACTAAGAAATTGCCCAATATTTTTGTATTATAATGATCCAGGCATGACATAACAAAGCTAAATCCAAGTCCACAGGTCAAGGTATACGATGGTGCAGGTGTGAACGGCAGAGTTCTTTTAAATTCCGCTGATTTTTTTTCTGGAAAAAGACACAATTCTTTTTCTGCCGTTCACATCTGCACAATCGTATAGGTAGGTGCATATTACCCAGAATCATTTCTTTAATTTTCAAAGGTAAGTGCACATTACTCGGAATAATTTCTTTAAGGGGAAGTGCACATTACCTTGAATCATTTCTTTAAAGGTAAGTGCACGTAAACATTTCTTTGGTGCGTCTCGGAAAGGACAGAACTATACTCTCATTATACACGAGATCATGATTCATGATAGACTTCTTTAGTCTAGCGCCGCCGGCAACTCTTTAGGGTAAAGGTGTATGCGTGTAACTTGGCTCGCCGCGTTTGCGTTGCAATAAGGAGATAGTAGCGTGCATCCAATTCTCGTGTTGACATGGACTCACGTGGCCATCTGAGGAGGCAAATCTGGTACTATATCTTGGCGATGCATGCTGGGCGCATGCACGACACGCACACTCCTAGGTAACACTCCCATCCTCCTCTCACCGCGCGCGCCTCTGCCTTCTGAGTACTGACTACAGGTACCACCTGCCACTTCCGTCCTGCTGCTGCTGCTGCAACGACAGCCTGACGTAAAGGCACCAGGGACTATACTTCCGTCACTCTACGACACGCGCTCTGCACTTGCACAAACAACTACTCAGTTCGTGGAACATTGTTTTGTATTGCATGTTTATTGACTGCTCACTAGGAACAAAAGCATACGGATAGATTTTACATCGAAATAAACGTCACAGGAAAGTATAACATTAAACAGGAACAGACGGAGCAGAAAAAATCTATATCCCGTGGAACCATTGTGCAATGGTATTTGGAATTTCTTTTTTTTTCTACTTTTTCTGCCTTATTGCGGCTAAGGCGTGACTAGCCAGTTGTAAAATACATAACTGATGGAGGAAACGGGAGTTTTTTTTCCATGCGGGTCAATCAGTACTGACAGGACGAGAGCAACAGTATGAACGGCGCGGAGGAGGGCCTCCTGGCGGCGGCGACAGTGGCGCCACCTATAGTCGCGTGGGACGGCTCTGAGGCGGTGACGCGGTACGGGCAGATCCTCTACCCCGCCGTCCTGTTACTAGTGGGCGCTGTGGGCAACACGTTCGTTCTCATCGTGCTCCGCAAGAGGCGCGCCTTCCCCGAGTCCGTCCGCGTCTACCTGTGCACCCTGGCCATCTCCGACAGTGTGTACCTCGGCCTCGGCAGTACCCTATTGTTCTTCAGCGCAGTGTCGGACGGCACTATATTCCTGACCGCCCTCATGGGGTGCTGGCCGTGGACCATGATGATGTACGTCTCAACAGAGGTGAGTAATATGGTCATCTGCGCGCTGACCATTGACCGGTGTTCGGCCATCTACTGGCCGCTGAGGAGTAGACGGCTCCGCAAGGGCAGCTCCGCGGTGATAACAGTCGTGGTCCTCGTCACCTGTGCTTTGCTCATCAACTCGGTGCAGGCCGTCATACTCAAGCAGACGACAACACGCGAGAGCCGGCTCACGTGCGGAGTCTGCCCCAGCGGCGAGGGCGCCTGCCTCTCCATACTGCAGGTCTTCCTGCTGCTGGACGCGGTATTCTACGCGGCGGGCCCGCTGCTCATAATAGTCAGCTTTAACATCGCTATCTGTCTCAAGTTAGCAAACCGACGCCTCACCAGACACCATAACCCCTTGAGTCCTGGTAGGCGCCCACCCGGGCGAGGACGGGGAAAAAACACTATTTCCCGCGCAATCACCCTTCTCTTCATCATCACCGCTAACCTGCTCGTGACGTCACTGCCGACGTCAGTGATGACGCTGTTCTTCCCTCAGTACTACAGTCTGGACGACCCCAAGTACTGGTCCATCCCCATGCGCGTCACCTTTAGTCTCTTCCTGCTCAACGGGGGGTCTAATTTCTTCATCTATTGCATGTCAGAGGGCGCCTTCCGCCGGGCGCTCCGCCTCGTGCTCAGTCGCCCTCGCCACAAGAACCCCACCTCGGCGGAGGTATTCGGCGCCAGGAAGATGGTGGAGATCAAAATATCATCCGTATGATCTTAGATAAATACAAAAAACAAATGGATATGAAACCAGCCGGTCAACCCTAACAGGCTGGCTGCGGTGAATACCCAACATGTCGTGTTCTGTGCGACATGTTTCCCAGGAAACTTGCTGGCAATCGGACGTACGGTCGTCCATTCTATGCCCGGTCTGCCCCGGTATTTAGTGCTGGGATTAAAAGTCGGCACTGTATATTAACCCCTCCTAACATCCGGCATCCGCCCCTACCGTCCGTGCCTTAGATGAGAAACAGAGTAGGAAAATGTAGATGGCAAAACTATTGGTATGAAAAAGTGGATATTAATTAGGAAGAAATATCAAAGTTTGGATAACGCAATTGCCATGAATTTGTTTGACCTCTGTAATCTCATCAGAGAGAATGGAAAGGAAATACCCACCTTTATATATTATCATCAGCTGCTGATTGGTCAATGTGTCTGCTGTGCTGGACTGTATTGAGATCCATACAATGTATTTCCCAAACGTTCATTGTTAGGAGCTAAATATCAATCCTGTACTGGGATCCTAACAATGCTTCTTTCAACGTTCAATGTTAGGAGCCCAATATTTCCTGTGGTGCCATGGCAACTGTTGTTAGGGAAACCACATTCTCCGCAGCTAGACATAGCTTTACCAGGGCAACAAAATGACGGCCTTTGCTGGTCACACTGCTGTAAAAAATTTGACCTCTTGTGTTTAAAACACCGTTTGCACATCTGCCAAAATGGTGTTAATCTAGAAAATAAGATGGCACAAAGTATTTAATATAGATTAAGGTATGTTAATAGCGAGCTAAAGTGAGAAAAATGCGTGAGTGGAGTCAAAGAGTTTTCTTGGATATCCCCTCCAAGAACCTGTCAGTTAGAACTTGTTGTGCTTATTGTTATTCATATATATATATATATATATATAAATATATATATATATATATATATATATATATATATATATATATATATATATATATATATATATATATATATATAAATATATGTATATATATATATATATATAAATATACATATATATATATATATATATATACATATATATATATATATATATATATATATATATATATATATATATATATATATAAATAAATATATATATATATATATATATATATATATATACACATATATATATATATATATATACATATATATATATATATATATATATATATATATATACATGTATATATATATATATATATATATACTATATACTATATATATATGTATGTATGTATAAACCCCTTTGTGCTACTTGATTATGATTAAGTACAATTTTCAATTATTACCAGATATTTAGAAAAAATAAGGTTTGTCAATTTTTGTCTATGGTAAATTCTTTTTGCCACATAAAATGAATCTTACTTCGCTAGGAATGACCCTTCAAAAGCGTGGAGTTGTTTTCGACAATTTAACGCTTATGCTGCTGGTGGCTAGTTTGGCCAATACATAATGATGCCAAAAAAACTGAAATCCAGGCACATGGGTACTGATATGAGAGTGCCCAGCGAGCGCTATCCAATGAATACCAACATGGCAGGCTTTAGATGTTTTTCAAAAGTCTTTGCGTCGTTGTGCTTTTGACGAAAGTAGCCTCAGCATTGGAACGGGTTAACGACCTTGTACCATCATGATACTAATGCGCAATGTGACTGGCCAAAGGGTCCAATATCGGTACTCTTTCCAACCAATATACAATATCAATTACTAAGATATGCTGAAAAGTGTATTTCTACAAACAATTTGGAATGAAATTCTTTAAAAAAAAACGGAGGACCTTTGAGAGTAATATTTTGCTCAAAATGTTATGATGCACTCAATGACCCATAATGCTGCAAATGTAAGTCGCGCTGATCTGAACTTTTGACTATGATTGTAAGGCATATGACTAAAAAGCATGCACACCCCTATTTATCATCCAATGCCCGTGAGCGGAATTGACTATCTCAGCGACAGGGTCCCTAATAGTCCGGTCGCACGGGGGTATATCTTGCAATGTGGTATAACCAATGTGGGTTTTTTTAATTCTTGTTATTTAGAATGTCCCCTTTCTGAAACTGCACGATTGTCATGGAAACAAACACCATGAGTATGGTCCCTGGGTTTGGTCTAAAAATGATGGGAAGGGATAGCAAAAACTGATGACATACAGAAATTATTGGATGCTACGAAATAGTTTTCCAGAAAAACTGCAAGATATCATTTTCGTTAAAAGAATATGGAAAAAAGGGATAAATTTGACCTTTTAGCTCCTGATGACCTGGTTATGCATCTTTTTAAAACCCATCAATTGCATTCTATAATACATGTCTATACAATTGCTTTGACAGTTGACACCAAGAATATGATAAAAGAGGTAGAACTGAGGTGAGGTTGTGCATTTGTGTTTTGCTCTTTTGTGATTTGAAGGTGTCATCTGAAGGAAGGAAGGGAGGTTTCATCAGTTTAGGTCATATCACGACGAGATAGAAACCCGAAACCGGGAAGAAATTCCCTACTCTTTACGAATAGTTCCAAGGCGGCCTTCAGTTGCTGAAGGACCATAGGCAGTCCTCCACAACGCCGCACATATACATGGCGACCAGTGCTATTGTGGGGACCCAGCGGAAACTTCAACCTGGGAACTCACACTTGGGAGCCAGGTGACGTAACCACTAGGCCACGGAGGATCACCATGTTATATGGAACTAAAGAGGTACTTTTAAAGTGGCCATAAGAAATGGTCAAAAATGCCCAGGTAGCACAGTGCAGTTTCTGAAAGAGGACATTCTAGATAACAATTAAGCTTGGAAAGACCTTGGTTATACCACATGGCAAGGTATAAAACCTGTGCCGCCAGACTGCACGTATTAACCCATTAACACCTAAGAGTTCCTTCAGAAATTGTCGTCTGGATCAAAGGTACTTTTTGTGATAACTTCTGAATCGAGCATGATTCTACAAAATAGTTGAAGGAGATTTGTCGATACTGTTCTGATCAGCATTTCTCATTCAAATATTTTGCCAATTATGCTTAAGCCTGAAAGATTCCATCAAAATTGCCAGGCTGGTTTTGGCCGCTCTGAGCATTAATGGTTTAAGTTTTACTCAGAGTCCTTGATTTATGATCTGCTTGCATGCTGGTTGCAAACTGCAAATTGTCTCTCCTATAGAAATTAGATAGCAACCTTCAAACATGTAAATATTGACTGTGAAAATGTCTCTGTTTATTGAAGGCAACAGGAGATCTGGTCAAACTTATTCATGATCGTCATATCAAAATATCTGACATAGAAAAAGTTAACAGAGATGAACCTCCATCTAGTCACCGTTATATATGATTTTTTTTTGTCTGCCAAATGATATGTAATACACATCCTACTAGGCCGAATAAAATCTAATCAAATCAACACAATAAACAAGTAAAACAATGTAAATGTATACTTCTTAGCGTAAGGGATGTGATATATCTCAGAAGAAAAACAGGACAAAAAATGACAATTGGGAATTTTAAAAGAAAATTTGAACATAACCAGATTACATTAGATGGCGGTTAAGGATGTGGATTTGTTTGACCAAAGATGGAATACTTTCGTACAGTAAAGACATTTAGTTCCTGCACCAGTCAACCGGACGTCTGCCAATGCCTGGTTGTACAAAACCCCATGGATAACATGTCAGAAAATGATCCAAGCACATCAATGACCTTAACGTAGCTTGCTTATAAAATCTACGTTCAATTTTGAGGTAATCCACGCATCCATGTCCATGAAACTGGGTGTCAATCGGGCGTGCAGTCGTGTAGTATGCCCGGACTGCTCACGCATTTAGTGCAGGAATTAAATGTCGGCACTGTAGCTGAACGTAGAATTGACTATGACAAATAGCTGGTACCTGTTGTAAGATTGTAATATACTTTACCCATTGGTTTAATCTCCATACTATCGTTAACAACTTTTGTACAATACGTTGACATTATTATCATGTACAGCCTTTTGAACATTTTATCATTATTATTATGTACAGCCTTTTGAACATTTTATCATTATTTTGTTATATGTCCATACAATCATGAATCGACATGCATAATGACATGACTATGGAGAAATAAAAATCCTGTTGCACATGTGTGCAATTTGAAATTTGAAAAAAACAAAAACACGTATACATGCAACCTCTATGGCCAGTAAAATGTTTGACATTCATAGAAGGATATCATTATGATTACTGAATAAACATCAGGTATATATGATCGATTTCGTGAAAAATAGCCGTTTCCATGGTTACAGAATTTTTTGAATATTTTACTTGAATTCTATTTTTTAGCTTGATTATGTCAAACTTATTGTATGATTTATAACTTAAGTTGCAAAAATGCTTTCGCGACATTTAAAAGTAATCATAAAACATCCATCAGGTGCAGTTCTTGACCCTTGTTTCATTTTTCATGCATTTTCGTATAGCTGTTACTATGGTAAGAAAATCTAGTCTTAGGTAGTTTTTTCTTACTCACTAACACTTCACATTAATTTTAGGGGAAAGAAGAATGTAGACATCCGTTTTTTATCCACGGATGCCTCACTTACAGACAATACCAAAGGAATACCAATCTGTCAATATTTTAAGGTTAATCGATTTCGTTAAATAATTTGATAGGAAACTCAAAGTCACATGACTTTGTGGTACATAATAAGTTACACGGCATTCCATTTTCACATTGTGGGCAGGTTGCATTCAGATCTGTGTAAGTGAGGGGAACTAGGTGGAAATAAGCTGAATACACTGAAATCAATTTAGGAATTGATGTACAAGCATTTCTCCGAATGCAGAACTTGTGAAAGGTGTTTAGATAAAAAAAAAAGACTTTATTTTATTGTTTTCTGCGAAGAATGGGATGTTTCATTTGTTAATGATGCACTGACTAACATTTAGCTTGAAAAGACTAGTTTAACATCTCCCAGTAAGAAATATACCAGGTTATAGCAAAGATTTACATATCAACATAAAAAACTGGAATAGAGTAGGACAGTGCAATCTCTTCTTTAAGGCCTTCCCATTTTAATTGTAGAGAAGAGAAGTACGTATTTGAGTGGAAATGCATTGCTCAAGAAGAGAGGAATATTCCCTAGGGAGATAAGCAACCCTGGAAGCCTATTAGTTGCTACACGTATCAGGCACTATTATTATGCAAATGAGCTCTTTATCTCACTCCCTCCACATGCGCTCAGTGTGTTTCACCTGAGCAGGTACACTGCTCTACTCATTAGCACTGTGTAGACCAAAGGATTACTGTAAATCACTTAAGTATAGCGGGAACAATAAGATAGCGATAATAACGCTCTGCCCATATGCGCTATTGTAAAATCCCTGTCTTTGTTAAATTCTTAATTGAACTTGCTGCTGCTGTTCCCGTTCACCGCTCTACTTAGGTTACGCTATCCAGGGCATCACCATAATTACGCTATATAATGTTCGCGCCATATTTAAGTGATTTACAGTATTACTTTCGCTGGCATGGGGTGTTGAAGGTGTTGTTTAAGAGAGATATAAATAAACAATATCGTAAATTGTGGCTGAAATAAATATTGGTTTTGGGACTGTACTGTCTTGTCTTGTTTATCAGCTGTAAAGTGCAAAGTGCACTCATCTCTTCAGTGTTTGATGTTTTAAGAAAAAGGAAAATCAGAGTTGAGGATGGTGATAACTGATTAAAGTATTTAATATGTATGTCATAACTGGATGTCCTAAAGGCACCCTTGACACATGACTAAGCACATGGCGCATTTGCAGTTCTTTCCTGTCTTTGGTTTCCTTGGGTCTTTAGAATAGTCTGGCGCAAATTAAAAGTCAGTATCCAGTGAATCTAGATTAATTCGATGGTGCTGAATCTAAAAATGGTGGATACCAAGTTGAATCTTTAATGTTTAGCCTCTCTAGCTAATTTTGAAATGGTCAACCAAAAAACATTTGGTTCGAGACCCTAGGCATTCCTATTTAACCGTCTGATGCCAAAAGGTTTGAGGGTGGTTTCTAGACCATAATCTCATGCTGAATCTGAAAATCGTTTTCTTACAAATGGCAGTTGGTGGGTCAGGGGTGGCATTTTTGGGTTATTTTGGCATTTTTTGTATGTTTATTTGCATTATGTGTCATTTTTGCAGATCATCAGTGTTATGTCATGGCAAATGTGGTATCAAATCAAAGCTCTTAACCATAGGAGTTCATTCATGTGTAGTTTCGGTAGTTTCAGTGGTTGCCACGACAACGGCAGTCAAGAATTGAGTAAGAACCGAGGAAAAATTGTCATTTTCTGAATTTGTATGATACATATGTGCGATTTACCCCCAACCAACTTGCTAAGGGCATTAGTAAAGTCATTAATTTCTTGATCAATTCATGCCAATTTTATATGATTACTATAGTTTGGGTCTGAAGTACAGTCCTTTGAAAATGACGATTCTGCAAGTGCTGCTGTGTCAATCCACAACATGGCTTAAAATGGGTCATTTTGTGAGATCAGTGTCAGATCATGGCAAATGTTGTGTCAAATTGAAGGTCTCAACCGTGGGAGTTCATTCATGTGTATTTTGAGAAATTCCAGTGGTTGCCATGGTAATGGCAGTCAAGACAGTCACAAACATCGAAAAATCAGCATTTCTGTGATTCGTAAGTGTGATTTACACGTCAAAACAATTCAATACACCTGTGGGCTTCAGTATGGATATTAAAAACTTCCTCGCTATTGGTCGATTCATGCCAATTCTTTTTGACTTAGACAATTTAAGATTGAATACAGTCCTTCAAAAATGACAACAATGTAAATGCAGTGTCTATCTACAAGATGCTTTAAGGTTACTTTTACTTTGATGTATCTACTTTCCTGTGAAAGGGAACTTCTTATGGTATTCTGCTAAATACAGGAAGTATTCCCATAAATATAACTATTTTTTGTTAATATCAGTATTTTGGCAGATAAAAATATATTAACTTTCCCATTGTAAGGGTTTTCAAACTAAAACAACTAAAACACTCTCGTGATCATGGAAATATAAAAAATGGTTAATTATTAACTGCTGCCAAATTAAATGAGAAAATTCTGATGGACAAATGCTGCAGTTTCTTAACCTTTCAATATGTGCACTTAACGATATAATGAAGTGATCATTTCCATTTAAAGGGAAATGGAGAAGCCAGCCACCGTAACAGATATCATATGTGTGCACATTTTTCCTTTTTTTTTTTGATTGATTCTTAACTCCAGTTGCCATGGCAACCATCCAAACTCCCAAAATACACATGAATGAATTCCCACAGTTGAGACCTTCAATTTGACACGACATGTGACATGATCTGACACTGATCTAAATAAAATGACACATTATGCATATTAACATACAAAAAAGTGCCAAAATCACCCAAAAATGCCGATTAGGAGATTTAAATCTCACACGAAATGTGCCATGATCCAACACAGGACTGATAAAATGACTCATTGTAAGCCATATTGTGGATGGACACCTCTTTTCGCAGTATTGTCAATTTCAAAGGACTGTACATTAGACCTAAAATATTTCAATCATATAAAACGGGCATCAATTGATCAAGAAAAGAGCCAAATGCCTTTAAATATGTTGATTGGGGGTAAATCGCACTTAGGTATATCAGAAATTAAGAAAATGACTGTTCCCCCTCTATTTTTGATTAGTTCTTGGCTACCGTTACCATGGCAACCACTGGAATTACCAAAACCACATAAATGAACTCCCACGATTGAGAGCTTTTATTTAAAATCACATTTGCCATGACCTGAAAAAATTACACATTATGCAAATTAACATCCAAAAAGTGCAAAAATCATCCAACAATACCGATTTCACAGATAACCCACCACATGCCGTCTGTGAGAAATAGATTTTTAGATTCAGCATAAACTATGCTCAATTCTCTTGGCCTCAGACGTTTAAATGAAAATACCCGGGCTCATGGACCAAAAGTCATCTTTTGTGGCGGCCATTTCAATATGAAAACCAAGAGGCTAAAAACTAAAATTTAAGCTTGGTATCCGTCTTTTTCAGATTCAGCACCCTCAAATTAGGCTGGAAACACTGGATGCAGACTTTTAGCAAAAAGTGCCCAAACAGCCTTACATAAGCCCATTTTTCTGTAATGTTGCACCTTACTAGTGCCAGGAATTCTCAATGTTCAGGGCCAGAACATGTTTTCTAAGCTTCCAGGTCAAGAGCATTTCCTTGATTTTCACAGAGACATTTTTTGGGGCAAAAGACTTCTGGTCCTGAAATTCAGAGAAATATAAAATTCAGGTAAAACCGTAGTTATATGTGTGTATATATATATATATATATATATATATATATATATATATATATATATATATATATATATATATATATATATATATATATATATATATATATATATATATATATATATATATATATATATATATATATATATATATAAATAAATATATATATATATATATATATATATATATATATATATATATATATATATATATATATATAGAGAGAGAGAGAGAGAGAGAGAGAGAGAGAGAGAGTTATATGTATATGTATATATATATATATATATATATATATAGAGAGAGAGAGAGAGAGAGAGAGAGAGAGAGTTAAATGTACATGTATATATATATATATATATATATATATATATATATATATATATATATATATATATATATATATATATATATGTATATTAATTTATATATGTATATATATATATATATATATATATATATATATATATATATATATATATATATATATATATATATATATATATATATATATATATATACCTACATATATGTATACCTATATATGTTACAGTAAGAGTGTCAAACCAGGGATTTAGTCAAATCCCTAAAACTTTTAGGGAATCTGTCAAATTCCTGTTTCACTCAAGGATTCGGTCCCTAAATGTCTACGAAAATGACTAAACCCCTAAAAATAGGTGGGTCATTTTTGACTTGTTTACTGGAGACCTTTCAGAGGGATTGTTGAATGACAATTACCTTTGTTTTATGCTTAGTCGAGCGCTACTTATGATTCCTGATTATCAAAGTAATGAGGTACAAAGTAATGCTGAATAATCAATGCTCAGCCCAAAATTATTGCTTGATGATGATGATAATTTGTATCTCAGTCAACGTTTATCAATTTCATCATTCTGACCCTCCTATTTTCAAGGATTTAGTCAAATCTCTAGACATTTAGGGACCAAATCCGTGAGTGAAACAAGAATTTGACAGATTCCCTGAAAGTTTTAGGGATTTGACTAAATCCCTGGTTTGACGCTCTTACTGTAACATATATATGTACCTACGGTTTTACCTGAGCTTTAAACGTCTCTGCATTTCAGGACCAGAGGGGAAATGCGCAAATAAAATATGAAATGTAGTCAGTTTAGTCAAGACAATTAACTAGGTTTTTCATTAGTTAATTCATAAAGAGTGCAATTTCCACTTTCCAAGACAAGACAAATGGTAAATGTGTGGAAGTCTACGGAGTGGTAGTAGTCCCGGGGTATTAGTACACCGAACCCGGTATCCCTCGGCCGCTCGGCCGCTCCGCAATAATAGTTATGCTATCAGTCGCTTGGTGGCTCTGGTGGTGTGACGTCATCGTCTCCTAGGCAACGTTGTAAAATGGCGGACTAAAGACTCAAAGAGTGATATCGTGTAAGCTTTCGTCATATCAAGGACTAGTTTAAAGTGGTTGGCTAGAGTATTTCGACCTTTACATACGCACGACTGGCATGATAGTTATAATCAGTCAAGTTTCCTGCAATTGATCAAAATTGCGATGAGTATATTATTGTGTCCGATCAGTGGGATCACGCACCTGTTGTTTACCAGATAATGGGAGATTTGAGTTAAGCTAAGAGTAAGACTACGAAGGCTACGTCCTCTTCTCAGTGATAGTGTCCTCCTTCAAAGGAGCTGCCAGGCAGGCAGAGGGAGTCGTTTTCCCAGATTATGACAACCACTTGTATTTTGTAAGAGTTTCTGTATCTGATGAGTCCAAGGAAATATTTCAACAGTTTAACTTATATACATGTCAGTATCTTAGCCAGGATTTAGAGACTGGGTGCCTAAAATTGGCTATTGTAAAATTTTTGAGTGCAGGGTACAACAGCACCAGGCCAACCCAGGTAGTCAGGCGGGGCAAGTTGGACCCAAGATCAGATAGTCCCGCCAGGCTTTCAGATTGCCCCGCCAATTTGATAATATCTGCCTGTTTTGCTATGTATTTCTTGTATTTGTACCTCCACATTTTTATTTGAATTTCAATTGATGTATGTTTTTTGCCTTGAAATGAATCTTCTGTATTGACTTTTTGCATTAGCAATGTGGCAACTTGACAATCAGAATATGGAGGCTGTAATTCAACACCTTAATTTTCTGTTCAGTCGATGATTTGTGGAATAAAACATAAAAATCTAAAGAATAAAAGTACATATAGGGCGATTGAGGAGGTTTGAAGTGTTTCAGATATTAATGTTTTTTTCTTTCAGATATTTTTTTCTTCATCTAATGTGGTACTCTTATAGGGTAAATGAAATTTTGGAATTCCTTATAATCTCAGAATTCATTCCTTGCTGATCTCCCTTTTCCTTCATGACTTCCAAAGACAAGTTCACCCATAGAAATAGATAAAGGATATGATTAAGAAATCACAGGGGATTTTTAATTTAAAGTAAATCAAACTCTGAATGTTCTCTGCCAAATCTTAGTTTTACACAGGTCAAATATTATATAATTAATTTCATATAGCGACAACAAAACATCTTCCAGAAGATCAAGAACAGTAGTTTCAGGTGATGTTTTTTATTTCTGAATTTTTACAATATTTTGCTTTATGATAGTGAAGTGATAACATATCTCTGAAGTGGTATGATGAAGAATCTTGTGTCTCTGTTGCAGCAAAAGTGTATTTCTTATGAGCCATTTATTATTATTAACATATCTTTTATTTTGGGAGGCACACATAAATGTTTTCACTTTATGAGCTTATGATGTAAGACCAGGAAGTTGGAAGTGCCTGTGTGCCTCTGAGCTGAGTCCTGGTGACAAGTGCTTCGTTCATATATCTGAGTGGGAATCACTTGACCTTTGACCTAATTATTGAGCTGTGCCAAAGAGCTCTTTGTGTCGAGATGGCTGTGGCTGCCTGTGAGTGACTGCTGCTGTGAAGCCATGTCCAATAATAGATAGTCAGATCGGGCAAGGTTGGGGGCCCTTCACATAGCCCGATGTGCTGATTTTTGGTGATTAGATAGTCATGACTATCGGGCTATCTACTGTGTTGCACCCTGGAGTGTCCAAATTTTTAAGGGGCATCACAATACTCAGATTTCAACCATAAACATGTATATATTCATCAAAATAAGGCATGATATCATTAAACAATGTCATGGGAATTGTAAAGAGATGAAAAAATTCAATTATAAGCTTGAGATTGTGATTTTTAGAAATTCCGCACCAAAAAAATGTGTCCTGAGGGGTTCTTTTTAAGGGTTTGGGTGTCCAAAAAGGCACCCAGACGCCCTGCTGGCTAAGACCATGATACATGTAGAAGACAATAAATGATACATAGAAAAGCATACTTTGTTTTGCTATATGTCAATATGTAAGATTGCTATGAACATTCTTGTAAATAAATAGGTTACTAACTTTCGACCCCCTGAATTTCAAAAATCCTCAATTTTGACCCCCTGTTTCCAAATCCTGGGTAACACCCATTTACACCCTGCGACAGGTCTGGTTATTTAATATCGGTGATATTTTTTCATTTCCAGCTCCACCTATGATTTTGGCATTTAAAGGGAGTCAGTGGATGTATGTTAATGGTCAATATCGTCAAATGTACTCTTCATGATGTCTGCCAGCTCATGCCAAAGGCACCCCATGGGTTGTTTCTGACATAAATAAACCCTGTACCTATTTTCCCATTTCTGTTATCACATGGATGGTAGGTAACATGCATAAGTTAGACGGCAGCATGCAGTAACATAGTTACATCAGATGGACATTTACGTTCCATGTTGTTGAACTGGATACAGATGTGAGCTCAATCATCAATGTGACTTTATCAGTTTATACTTGTACATACAATCTGCAATGTCAGTAGCAGTGGTGTGGTTGTCCATTCATGACAGGAAATGGTCACATAGAACATTTGAAAGTCACTAAATACAACTTTCAATCCTCAGAAGCACGCTAAAACTCCTATATTAAGCTGCAAGCCGATGTATTATATACCTCCTTAAGTACCTGAATATCCCACTTTTATGTAGTCATTTCCTTTAAAACTGCTTTTATACTCAGTTTTCTTCTACGAGGGGAAATCTAAAAGACTGACTCTTTATGTAACACCCCCTCTGCTAGTTTAATTGATTTGACCCAGATAGATAAAACCAACGCTGCCTAGCACATTGAGGGGGGCCACTAAGCAGGAAACACAGCCATAGCACAGTGTAGCACCGTAGCCGCCACTCCACATCCTGGGTCCTCCCTACGGTACTCTATGTGCACATTTCGTGTAATGTTATTTCCGGAGAACAGCATTTTGGGTTGACCATGGTCCCATAATAGCTATGAATATTGTAACCTGTTGGCCCCACTTTATTAGCCCTTATTGCAATAGTTAAGACCAAGACCAATTAATAGACAGAATTGCGAAACGGAGTTCACTATTTTTTTAAATACAATTTGTATCAAAAATAATTGTGTGAAATATCTGATAGGCTCAGTTGTTCATGTTTTGCAAAATATTCCCAGTTAAACAGTGTTTGGTGTGTGGCATGTATTGAAGTTCCTGTCTCATGTTAATGTGACAGTTGGATACCCCTGAGCAATGCTGAACTCAGGTCCTTAACCCTTGTGCTGCTGGTGGCTAGTTTGGCCAATACAAAATGATGCAAAAACCCTGAAAAATGATTAAAACCCTAGCACATCTGAGAGTACTCAGGGAGAACTATCCAATGAATACCAACATGACAGAGTTTATGTGGTTTTCAAAAAAATCTTTGCATCCTGGTTCTTTAGACGAAAGTAGCCTCATCATTGAAAGGGTTCAAGGCCTGTCTATAGAAAATACTGCTTGCCTATTGGCTGCAAGCAGGTTATATCAGGTTACCTTTGTCTAAGGTCAGTATAAGCAGAAACTTAATCTTGACTCTGTTCCTGTCAGATGGGCAGCCAGTGTAGATCTCTTAGGACTGTTGTTATGTGGTCATATATTTCTACAACAAGAAACTACTCGGGCAGTAAAATTTGAACATATGTGAAATTGTCTGCATGGAAAGGATTATTTTATTGTATACTTGTCAATATGAATCCAATATTCTTACATAGAACATGTCTCGTTAGGTAACCGTCTCAACCTGCTGTAGGGAAACCTTATATATTCTTCTTCAACAATATCACAAAGAATCATTAACCCTTCCAATGCTGAGACTACTTTATTCCAAAGCACAAGGATGTAATTCAAAGATTTTGAAAACCATCTAAACCCTGTCAATTTGGTATTCATTGAATAGCTCTCCCTGAGTACTCTCATATGAGTACCCATGTGACAGGGTTTCAGTCATTATTTTAAGTTTTTTGCATAATTTTGTATTGGCAATAGTAGCCACCAGCAGCATAAGGGTTAACCCATTAATGCTTAAGACATTCTCTAGAAATTGTCGTCTGGACCTAGATTACTTTTGACGTTAACTTGGAAAAAAAGTATGATTTTACAAAATATTTGAAGGAGTGTTGTGTGTAATGTTCTGATTGACATTTCTCCATCAAATATTTTTCTGACTTTGCTTTTGCCTGCAGGATATCGTCAAAATTGTCAGGCTGTTTTGGCCGCTGTGAGTGTAAATGGGTTAAGATGCCTGGGGGGTAGCTGAATTCCCTGCACATGTGACTGTCATTTTACTCCGTCTGACAGATAAGGCAATAACAAAGATATCGCTGGCAATGATGAGTAAATTGCCTAAGGAGAATTCACTGCCAAGGCGGGAGGATGGGCTGAAACCTGAGTAGTGCGTCTATATGTAATGTATTTGGCGCCATATCTTATCTAGTATTCAAGGACTCACAATTTAGTGGCAATATTTTAATCGACTGTCTCCTGTTGCCATGACAACTGTTAACCCATTCACATGTGGAGCATATCCATTGCGTGACTGATGTGAATATATTTCAATAACATTTAACAAACTTTTAAGAAATATTTCTGGGAAGGTTTTTGGATGCTGATGGTGTTCTGGGGAGGTTATTGTTAATGATATTGTTAATGTATCATATCATTAAGGAGATATTGATAATTTATTGTATCGCAAAAAATTTAGAATCTTAAAGGATACGATTCTTTTTCAATTGATAATTTTTTCCATTCAATACCAGTATTTGGTATTGTATCGAGTACCGGTACCTAGGCCTAGAAAAAAAAAGTTTGTTTCCACAAACGGTCCAAAAAAATAGGGTAGGTACTAGGTAGGTCAGTAAAAAGAATTTTTTTAAATTTTTTTTTTTGTCAAAAATTTGTGTTTTATGCATGTTTTACATTGATTGGGAGTTGGGAGGGCGGAAAAAAACTTTAGGGTAGGGATTTTTTTGAATAAAAACTTGTTAGTGTAGGGTAACAGGAAACAAACAACCTTAGGCCCTATCCCTAGTTAGGACTGTCAGGCAATAACATATATATGTCAAGCACTGAACCTTCGTTATTAACATTGCTGACAATGATGTATGATTTCTACATGCAGGTAATACACAGCAGAGAACCCACATCTAGTGGAAATGGCGGAGGCACCTCAAACGACTGCTCTAAAGAGGGCGCCACTAGAAAACCAGGAAAAGGAAGTCAAAGATGAAGTCAAACCATCCAAGAAAGGAAAGGGTGGGTATTAACCGTATTATCTTGGACTCTTGGTTGTTTCTGACCTAATCCCCCCCCCCACCCCCTGGTAGCTCTCAACTGTTATAGATCCAAGTTGTAATTTGCCCCACAAATTTCTGATGCCAAATTGTAATGGGGATTATTAGTCATAATCAGTACTAGCTTGTTCATGTTTGAGGATCTTATGAAATTTTGGTCCACAATAATCACTGAACATATTTATTTTTTAAACCACACTGTTAAGAATTTTCAATAGAGACTAATTTTTTCATTCAAAAAATTATTAGAAAACTTCGATTGTCTTCATAATCTAGGAATCGTAGGATCATAGCAACAAACCTATAATGTGATAAATGTGAAAATGATAAATATTTCATGCCTCATGGAGTTCTCCGAAATCAAATATAAAAATATTGCAATCAAAAGAAATAAAATAATCAAATTGAAAAAAAAGTTTGCATGTAATGTTTGTGATTTGTTTTCTTCTTTAACTCCTGCAGGGCGGAGTAAAGGAAAGAAAGGCAGGACAAAGAAGGAATTCCCAACCCCAGGTAACTACTAACAACCTTATGTTTTACCATCCTACTACTCAATGCGGAAACAAAGATGAAGAGTATGGACGTAGTAAATCATATCTTCGTGAAATAAAGATTATTATTATTATTATTATTATTATTATTATTATTATTATTATTATTATTATTATTATTATTATTATAATTATTATTATTATTGTTATTATTATTATTATTATTATTAGTATTAGTATTAGTATTATTATTAATATCATTATTATTATTATCATTATTATTATTATTATCATTATCATTACTATTATTATTTATTACATTCTTGTTTGTTCCAAGTAAAAAAATAAATGTTTCATCTCTCTTTTTCTTTTTATTGTCCTAGCACCATCGACGGGGCAGCTGCCAGCAGAGGTTCCCAGTGTTGTTCTCGAGTCCCAGCAGGTGGCGCCACCTGTTCCCCAGGAGACCGTGGTGGACATGCCAGACACGCCGAGGACAGTGCCTGAGGACAGCAAATCAGAGCCTCCTGAAGAATCTGCTCCTGAGCCGACCGAGACAAAGGAGCCTGAAGGAGGTGAGTGCCACCGCTGCTCAGCCATGGAGGCAGCCTAGTCCTAGGCCAAGAAATATTTTGATCTCTATTTATCTCTATTTATTTCACATGAAAACTTTACCAACTCTAAACTGTGTCTACCCTGATTTGGTTCTTAAATTGCTCACCAGTTGGCCCACGGTGAGATTTTTACGGTTTCTGACTGACCAGCATGACCGCACTTGGTGCCATCTATCACCAGCCACAGGAACTAACACCTGGACATTAGCCCATTAATGCTCACAACAGCCAAAAACAGTCTGACTTTTTTGATGAAATCTTGCAGGCACAAGCATCATAAAGAAAATATTGGATGGAAAAATGTTATTCAGGAGATCTCCAGCAACTCTCCTTATGAAAATCATCTTAATCCTGTCATGTTGGTATTCAGTGGAAAGCTCTCGCTGAGTACTAGCTATTAGTTAAGTACCCATTTGCCATGATTTCAGTCATTTCCAAGCTTTTTGTGATCATTTCAGTTGACCAAATTAGCAACCAGCAGCAAAGGGTTAAGTCTCGGAGCACGCTCAATAAGTCCTGTACCACAGTAATTCCTTTTGACAGTGGTTCGATAATAGTTATGAATATTATGACCTGGTGGCACTACTATATTAGCCCTTATTGCAATAGCTAGACCAAGGCCAATCAATAGACAGTATTATCAAATGATATTGGGTAGGTGGACAGTGCTCTGGAATATCCCTCGGTTGATTGAAGTGGTTCTTGTGTGTACAGGCCTGCTAGGGGAGGAAGGTTGTGTGAACATTCCGGTGGATACAAGACTATAAACGGAATACCTTTACCTTTAGGTGTACAGTGAAGTTTTGCAAATCACTCATGTTTCTCAGTATTTTTAGCTTGTATCTTGTGTATTTCAGGTGAAAGCCTAAAGAAGGGTGAAGAGTTGGCAGAGGAGTCTCCAAGGCAAACAGAACAATTAGAGAATGAAGAGAAAGAGGATGAGGAAGATGATGGTTTTCCTGCCCACCCTCCCAAGGCTGAACCAGCTCTTGATACGTCTCACACCTATCAACCAGCAACATTTCACTACGAGTACAGAGACTTCTCTCTGCTGGACCCTAAGGACTACGGTTTGGAATTAAGTGACGAAGAGGAATCATTTTATGGTAAATTTTAATTATGCAATTCCCATTTTTCGAATTAAAGCCAAAAAAATTGTTTGTATCCTGTAACCCGTTCCTAGTATGTTTTTACTCAAAAAATCCCTATCCTTATTTTTTTTTGCCCTTCCAACTCCCAACCAACATAGATACAGGATTAGAACACTGCATAACAACTACAGCTGCCATGCATCGTTCAAAAATAAGATAATCAAAAAATATTACTAGACCTACCTACCTATCCTATTTTTCTTGGACTGTCACAGGAAACAAACATTTTTAGGCCGTAAGTGAAAATGATTCTTAATTTCTTATACTATTATATAGGTTCTTACCATGAAAGTCCCATTAACTGATACTGATACTTCTCATATTAGAACCAGTAAAGTAACCATTGCCTCATAGATTTATCAGGAGGTATTTCAGATAAACTAGTTCTAAATCAGTATACTGCTGGATCAGGCCCAGATTTATCCAATATTTTTAGGATATCTGATGTTTGAAAACAAAATCCTTCTCCCAATTACCAAAGGTTTCTGCAGAAATTGCAAAACTAACAATGTGAAATACCTTAAGAAATGTTGGAGCCTGTGCTTAGTACTTCTTTATACCTCTGCTAATAGTCCCTATAATATATAGATCTAAATCTATCGATCTATATCTATATATCTATATCTATCTATATATATATATATATATATATATATATATATATATATATATATTAGTGCTGGGAATCGTTGGAAAATTTCAGCTCGATTAATCATCCAAATTTTTGATCGATTAATCGATTATAATCGATTATTATTAATGTTGATATGCCCACTAAACAGTGTCCAATATATGGCCGATTTCCTTTAAATTTTGAATGATAAATGGTCAGGAGCTCAAAGTTCATGTTTATTACAATAATCTTTTACTTTTATGCATGGCTTTCATGGTAAGCAAGGCCCCTTTTAAATGGAAACTTTGACCAGGTGAGCAGAAACAATAATCGAAAATGATCGATCTTCTGTTTCAATAATCGATTAATCAGAATCATGGCAAAACGACCGATTAATCGATTATTTCGATTAATCGTCCCAGCACTAATATATATATATATATATATATATATATATATATATATATATATATATATATGTATATATATATATATATGTATATATATATATATATATATATATATATATATATATATATATATATATATATATATATATATATATATATATATATATATTTACATAATCATCTGGAACCATGGTACTTTTGACAATAACCTGGGAATTAAAAATTCTCTTACAAAAGGTAAAAGATAGATGTTAGTAGCGTCCTCATTAACCCTTCCTATGCTGAGGTTACTTTCGTCCAAAAGCACAAGGATGCAAAGATTTTTGAAAACCATCTAAACCCTGTCATGTTGTTATTCATTAAATAGCTGTCACTGAGAACTCTTATATGAGTACCCATGTGCAAGGATTTCAGTCATTTTTCAGCTTTTTTGCATCATTTTGTATTGACCAAATTAGCCACCAGCTGCGAATCCTTTACCCAAATATGCTTTATCACACAAGAAATTGTCTAGCTGCTTTAAGCCACTGTGAGCATTGATGGGCTTTGAGCTGACAGGGGCATGTCCTTTAATGTGTCAACAAGATAAAAACAAATAGACCAGCATGCAAGTGTGTCAGGATCACAGATCCTTTGAGGCTTTGAAGCATGAAATGACTAGAAATCAAAAGCAAACCACAAAGTATATGGTATGCATCACAAAAAAGATTTACCTGATAGATGACGTAACTCTTTGGTCATAAAGGGAGAGATGGCCATAGGCTACGTAGGCCTGGATCAGGTTTTCAGTACCATACTGACATTTAATTTCTGCACCAGTCAACTAGACATCTGCCAGTGCCTGGTTGTAATACAAACATCCATGTATAACATGCAAAAATGAGCCAAGCACATCTGTGACCCACTTGCACTGATGACCTTGTGGTCTAAGGCATTGCCACTGACTGCTAGCCTCCCACCTCTGCCCAGAATCGCATCCTGGCCAGGGCAAGTAAGAAAGTTGCTAGTGCTTTAGGGTTAGGCGGTGGTTTTCGCCGGGTACTCTAATTTCCTCCACCACTTACAACTAGGTAGTCATGGCTTAGCCACAATAGAACAGAACATTTTTAAATTCCTTATTCAAGATGGTCCTCAGCCAGATGATGCTGCTCCAGACCTCTATAAGCTGATGGAAACCCTGGAGGGAGGGGAGTCCGACCTGGAGACTGAGGGTCAACCACCCTCTCTCTTTACACGGCCGGAGCATGTGCCCAACTACCGCAAGATCTCCCAGCTGAAGCTACAGATGGAGGAAGAGGAGATCGAGGGATACGTCGAGGACTTTGAGAAGACCATCCATGACGACGTGCTCATGATTGGCAGTATATCTCTAGATGAGGTCCAGGTAATTATAAAACCCACACATTTAATCACTTTTTCAAAAAACAGTGACACACACAAAGTATTTGGGGTTTCGTAAAATTATGTACAGGAGAGGTATTTAGGGATGTATCGAGGACTTTGAGTTGAACATTGATGACGATGTACTCATGATCAGCAGTATATCTCTGCACGAGGTCCAGGAAATTATAGGATCCGTGTACTTAATCACTTCTACCAACAATAACGCATGCTTTCTAAATATTTGGGATTTCGTAAAAAAGAATATACTGGAGAGGGATTTAGGGATGTATTGAGGACTGAAAAGACGTCCTTATGATCGGCAGTATATCTTTGGAGGAGGTTCAGGTAAGCCTGAACACCTAATCACTTCTACCAACGAGGTTCAGGTAATTATCCCTCCCAATGAGACTACTTTCGTCCAATGCACAAGGACGCAAAGATTTCTGAAAACCATCTAAACATGCTCATGATTTGGGTTTCAAGTTTTATAAAAACACCCTAACAATCATTTCAATAGATACCACATCACTCAATCAAGACAGTTGGGAAATCTGGGCCATCATTACCCTGCTTCGTTGGTAATTTCTTAAAACGTTAACCAGCAAAATTGGTAAATAATAAAAAGACTCCCCTATTATCAAGAATTACGGTAGTAGCAGTGAAATAGAAATATCGAAACTTTTTTAGAAAAGAGATTTTGTGTTGTGTTCTATTTAGGTAGACAAGAAGTGCCGAGAGATGAGCACATCTTAAAAAATCGTAATTAGTAAAAGTGTCCCATATTGCCGAGAATTTACGGTAGTAGCAATGAATTAGAAAAATTGAAATATCGAAACTTTTTTATAAAAAAGTTTTATGTTTGTTTTCCATTCAGCGTTTGCGAGATGAGCAAATTTTTAAAATTCATAATTGATAAAAAGTGTCCTATACCACTGAGAATTTACAGTAGAAATAGAAATATAAAAACTTTTTTAGAAAACAGTTTTTGTTGGCTTTCTATTCAGGCAGAGGAGAAGCGTTTGCGAGATGAGCATATCTCGTACCAGGAACAGGAGGCGCGCATCGCCAAGGACCGGCAGGAGGCCATCTTGAAACGCGAAGAAGAGGCCAAGAAAAGAGTCGCTAAAGATCTCAAGGGCCGGCGCACCGATATCAAGAAGAAACAGGTACAGCCAAAGTCAATGTTTCGAATGTGCAAAGTGAAAGAAAAATTATTATTATTATTTGTAAGATATGAAAGACAGAATGTGAAGAGAGTGTTGTTGAAGAGAGTGTTGCAGTTCCAAGTGGAAGGGATGGTGATTTTCCAGTGTTTATTTGCAGGAGATTGCTAAGCCTGGAACTTTCCGGATGCACTTGCTGACCTGCTAATGATCATTTGTATGAGTTAGTCTATAGGAACCCCCACAGAGGCTGTACATGATCCGAAGCAACTCCATTTTGAAGACCTTTATTTTGACATATGGCAAGTTGGAGGTAACTCCTCAAGTTGTGCCACTACAATCCCCAACTGTCAACTTTGTCCCAGGGTACCAAGAACGATTCAGTTTGCAGGTTAGGTTACATCCAGCAATTCAGCAGGACATTGATTTTCCAGTGTATATTTGCTGGAGATTGTGAAGCATAAGGAGTGTTGATTTTCCAGTGTATATTTGCAGGATATTGCGAAGCAAAAGAAATCTTGATTTTCCACTGTATATTTGCAGGAGATGTTAATTTTTCGTTGTAGATTTGCAGGAGAAGCAGAAGTGATTTTGATTTTCCGTTGTTTATTTTTAGGAGATTGCGAAGCAGAAGGAATGTTGATTTTCCGTTGTATATTTGCAGGAGATTGTATTTCTAGTGTATATTTGCAGGAGATGTTGATTTTCCGTTGTATATTTGCAGGAGATGTTGATTTTCCATGGTATATTTGCAGGAGATTGTATTTCTAGTGTATATTAGCAGGAGATGTTGATTTTCCATTGTATATTTGCAGGAGATTGTATTTCTAGTGTATATTTGCAGGAGATTGTATTTCTAGTGTATATTTGCAGGAGATGTTGATTTTCCGTTGTATATTTGCAGGAGATTGTATTTCTAGTGTATATTTGCAGGAGATGTTGATTTTCGGTTGTATATTTGCAGGAGATAGCGAAGCAGAAGGAGCGTCTGATGATGGACCGCCTGCACAAGGCTTACCGCCGCGCGGAGAACCAGTTGACCGGCGCTCTGGAGAGACGGAAAGGCCAGGTCAAGGTTAGTACTTACACTGAAACATTACACCAGCACATCTTTCATATGAATAAGAAGAAATCCACAAAGCTAAAGCTCCTATTTGGGTTGGGGTTGTAAATTTTTTAACGTTTCATGCTTAATGGATCATCACAAAACCTTTTGGCAATTTATACCTTTTAAGGGCTTTATGGTCAAATAAAAACTGTGCAGAGGAAAAAGTCCCATAATTCTACCCATAAGCTACCTGAGGTAAGCTTTGTTTTCTTTAGTGTGCAGGCAAAGTTTGATATCTGCTAAATCGTTGTGGACATGTATGTTTGATAAATGTTTTAAGTCAGAAGACCTTCAAGGAAATCCCAACGGATATTTATCTCAACATTTTAGGTAATTGAATGCTTATTAAAATCAAAGCCAATTTTATGTATTGAATCTATCTGCAGTTTCAGAATTAAAGAAAGCTACAGATATCTAAGTAATTAATCTTATATAACTTACACTAGTGCCGAACCGTTATGTGGATATAAGGCTTGATATCTTCTGAGTCATTGCTGACATTTTCTAAAAAAAGAGTGTGATTATTTCATGCTGCTGTCTGAATGCTGTCACTATCTCCCCAAGTTAACCATCTGCATTTTCAATAGCTGCACTACCGCAATAATATGCAACTCCTATAAGTGATATATAACTTTGTGTTTTAGCATAATGATACTTAAAACTGTTCCCTGAAATAGTGAGTACTATATATACTAGAGTTCAGACATTTAATTTCTGCACCAGTCCACCAGACGTCTGCCATTGTCAAAAAGATCAGCCAAGCACATCAATGACCCACATGGCTGGGGATTTAAAACTCAATTCAGTTGTGAGGTTAGGAACCTGTGGTTGCATGCATGCCCTGGAAACTGCATAGATGGCAATTGGATGTGCACTCTATGTATTATACCTGGGCTGCCAATGCATTCAGTGCAGGAGTCATATGCCACCACTATATATATATTATATAGATTGGTTTTTGGCGGATGAAATGGAGTGATCTTTGTATTTATAAAATCAGGTATTTCTTCTGTGCTACCATTTTATGTGAAAAAATCCCAAATTGATAGTTGCCATTCTCCTATGGTATTTTCACTCTCTACATGGCTTTGAGAATGACCTGTTCAAGAAGAATGTTTGTTTGACTGTTTGTGTAGACAAACATAACTGCAGCAATATCAGATGTGCAAAATCTCTACCTTCCTTCAAGTCTCTATACTAAAAAAGCAATGTACTCTCCTACTTTGTATCCCTGGGGCTACTTGTAAACATGCCAGAGGGCCTCAGGGAAGATCCTTACCATTGGTAACACTCTTTAAATGAAGATTATTATTATTATTATCATCATTATTATTATTATTATTGTTATTATTATTATTATTATTATTATTATTATTATTATTATCGATATTGTCATTATTATAACAATTATTATTATAGACGTTTTTTGGTGACCTGACTCTGGCGGACGGGCACTACGGTGGTACAAAGGGACGTCGCTGGAAGGTGGACTGGAACCGCACGCCACAGCCCATACAGGTCAGACTCAAGTGTCTACGCGGGGTGAAAGACAAACTGCCAGGTAAGCTCAAGTCTTACAGCTCCATGACTCGACATTATAGAGAGCCCAATAGTCATGAGTCATGACCATTTAATCATGGAAAAACAGCATTTCGGGCAAGCTGAACAAGCCCTGAACAAGCTTGACTATCTAACATCAGAATGGAAATTGAGAGGTACATTCATTGAATTCATAACAGGATCCTTTGAATAACAATATAGTTGACAGCAACTTTGAAAAGTCATAAAGGGTAAAGGGGGTTATGAAATGGGGGAGAATTATTACAGAAATAACATCAAACCTAAAGTTTGATAAATTAAGAAATTTTTTATTGTCTCTATGTCAAGGTTAAACATATACATGTATATTCAGCTGAAGGAACTTTTTGTTGTGAAATAATATTTGTAATTTCTATTTTACTCACCTCTTATGAGCTTAGACCAATATTACACAATATAATATTGATGTAGGGGAGTAATAATGAAAACCTTTATGATTTTTCAGCAAGGCATTATAAGTATTTAATGAACACCTTCAGGCATCCCGGCTGCACCTCGGGCCTACGGGCTCCTGGTCTGACCAGGATGCCTTCAGCTGTACATTAAATACACATAATGCCCTGCTGGACAGTCATTAAGGCTTTACTGTTACTATGTTAACAAAATGTAATAAATCAATTAGCCAAAAATGCATTTCATACTCAGGGCCAAAAGTTTGGAATAGCTTAGCAGACACAATCAAATGTGCACCATCTCTACCTTCCTTTAAGTCTCGATACCTAAAAGCAATGAACTCTACTACTTTGTAAGCCTGGGTCCCTCAGGCTACTTGTACACCTGGCAGAGGGCCTCAGGGAAGAACATCACCATTGGACAGAGTTACCCTCTTTAGATACAGATTATCATAATTATTACTGTGTTGTAGGCGGTCGCTACGTCCTGATGGCCTCGCTCTACAACCGCCTGGGAGGTCATGTGATGAGGTGGTCGCGCCTGAAGGGGCAGAAATGGGGAGGAGCGACGCTTCCCGTCCATCACGACGGAGTATTCTACAACGCAGAGATGAAGGTCAGTCTCCCTTAACCCTTATGCTGCTGCTGGATAATTTCTCCAATACAAAATGATGCAAAAAAACAAAACAATAAAAGACTGAAAACCTGGCTCACGGGTACTCATCTGAGAGTACCCAGGGAGAGCTATCCAATGAATGCCAACATGACAGGGTTTAGATGGTTTTCAAAAATCTTTGCATCCTAATGCTTTGGAATAAAGTAGCCTCCGCATTGGAAGGGTTAAACGGAGAATTTTAGTTATCATCACTTTTTCTGCCAACTCCAAGTCACTAGCAACTTTCTCACATGCCAGACAAGTAGCAGTCAGTGGTAATGCCTTAGACCACACAGCTATAAATTTCAGCCATTATACCTTAGACATTATACAGAATCATTGCTTCTTTCCAGCTTCAGAATAACCATTCACATTCCTCATGTGATGTGAATTGCCTCATAAATAAAAGGTCACATGAGAACTATTGGCATTTGATCCTTTTTAAAGCAGACACGTATAGTTGATTGAATTTTACGACTGATTATATATATTTCTGAAGTTTTGTGCTAATATTGTTGTGTATGTTATTTTCAGTTTAATAAGCAGAGCCTGTTTAATGGGTTGATACAGACATGTTAGATTAATTGAATTTTATGACTGAATATTTCTATGTTTTGCTGATATTGTTGTGTGTGTGTTATTTTCAGTTCGACCATAGCCTGTTTGGATGGGTTATAACAGACCTGTAAAGTTTTTTACAACTGATTATTTCTGTGTTTCTTGTGTTGATATTGTTGTGTGTGTGTTATTTTCAGTTTGACCAGAGCCTGTTCACGGTGCTGCCGTCTAAGCCTGCTATCCGCCCGGGCATGGTGCTAGTCTTTGAGCTCTTCCTGCTGCGGGGCGAGGTTGTGCCCACGGACCGCGTCGTTGCTTGGGGCTGCTTCCCTATATCTAACGCTCAGTTTGACGTCATTGAGGGAAAGTAAGTAATTGTTTTTGTTTTTTTAACATTTATCCAAAAGTGGCCAATCTTGTGTTCTAGAGGTCGACATCTAAGGCATCATTTGACTCTCCAATCATTTTGGGTTATTTGTGAATGAAATAATAAACTTTAGTTCTTTATGAATGTAATTTTGCATGTAGCTGATGAGAATATTTGTCCTTTCATTTCTAGATTTGGAACTAGGCATATTTGAAATCACACCGCACAATTCTTCATATTTTTGGAGCCAATTTTATTGCATGATAAGCAAAAGTCAAAAATTTATATCTTGCAATGCAGGCATTGTTTTCCCTATTGTTGTCACAACAAAAGGGAAAATCTCTTTTGTACGGTGGTACTTCTGCTTCTGGGTGATGTAAATGAAATCAAAGTTGGTGTGGGCATCTTTAATTGTTTTTAGCCATTGTGTTTCAAAAACAAGCACCGATGATATTAATCTTTTGCGTTATTTTCCAGATACAAGTGCCCGCTGCTGCGCGGTGAGATGGATGCCCTGATTGATAAGCACGAGAAGATGGAGGAACTGGTGGCATCAGATCTCGACCACTGGCTCTGCAATCTCTACTTTGAGGTCATAAAACTGCCCCGGTAGGAAAGATTCATGTCTTCCCTGATACAACATATTGTGATTATGTCAGATTTTATAATTCACAGAAAGCAGCAAATATTTCTAAAATAAAATAGTCAATAAGATATTTCATCCTAGATTCTATTGATTCTGTTGTGTCTTCACAACTCACTTTTTGGCATTTAGTGAACTTGTATTTACTATTAAAATAAAATGTGTACACCATATTAAATATATGACTTATCAAAATTGAAGTGCAAATTTGTATGAATAAAAATAGTGCAAACATTACACCTTGTGCAGACATTTTCTGGCAAGGCACGTTGGTGTGTAAAAATTTATCATTTTTTATGATTAGCTTGCCATGGCTTCAGATATGGTCTACATTTGTACAAAGGGAGAAATTTTCTTTGGTTTGTATGAAAACACTTTTACAAAAAGTCAGTTCAGATTGCATTTGCACCAAAGTGAGTCTTTCTAGAGTATTCTCAGACGCTTAAGAATGTTGTTCAGTATTGCTATTACATATGTGCATTATGATTATTTCATGAGTTTATTAGTAAGTGTGTTGCCAGTTTGTTACCAGTGTATTCCCACTGGTTAAGCCCTTATGGTAATACGTTGGTAACATAGAGGCAATACTCTGGCAATGGTCTGGCAATACTTTTGCAATACTCTGGCAATGGTCTGGCAATACTTTTGCAATACTCTGGCAATGGTCTGGCAATACTTTTGCAATACTCTGGCAATGGTCTGGCAATACTTTTGCAATACTCTGGCAATGGTCTGGCAATACTTTTGCAATACTCTGGCAATGGTCTGGCAATACTTTTGCAATACTCTGGCAATGGTCTGGCAATACTTTTGCAATACTCTGGCAATGGTCTGGCAATACTTTTGCAATACTCTGGCATTTCTCCCGCAATATTCTGGCAACTCTTTGGCAATGCTCTTGTAATGCACTAGGAATACTCTGACAATGCCCTGGTAATGCTTTAGCAATGCTTGGGCAATTCTCTGGCAATACTCTGGCAACACTACAGTAATGCTCTAGCAATATGGCAATACTAGGGTAATTCTCTGATAATACTTTGGGAATGCTCTGGCAATGCTCTGGTATTGCGCTGGCAATAATCCAGAAATACTTCGGCATCTTTGATAATGCTCTGGTGATGCACTGGCAATACAGCCATACTCTGGCAATACAGTACTACTCTGGCAATGCTCTGGTAATTCACTGGCAATACTCTGGAAATATGGTAATACTAGATGGTAATTCACTGGCAATACTCTGGAAATATGGTAATACTAGATGGTAATTCACTGGCAATACTCTGGAAATATGGTAATACTAGATGGTAATTCACTGGCAATACTCTGGAAATATGGTAATACTAGATGGTAATTCACTGGCAATACTCTGGAAATATGGTAATACTAGATGGTAATTCACTGGCAATACTCTGGAAATATGGTAATACTAGATGGTAATTCACTGGCAATACTCTGGAAATATGGTAATACTAGATGGTAATTCACTGGCTATACTCTGGAAATATGGTAATACTAGATGGTAATTCACTGGCAATACTCTGGAAATATGGTAATACTAGATGGTAATTCACTGGCTATACTCTGGTAATAGGGCAATGCTCTGGTAATGCTTTGGCAACTCTTTGGCAATGCTCTGGTAATGCACTGACAATAGACTGGCAACACATTTTGTAATTTGGCCCAATGTTTGTATTTTGTTTTGTTTAGGTACCTGGCTGGTCAGAAGGAGTTTGAGGTTGAGCTGCAGTTCAGTGCTGGTCTGCTGGGCTTCCCTGACCGCGTCAACACCGGGGGAGAGGACGTCCGCGACGGAGAGGCGCCCGTGCCGGGATCCAACATCGACATCGACAGCAACTCCTCATCACACAGCCAACAACAAATGTAAGTTAAGGCACGACGAGAATTCACGAAGCCCAATTGCATCTTCAAAAGCTACTTAAAGATTTTGTGTATAGAAACCTGTACATCCATTTTTTCCCAGGGAATTCAATTGCTTCCTCAAATGCTACTGACCGATGGGTTGTATGTAACCAGTAATCTTTGGGCTCTCTACAGATATTTGAGGGAGTCACAACAGGGCTTGAACTGAATTTGTTTTCCAGGGAGCTCAATTGCATTTTCAAATGCTACTTAAAGGTGTTGTATATAGAAACCAGTAAATCTTTTGGCTCCTTACAGGAATTTGAGGGAGTCCCAGGACATGGACTGTGTATTTACGGTATCTTACTCCCTGTAGTATTCTATTTGTCTATGGATAGCAGAACAATTTGAATAGAAATAAGTGGTTTAGACAATTACTGAATCCTGAAATATCTTAGGACATGTGCTTTACTTGATTAAGGCTGCCATTTTTCATCCAGTTGGTGCTTTCAATCTGGGTCTAAAGTTCCTGAAATGATCCAATTCCATTTTTCAATACATTTACGTTAACATGTGTATTACATATTATTAGTAGTGGCTCGAGTCAAAGTCTATTCCAGACACGGATAGCAGAACAATTCAAAATAGAAATGTTTGGTTTAAACAATAACTTAAGTGAATCCTAAAAATACGTTCATGACATGTGCTGAACTTGATTAAGGCTGCCATTTTTCTTCCAGTTGGTGCTTTCAATCTGTATCTAAAATTCCTGAAATGATCCATTTCATGTTCCAACACATTTACTTAAATAACATGTGTATTACCTATTTCAGAAGTGGCTCCAGTCAAAGTCTTAGTACCCAGGAGACAGACGAGCAGAAGCCAGCAATGGTCAACATAGGCAAGAAAAAGGCATCCTCAGGCTCAGAGGACCTAAAGGTAAGAGTCAAACTGCATCACATTTTCATACTGGTATTTAGTACAGTAGCCAGCCACCCATTCTTTATATAGGTATTTAGTACAGTAGCCAACCATGCACCCACTTTTGGAATTCAGGGTAACCAGCAAAAAGCTAGAAAATTCCCATTTTCCATATTGGTATTTAGTACAGTAGCCAGCCACCAATTTTTAGAAATCAGATTAACCCAAGAAAATTTATATTTTTCATATTGGTATTGACAGGACATTTTACAAATTCTAATATCGATACCTTTTCAACTGGACAGATTTCTTCACAGGTTGAATGCCATATTGTGCGTTTGTGAACTGCTCTTGTTATGTTAATGTAAATACTATATTCCTCTGAATAAGTGCACATGCAGGTAACAAGTTAGGAAAAAAAATACTGGAAGGGGTATTGCGTATCTTTCAATTAGCTACATCCATCCATCCATCAATCCGTCCATGTGAAAATCTAGATGTGTATATATTAAATGAAAATTACAGTGCACATGTAAGACTATCTTCTACCATCTTGGATATTTTGACATACTAATCATAATTTGAAAATTTTGATGATTTCAAAAAAACGAATACACACATCAAAAAGAGGTAAATACTACATGAATATTCCTACATGCCTGTTTTTTGTTTATTTTAGAATTTTGGTTTGCGTTAAAGAGGTGAATACTATATCTTTCGACATGACTTTTTATTGTAGAATTTTGACTTGCGTATGCGTCGGCCGATGACGACTGTTGGTTCGCGTGCGGTGCACAAGGACAGGAAGGTTGTGGTGGGGGACGGTGACAGTGACAGCACTGACTATGAGGACGGTGATGTCTACATCACTAAGAGTGAGGCCGACTTCATACCAGTCAAAGGGGAGCCAGGACTCTTCTACAAGGTATTATTAAGGATCCCTCAAACAAGGGATAGCGATTCTTATCATAAGCTCCACTCTGATTCTAGCCGCTGATTGGTCAATTTCTTTGTTATACTGGGCTGAATTGGGCTTCTAACATTGCTTTTAACAATTGTCAATGTTACAAGCTCAATATCAATCCTGCACTGAGTTCTTAACAATGCTTTTTACAACGGTCATTGTTAGGACCACCAGTATGTTTATACTACTTCCGTTAGTACCATGGCAACTGTTGTTCGGCATACCGTAGCATCAGAGGGATTTCAAAATGTCAGCCACTGCATATCACAACCCACTAGATAGTTTTTTTATGTGCTAAAAACACTATTTACACATTATAATCTGCCAACATGGTGTATCACTTGAAGATAAGATGGCAGGAAGGAATTAAGATGGACTCAGGTATGTAACTTGCAAGTTCAAGTGAGAAATCTGCCTCAGTTGACCACTCTGCTCTCCACTCCAAGAACCTTTAAACTTATCAAATTACTGCAATATTAACAGTATTTAACTAAATAGCTTTGTAAACAGTGTAGCTCCTTCAGTAAGCATCATCAAAGTAATATTTTTGTTTTTCAATTCTTGTGATTTCTTGAGTATGTTGTGACTGTATTGTTTTTACAGAAACACCTGAATAACCCGCAAGAAGCTTGAAAAGTGTCCCAAATTACTGGGAATTTACAGTATATTGTGATTGTATTGTTTTGACAGAAACACCTGAACAACCCTGTGGATGTGTACCACAAGAAGCTGTTCACCATGCTGCCCAAGACTCCCCTCATCAACAACCGCCGCCGCAAGAAAAAACTCACACACACAGAGCAGCTGGAGCAGCACACCTTCAGTGTACAGTAAGTCTAGCTTCTTTAATTCCCTCCTTTTAACCCTTATGAGAGAGAGAGAGAGAGAGAGAGAGAGAGAGAGAGAGAGAGAGAGAGAGAGAGAGAGAGAGAGAGAAGAGAGAGAGAGAGAAGCTCACACACAGAGCAGCTGGAGCAGCACACCTTCAGTGTACAGTAAGTCTAGCTTCTTTAATTCCCTCGTTTTAACCCTTATGAGAGAGAGAGAGAGAGAGAGAGAGAGAGAGAGAGAGAGAGAGAGAGAGAAGCTCACACACAGAGCAGCTGGAGCAGCACACTTCAGTGTACAGTAAGTCTAGCTTCTTTACATTTTAACCGTTACTGTATGAGAGAGAGAGAGGGAGGGAGAGAGAGAGAGAGAGAGAGAGAGAGAGAGAGAGAGAGAGAGAGAGAGAGAGAGAGAGAGAGAGGAGAGAGAGAGAGAGAGAGAGAGAGAGAGAGAGAGAAGCTCACACACAGAGCAGCTGGAGCAGCACAACCTTCAGTGTACAGTAAGTCTAGCTTCTTTACATTTTTACCGTTACTGTATGAGAGAGAGAGAGGGAGGGAGAGAGAGAGAGAGAGAGAGAGAGAGAGAGATGAGAGAGAGGAGAGAGAGAGAGAGAGAGAGAGAGAGAGAGAGAGAGAGAGAGAGAGAGAGAGAGAGAGCTAGAGAGAGAGAGAGAGGGAGAGAGGGAGAGAGAGAGAGTGCTAGAGAGAGAGAGAGAGAGAGAGAGAGAAGAGAGAGAGGAGAGAGAGAGAGAGTCAGAGAGAGCTAGAGAGAGAGAGGGAGAGAGAGTGCTAGAGAGAGAGAGAGAGAGAGAGCTAGAGAGAGAGAGAGAGAGAGCTAGAGAGAGAGAGAGAGAGAGAGCTAGAGATGAGAGGAGAGAGAGAGAGAGTAGAGGAGAGAGAGAGAGAGAGAGAGAGAGAGAGAGCTAGAGAGAGAGAGAGAGGGGGGGAACTAGGGCAGCACTGTGCCACACAAAATGATGTAAAAATCCTAGAAAGTATTTGCGTCTTTGCGCTTTTGACGAAAGTAGCCTCAGCATTGGAAGATATTAAATGTGCTTCTTGTAATGATTGTTTGGTTCCAGTTTTGATATGACTTAATTATTAACCTATTTCATATGCTATTCACTTTCCTTTTTGGATACTCCTCTGTTTTCTGTTTAAGAAACCTGTTTGCTTTAAGGTGTATGATATTTCCAAATGAAATAAACAAATAATAAATAAAATAATGCTGTATTCCTCTTTAAGCCCATGTGCGTGTAGTCCGGGTAACAGGTTAGTAAAAAATAAGCTAGAAGAGGTATTGGCAATCTTACATATGTATTGGCAATCCTACATATGTATTGGCAATTTTACATATGTATAGCCACACCTCACAGCTGCTACGAGGTGTGAACGCTTGCACGCTATGAGCTTGAACAAGCTCTTTTGGCTTTTGTTACACCATGCCTGAATGTATATTCAATTTGAGCAACTGTGCACCTAGGATGGATAGCGCGAAGTGTTCAAGTGCTTGAAAATAATACTGTAAATTCGGAAAAGATTGCGTTAGTTTAATTTTTGTGTGTTTTTTTTTGCGTTTAGCCTCGGACGGCAAAATTAAGATTCGCAATGATTAGTGCTGCCACTTTACGTGTATAGCTGGCACTGCATGTTCGCAAAGTTGAAAAATGTAAAAATCAATTTCCTGCAAATTTGCAAAATTTACTCTACACTATCTTTTGTGAATCTACAGTATCAATATACTACGGTTTACTCCACCTCTTTCGACTGGCTAAGGAACTTAAGGCACATTATGACTTTAAGTCAAAAATAAACTTTTAATGACTTGAACCATTAGCATATGTTAAATGTTGAATAAAATGTGGCATATACATTGATTAGTGGAGGACAGGTCAGTTTGCCATGCACACAATTTACTGAAATGCATGATTTAAGACTTTGCCCAATCTAATTTTAGTGATTACACCTTTGATTGGTAATAATGGTGCTGTCACAAGGAGTATTGTTGCAATGGAAATAAGTTTTCTTTCATGTTGATCAAATTGGTCCATTTTTTCTTATAGATTCTTGCAATTGTTAACATATTCAGAGCTCCAAAACATTTTCTACCCAATATATATTATAATGGCAGTAAAGATATAATTGTTTAAACATTTATTAATTCAATACATGTTTCCAAAAACAATAGACGAATGTAAAGATCAATG
>OZ012700.1:1067117-1250122 GCA_963942565.1 Maea johnstoni | reverse complement strand
TGTACCATGGTGTTGTTTTTTAAAGTTCAATTGGCTTTTTGTTTTGAAACAAAATTATGATTTTCTTAATTTAAAAAGAATTTAGATGAATTTTCATTTAATTTAAAAGTGCAGATCCTTAAACGGACAAGAACTCCTATTAGTTTCTTCTTCTCAAATTCATATTCATGATTTTTCTTTAGGAAATGGAAAACATATAAGCATATTTTTATTTACATAATGCTTTCATGGTAATCTGTTTGATCACATTATATGCCAGTTTACCAGGAGCTTCCTTGTATACATCAAGATACATTATCTGTATACGATTCTCATTGTATGAATATGTGATGATACTGAGTGAGTGTTTTACAGAGATTAAAAAAGAAAAGAAGAATGAAAAATGGTAAAATGTTTATAAAACGAATACAACAAAGTTGAAAGGAGCCATCATATTTCAAAGCTAGAGAGCTTGCATCGAGAATGAAGCATGTGATTGATCAGTAAATGTACCATTCAAAGCGCTGGTTCATCCGCCTCTCACTTTTATAATTGTGTCATGCAATGTTAAGTTTATGCTTATCTTAGATACGTAGACACTGCCCAACTAAAAACCTTTAAGTGAAGTAGAGGTATCTGGTGTCTAATATAAAGCTTAGAACGATCTCTCTCTCAGACACTTTAAAAAAAAAAAAAATCGCCATTCCCAAGACAGACGTATTCAATAGGTTTTTTCTTGGGAATTGCGATTCGGAGGCAATACTAGGCTATTGGTAATACGAATACGTCTGTCTTTGTATTTCGATTTGATTTTGTACGCCTACAAGCAACATGCTATTAGGCAGACGACCTAGTGACGCAAGTGTCGGTTACTAGTAGCAGATGTATACTATTTTCAATGCTCAGCTGCGATTCACACGAATACAAGTATCATTTTTCAAGATGCATTAACGTAATAAGAGTCAATTTCGGCCATTTAGATGAAGTTCTCCTTGTGAGACTACCTAGAAAAACAAAGAAAAATCGTTGAAAAATGGAACAAATATAAACGGATCGTAATATTAGCGAATCTGACCCATTCGCTAATGTCGCCAAAAACAGTTCCACGCCAATATTTCGAACTTTACAGTATATATATATATATATATATATATATATATATATATATATATATATATATATATATATATATATATATATATATATATATATATAATGAACGAATGAATGAATGATTGCTTAAAGGCACATCGGCACACAAAGGCCATTTAGTGCCATAAAAATTGTGTAAAACAATGGTCCTTTGTTATTGTTGAAAACAATAACAAAGCAATAGAAGAATAAAAATGATCACAAAACAAAGAACAACCTCAAAATATAATTTCCGTATAACAGGATGTTTCAAAAGAAACTACAAATTCTTAAAAGGTTTTACAATCGGTAAAACAGACCAATCTCATGTAAATAAGATAAAATGCTGTCTGGAGGAACCTTTTCAAAGAGTTCCCTAAAGCTATTTACACTAAAATGTCTATTTCTAGATTCAATAAAATCAACACACTCAAATAAAATATGCTTGACAGTCAATTGACAATCACACGCTGTACATTGTGGAGGATCTTCCCCTTTTAAAAGGAAGCAGTGAGTCAAATGAGTGTGACCAATACGGATTCTTGTTAAAACACTCTCCTCACGCCTAATGATTCGAGAACCTCCAGGCCAAAGATCCAACTGTGGATGAATTTCATGTAGTTTGTTGTTTACAGCCTCATCCCACTGAGACTGCCATTTGCATTTTAAAAGGACATTGATGTGTTTTTTAAAATCACCATAAGGAATTGGAACATTTGCGACTCTTCTCGAAAGACCAGCCTTGGCAGCAGCATCTGCCTTTTCATTACCCCTAATGCCAACATGACTGGGAATCCAGTAAAATAATATTCTTTTCTCTTGGTAGTGTACTAGCCAATTGAGGCGTTCAAGTATGTAGAGGACAAGAGGATGTGTCCAGTCTTGGCCCAAAATGGCTTGAAGAGCAGACTTTGAATCAGAGAAAATAATAAAATTCCTTTCATCATCATCTGCCGTCTCCACCCTATCAAGAGCTAGATAGAGAGCATGCAACTCGGCAGAAAATATAGAGGACTTATCTGGAAGACGTTCAATGGAAGAATAATTATCAATGACTGCTGCTGCTGCAGCCTTGTCATCTGCAACAGAGCCATCAGTGTAGATGAAATCATAGTCTCGAAAGACATCCTTCACCTCATTGTGCAAACTTATGTACTGAGAAGGATCCGTTTGATCCTTCTTGGCATACGAAAGAGTGAGGTCGACCATTGCAGTTGGATATGTCCATGGAGGAGTTTCAGGAAATTCAAATTTTGCGATGATGCCAGGATTAAAATCTAACTCTTCCAATGATTCCTTAATACGAATACCAAAAGTTGGAATGACTCTTGGTTTTCTAGCAAAAAGGTCCACATATCGAGGGTTAAAAATAGTTTCGTAAACAGGGTTATTTGGGTTGGCAGCTATTTTAGTTGCAAATTGTAGAGCAAGCTTTTCTCTTCTAAGGCGAAGAGGGAGCTCATTCGCCTCAACACAAAGACTATAAGCAGGAGAGGTTCTAAAGGCTCCAAGACAAAGCCTCAAACCTTGATTTTGAATAGGCTCCAGCAAAGAGATATAAGATTTACATGCTGCTCCATAGATAAAACATCCATAGTCTAGCTTTGAACGAACAAGGGCCCTATATAGTCGTAAAAGAACTATACGATCCCCACCCCAGTCAGTACTGGAAACAACACGCAACAAATTCAAAGCCTTGATACACTTTTTCTTCAGGCCCTTGATATGAGGGACAAATGTCAATTTTGAATCGAGTAAAATGCCAAGGAACTTTGTTTCCTTCTTTACAGGAATGGGGTTATCATAAAGTACCAAGTAGGGATCTGGATGAAGACCCCTCCTTCGACAAAAATGGACACAAACAGTCTTTGATTGGGAGAATTTAAAACCATTATTGTCAGCCCAATCTTCTATTCTATTTAGATGAAGTTGGAGCTGTCTTTCTATAGCGTGCATATGTTTTGATCGATATGAGACACCAAAGTCATCCACAAATAGAGACTTGTCAACACCATTTCGTATACAGCTGGTGATGCTGTTGATTTTGACAATAAAAAGGGTGACAGATAAAATGCTACCCTGAGGAACTCCCATTTCTTGATCATAAAAGTCAGAGAGGGATGTCCCTACTCTGACTCGAAATTTCCTTTCAGATAAAAAGTTTTTAATAAAAAGGGACAAACGTCCCCTGAGGTCAATACCATGTAAATCCTTCATAATTCTATATTTCCAAGTGGTGTCATATGCCTTTTCTAGGTCAAAAAAGACAGACACCACATGTTCTCCTTTTAAAAATCCCTCTCTCACAAAGGTTTCAAATCGCACAAGGTGATCCATTGTGCTTCTTGTTTTCCGGAAGCCACTTTGGGCTTCCGTGATAAGTGAAGAAGATTCAAGATACCAAACAAGACGATCGTTTATCATTCGTTCCATGGTCTTACAGACACAACTGGTCAAAGCTATCGGGCGGTAATTATTAGGATCTTTGGAGTCTTTTCCTGGTTTGGCAATGGGTATGATAGTGGCTTCTCTCCAGGTAGGTGGAAACTCTCCAGTTTCCCAAATATTATTAAAAACCTTTAAAAGGCACTGGAGAGAAGCTTGAGGAAGATGCTTCAAAATCTGATAATGTATTTGGTCAGGGCCAGGAGCTGTGTCATGGGCTTTGCCAAGCACAGTCCTGAGCTCATCTATTGAAAAGGGTTGATTATATGATTCGGTATTGTCAGATTGGAATATAAGGGGATGTCTCTCTTGTCTATTTTTGATACGTTGGAATTTAGGAGAATAATGTGCAGAGGATGAATTGAATGATATTGCCTCCCCAATGGTATCGGCAATATCCCTTGGTTGCGTTATTTTTTGGCCATTCTTTTCAATATGTTTTACGGATGGACCACCCCCCTTGCCCTTAATTTTACGGACCATGTCCCAGCATTTCTTCATAGACGTTCTGGCATTTAGTTTGGACACATATTCGTGCCAACTTTTCTTTTTGTTGGCACGAATGACCTGTCTTGCTTTAGCACTCTTTATACAATATAGTTGTAAATTTGCATTTGTTGGAGATCTCTTAAAAACTCTAAGAGATCTCTTTCGTTCTAAAATAGCTTCCTTACACTCATAAGAGAACCATGGCTTCTGTGGCTTCTTGGGGTTGGGATTTGATTTTGGGATTGTTTCGTTGGCAATTTCACAAAGCTTGTCAATAAATGTTTTCAGCTGGAGACCTCCATCAAAATCATCTTGAGGAAAGGCCTCCAAACACAGGTCTTTAAAAAGATTCCAATCAGCTTTGTGAAACTGCCACTTTGGTGGTCTGTCGTCTGGAGGATGAAAATGACTCTTTAAGATGATAGGAAAATGGTCACTACCATGAAGATCTTCCTCCACCCTCCATGTAAAATCCATGAAAAGTGAAGGAGAGCACATAGTGAGATCTATTGATGTAAGAGAACCAGTTGCTGGATGCAGATAAGTCGGGGTGTCATCATTAAAGAGGCAGATATTACTTCTAGTCATGAATGTCTCCATGACCTTACCCTTTGCGTCAGATTTATTCCCTCCCCACAAATAATTGTGAGAATTAAAATCCCCAACAATCATAAATGGCTTAGGTAATTGGCTTTCTAAGTGTGTAAGGTCACAGAGATGAAGTGCAGTGCTAGGAGGAATATAAAGATTACAGAAGGTAATTGTAGTGTGGAGAGTCACCTTTACAACAATCGCTTGCAAAGGTGAGGTCACATCTACAACACTCTGAGGTAGATTGCTTTTGATAAATATTGAGACACCACCATGTGCCCTATCCATATCATCTATTCTTCCAGATTTATGGTGAGCAACATAACCTTTTAAAGTCATTTGATCATCTTTGAGGTTTGTCTCTTGGAGACAAATGACAGGAGCATTATATTTTTGAGCTAATAGTTCAAGTTCCTGCCGGTTTGCTGCAAGTCCTCGACAGTTCCACTGAATAATAAAGCCACTAGCCATGGTGAGAAAAAGGAGAAAGGAAAGAGATATGTTGGATAAAATCAATAAAAATGTCATTTTGATGGTATGAGGTGTACTCTCGCCTTTGGTTGGTGTGGCTTTGGTACATCCTCACAGTCCATTGTTTCAAATGACCTCTCTCTGCGGATTTGAGAGAGAGGATCAGATGAACCTTTGGATGGTCTGGAGCCTAAGGAATTTCTCCTAGGCTCCTGACTGCCACCCTGAGGGGCAGTGATGGGTTTGCGTGTATACGATTTATTATTTTGTGATGGCTTTGGAGGGATTTTTGCTTTTGCAGTGGTAGGTTCAATGATATTTGAAGGTTGTTGTGATGGTTCATTTACTGTTTGTGTGGACATTGTTGCATGAGATGGAGTTGGAGTGATGTGTTTTTCAGGTGTAGGAAGAAGTGTGAAGTCTGTTGCATTGATTGGCCAGGTGATGTCGGTTTGGGTCTGAATGGATGTGAACTGAGGTTTGTCAACCGTTGCTGCCCGAGCATAGGATTTCTTTTCAGTGCTGGATTTATTTTGAACTATTTTCCTAGCTTCCGGAAAAGGCACTTGCTGTTTACATTTAACAGATTGAACCTCCTTCTCTAAAATCCATTTAGAGCAGGTTCTACTGTATGCGGGATGATCACCAGAACAGTTGACACATTTTATGGGATGATCACAAGGAGTATCTCCATGGTCATCCATGGAGCATTTTGGGCATTTGGAGGGATTTTTGCAAGTGTTTTTGTGATGTCCAAACTGTTGGCAACCGAAACATCTCAGAGGGTTGGGGATGAATGGGGAAACGTTAACTTTCAAAAAGCCTACATTGATTTGGGAAGGAACTGTACTCCCATGGAAAGTGAGGATGATGGTTGCAGTTGTAATTTTGTTTCCATCTTTTGTGATTATAATTTTCTGTGCCTCACTAACACCTTGCTCTTTAAGATTGTCAACTATGTCTTCCACAGGAGTAAACTTCAGTTCGCTGCACCGGATGACACCCTTGATGGTATTCAGTGTCCTATGGGGGGATATTTTAACTGGAACATTGACTAGCATTGACGTCTTCATAAGATTTTTGTAATGTGATTCCTTTTCAACCTCAATCAAGATATCGCCTGATCTGAGATGTTTCACTTGTTTTGGTGTACCTGCTAAGCCTTGGATGCTTTTGGCAATGGCAAAGGGAGATAAAGAGGTGAGTAGTTTTTCTGGAGATGCGGGCTGGATCACTAAAAAGTGTGGCCAGAAATTCTTTGTTGAGGTATTGTCATCATCGGATAGATAATCTTCTAATGTTCTTTTTTGGGTTTTGGAAGAAGCCATATGAGAGATGTATTGTTCGTCCGCTGTGGTCCCCAGCCTTACTTCGACTCCAACAAGGGGTATACAGAGGTGCGGGGCAGTGCCATCAGCGCACATGTAAACAGGGATACACACTGGATATACTCACAATTTATACAGATAAAAAGACATGTACAAACCATGATTGGCCCATGAGCAATCGCCTTCTAGGAAGAGATCAAGATGGTCATTAACAACGGCTAAGTTGAACGACCACGTCAACCTCTCCCTAGGGCATGGCATTACCAGCCGATTGATCTAGACCGAGCCAAATCAGACCGCCTGTCTAGATGAAATAAGGGCCAAAGTGGCGTGTTGGAGAGAATAGATCCGTAGAGCTATCACCCCTCAACCACCAGGATCCCGTCTTCCAATTTCACAGGCCGCAGCCCACGGCAAACAAGCTGCCTCCAACCGGGAGATACGGGGACTACATCTTAGTCTGACCTCTCCCCATCAACCTATCTGGTATGGTTGAACCTACCAGGGATTAGAAATCCCAACCAGCATAGCTCTCAGGATCCTAAAGGCACACAAGCCTCTCCACCACGACAAGGTGGTAGCCCAACGGAGAGGCATGTACTCACGATCGCTAAAGTATGTGGTCTCACCAGTATCGATAATGCTTTCTTATAGTTATTGTAGTCATCTTACTGTCACCAAACTGAAGATTCAGATTTATATTATTACTGAAATTATTTTCAATGTATCCGAACACATACTTCATGAGAAATCCACTTGTGTCTGGCAGCCGAATTCTAAATCAACGTGATTATTATTCAACATCCCCCTTTTGGCAAGCACATGAACTTTCTTTCGTCTCGTCTCGCTGCCGCACCAAGGAGAAACATCGATATGGCTGCATTTTCTATGTGTGCAAGGTCTTTTTTTATTGAAACATTTAATTACAAATAAATTCATTCAGCTGTCTCTTGGCATCAAGGAAACATTAGGTATGGGGGAGGAGCTCAGTGTACTTTGATGGCTTTGACAGCATTGATTTTTACTTTGTATGTTGTCTCACCTAATCATAAACACTTCATCAAGATAATCTTCATTTCAAAATACAGACAGCAACAAGGATAAACAATTCAAATCTTATCAACATCATACTGTACATCATAAATATTTTACGACCCAGCTAGTAACTACTGATGCCTTGCATCACCATTCGATTTTTGTTAGGGCCACTGAAATTACAGCGCGCCATCTCCTCGTGGGCGGCTCTGCTTTCAATGCATCATACGGCTTACGGTACCTGAAGCCTCAGAGCAACCTCGCCCACAAAAGCCACCCTGTGTGGTCAACAGGTTTCAGAGATGCCAGATCTACAAGAGCAGCGATTATCAACGCAAAGCTTCTGACAGGCACCTACAGACTCCAGGCCAACCGGGCAGCCTTCAACCAGCGAGAGAATAACCCAGAATGTCTCCTTTGTCGTAAGGGACCGGAGGATCGCAAGCATTTCCTTCTACTATGCCAATCCACCGAAGATATCCGTCACGCCTTTCTCCCACGAATCATAGGAATGGCTGAGGCCTTCTTCACCCCAGACGGCGACGAGGACCTGATAGGACTCATCCTTGACCCTGCAGGCGCAATATCACTACCAACTAGACACTAGAGGTGGAGGAGGCAGAGGAGGAGCCGGAGGTGGAGGAGGCAGAGGTAGAGGAGAAGCAGGAGGTGGAGGAGGCAGAGGAGGAGGCAGAGGCAGAGGAGGAGCCGGAGGTGGAGGAGGCAGAGGTAGAATGAATGAATGAATGAATGATTTCTTAAAGGCACATCGGCGCACAAAGGCCATTTAGTGCCATAAAAATTGTGTAAAACAATGGTCCTTTGTTATTGTTGAAAACAATAACAAAGCAATAAATGAATAAAAATGATCACAAAACAATGACCAACTTCAAAATATAATTTCTGTATAACAAGTTGTTTCAAAAGAAACTACAAATTCTTAAAAGGTTTTACAATCGGTAAAACAGACCAATCTCATGTAAATAAGATAAAATGCTGTCTGGGGGAACCTTTTCAAAGAGTTCCCTAAAGCTATTTACACTAAAATGTCTATTTCTAGATTCAATAAAATCAACACACTCAAATAAAATATGCTTGACAGTCAATTGACAATCACACGCTGTACATTGTGGAGGATCTTCCCCTTTTAAAAGGAAGCAGTGAGTCAAATGAGTGTGACCAATTCGGATTCTTGTTAAAACACTCTCCTCACGCCTAATGATTCGAGAACCTCCAGGCCAAAGACCCAGCTGTGGATGAATTGCATGTAGTTTGTTGTTTACAGCCTCATCCCACTGAGACTGCCATTTGCGTTTTAAAAGGACATTGATGTGTTTTTAAAAATCACCATAAGGAATTGGAACATCTGTGACTCTTCTTGAAAGACCAGCCTTGGCAGCAGCATCTGCCTTTTCATTACCCCTAATGCCAACATGACTGGGAATCCAGTAAAATAAAATGATTTTCTCTTGGTACTGTACTAGCCAATTGAGGCGTTCCAGTATGTAGAGGACAAGAGGATGTGTCCAGTCTTGGCCCGAAATGGCTTGAAGAGCAGACTTTGAATCAGAGAAAATAATAAAATTCCTTTCATCATCATCTGCCGTCTCCACCCTATCAAGAGTATGAATGAATGAATGAATGATTTCTTAAAGGCACATCGGCGCACAAAGGCCATTTAGTGCCATAAAAATTGTGTAAAACAATGGTCCTTTGTTATTGTTGAAAACAATAACAAAGCAATGGATGAATAAAAATGATCACAAAATAATGAACAACTTCAAAATATAATTTCCATATAACAGGTTGTTTCAAAAGAAACTATAAAATCTTAAAAAGTTTTACAAGCGGTAAAACAGACCAATCTCATGTAAATAAGATAAAATGCTGTCTGGAGGAACCTTTTCAAAGAGTTCCCTAAAGCTATTTACACTAAAATGTCTATTTCTGGATTCAATAAAATCAACACACTCAAATAAAATATGTTTGACAGTCAATTGACAATCACATGCTGTACATTGTGGAGGATCTTCCCCTTTTAAAAGGAAGCAGTGAGTCAAATGAGTGTGACCAATTCGGATTCTTGTTAAAACACTCTCCTCACGCCTAATGATTCGAGAACCTCCAGGCCAAAGACCCAACTGTGGATGAATTTCATGTAGTTTGTTGTTTACAGCCTCATCCCACTGAGACTGCCATTTGCATTTTAAAAGGACATTGATGTGCTTTTTAAAATCACCATAAGGAATTGGAATATTTGCGACTCTTCTCGAAAGACCAGCCTTGGCAGCAGCATCTGCCTTTTCATTACCCCTAATGCCAACATGACTGGGAATCCAGTAAAATAAAATTCTTTTCTCTTGGTACTGTACTAGCCAATTGAGGCGTTCCAGTATGTAGAGGACAAGAGGATGTGTCCAGTCTTGGCCCGAAATGGCTTGAAGAGCAGACTTTGAATCAGAGAAAATAATAAAATTCCTTTCATCATCATCTGCCGTCTCCACCCTATCAAGAGCTAGATAGAGAGCACGCAACTCGGCAGAAAATATGGAGGACTTATCTGGAAGACGTTCAATGGAAGAATAATTATCAATGACTGCTGCTGCTGCAGCCTTGTCATCTGCAACAGAGCCATCAGTGTAGATGAAATCATAGTCTCGAAAGACATCCTTCACCTCATTGTGCAAACTTATGTACTGAGAAGGATCCGTTTGATCCTTCTTGGCATACAAAAGAGTGAGGTCGACCATAGCAGTTGGATATGTCCATGGAGGAGTTTCAGGAAATTCAAATTTTGCGATGATGTCAGGATTAAAATCTAACTCTTCCAATGATTCCTTAATACGAATACCAAAAGTTGGAATGACTCTTGGTTTTCTAGCAAAAAGGTCCATATATCGAGGGTTAAAAATAGTTTCGTAAACAGGGTTATTTGGGTTGGCAGCTATTTTAGTTGCAAATTGTAGAGCAAGCTTTTCTCTTCTAAGGCGAAGAGGGAGCTCATTCGCCTCAACACAAAGACTATAAGCAGGAGAGGTTCTAAAGGCTCCAAGACAAAGCCTCAAACCTTGATTTTGAATAGGCTCCAGCAAAGAGATATAAGATTTACATGCTGCTCCATAGATAAAACATCCATAGTCTAGCTTTGAACGAACAAGGGCCCTATATAGTCGTAAAAGAACTATACGATCCCCACCCCAGTCAGTACTGGAAACAACACGCAACAAATTCAAAGCCTTGATACACTTTTTCTTCAGGCCCTTGATATGAGGGACAAATGTCAATTTTGAATCGAGTAAAATGCCAAGGAACTTTGTTTCCTTCTTTACAGGAATGGGGTTATCATAAAGTACCAAGTAGGGATCTGGATGAAGACCCCTCCTTCGACAAAAATGGACACAAACAGTCTTTGATTGGGAGAATTTAAAACCATTATTGTCAGCCCAATCTTCTATTCTATTTAGATGAAGTTGGAGCTGTCTTTCTATAGCGTGCATATGTTTTGATCGATATGAGACACCAAAGTCATCCACAAATAGAGACTTGTCAACACCATTTCGTATACAGCTGGTGATGCTGTTGATTTTGACAATAAAAAGGGTGACAGATAAAATGCTACCCTGAGGAACTCCCATTTCTTGATCATAAAAGTCAGAGAGGGATGTCCCTACTCTGACTCGAAATTTCCTTTCAGATAAAAAGTTTTTAATAAAAAGGGACAAACGTCCCCTGAGGTCAATACCATGTAAATCCTTCATAATTCTATATTTCCAAGTGGTGTCATATGCCTTTTCTAGGTCAAAAAAGACAGACACCACATGTTCTCCTTTTAAAAATCCCTCTCTCACAAAGGTTTCAAATCGCACAAGGTGATCCATTGTGCTTCTTGTTTTCCGGAAGCCACTTTGGGCTTCCGTGATAAGTGAAGAAGATTCAAGATACCAAACAAGACGATCGTTTATCATTCGTTCCATGGTCTTACAGACACAACTGGTCAAAGCTATCGGGCGGTAATTATTAGGATCTTTGGAGTCTTTTCCTGGTTTGGCAATGGGTATGATAGTGGCTTCTCTCCAGGTAGGTGGAAACTCTCCAGTTTCCCAAATATTATTAAAAACCTTTAAAAGGCACTGGAGAGAAGCTTGAGGAAGATGCTTCAAAATCTGATAATGTATTTGGTCAGGGCCAGGAGCTGTGTCATGGGCTTTGCCAAGCACAGTCCTGAGCTCATCTATTGAAAAGGGTTGATTATATGATTCGGTATTGTCAGATTGGAATATAAGGGGATGTCTCTCTTGTCTATTTTTGATACGTTGGAATTTAGGAGAATAATGTGCAGAGGATGAATTGAATGATATTGCCTCCCCAATGGTATCGGCAATATCCCTTGGTTGCGTTATTTTTTGGCCATTCTTTTCAATATGTTTTACGGATGGACCACCCCCCTTGCCCTTAATTTTACGGACCATGTCCCAGCATTTCTTCATAGACGTTCTGGCATTTAGTTTGGACACATATTCGTGCCAACTTTTCTTTTTGTTGGCACGAATGACCTGTCTTGCTTTAGCACTCTTTATACAATATAGTTGTAAATTTGCATTTGTTGGAGATCTCTTAAAAACTCTAAGAGATCTCTTTCGTTCTAAAATAGCTTCCTTACACTCATAAGAGAACCATGGCTTCTGTGGCTTCTTGGGGTTGGGATTTGATTTTGGGATTGTTTCGTTGGCAATTTCACAAAGCTTGTCAATAAATGTTTTCAGCTGGAGACCTCCATCAAAATCATCTTGAGGAAAGGCCTCCAAACACAGGTCTTTAAAAAGATTCCAATCAGCTTTGTGAAACTGCCACTTTGGTGGTCTGTCGTCTGGAGGATGAAAATGACTCTTTAAGATGATAGGAAAATGGTCACTACCATGAAGATCTTCCTCCACCCTCCATGTAAAATCCATGAAAAGTGAAGGAGAGCACATAGTGAGATCTATTGATGTAAGAGAACCAGTTGCTGGATGCAGATAAGTCGGGGTGTCATCATTAAAGAGGCAGATATTACTTCTAGTCATGAATGTCTCCATGACCTTACCCTTTGCGTCAGATTTATTCCCTCCCCACAAATAATTGTGAGAATTAAAATCCCCAACAATCATAAATGGCTTAGGTAATTGGCTTTCTAAGTGTGTAAGGTCACAGAGATGAAGTGCAGTGCTAGGAGGAATATAAAGATTACAGAAGGTAATTGTAGTGTGGAGAGTCACCTTTACAACAATCGCTTGCAAAGGTGAGGTCACATCTACAACACTCTGAGGTAGATTGCTTTTGATAAATATTGAGACACCACCATGTGCCCTATCCATATCATCTATTCTTCCAGATTTATGGTGAGCAACATAACCTTTTAAAGTCATTTGATCATCTTTGAGGTTTGTCTCTTGGAGACAAATGACAGGAGCATTATATTTTTGAGCTAATAGTTCAAGTTCCTGCCGGTTTGCTGCAAGTCCTCGACAGTTCCACTGAATAATAAAGCCACTAGCCATGGTGAGAAAAAGGAGAAAGGAAAGAGATATGTTGGATAAAATCAATAAAAATGTCATTTTGATGGTATGAGGTGTACTCTCGCCTTTGGTTGGTGTGGCTTTGGTACATCCTCACAGTCCATTGTTTCAAATGACCTCTCTCTGCGGATTTGAGAGAGAGGATCAGATGAACCTTTGGATGGTCTGGAGCCTAAGGAATTTCTCCTAGGCTCCTGACTGCCACCCTGAGGGGCAGTGATGGGTTTGCGTGTATACGATTTATTATTTTGTGATGGCTTTGGAGGGATTTTTGCTTTTGCAGTGGTAGGTTCAATGATATTTGAAGGTTGTTGTGATGGTTCATTTACTGTTTGTGTGGACATTGTTGCATGAGATGGAGTTGGAGTGATGTGTTTTTCAGGTGTAGGAAGAAGTGTGAAGTCTGTTGCATTGATTGGCCAGGTGATGTCGGTTTGGGTCTGAATGGATGTGAACTGAGGTTTGTCAACCGTTGCTGCCCGAGCATAGGATTTCTTTTCAGTGCTGGATTTATTTTGAACTATTTTCCTAGCTTCCGGAAAAGGCACTTGCTGTTTACATTTAACAGATTGAACCTCCTTCTCTAAAATCCATTTAGAGCAGGTTCTACTGTATGCGGGATGATCACCAGAACAGTTGACACATTTTATGGGATGATCACAAGGAGTATCTCCATGGTCATCCATGGAGCATTTTGGGCATTTGGAGGGATTTTTGCAAGTGTTTTTGTGATGTCCAAACTGTTGGCAACCGAAACATCTCAGAGGGTTGGGGATGAATGGGGAAACGTTAACTTTCAAAAAGCCTACATTGATTTGGGAAGGAACTGTACTCCCATGGAAAGTGAGGATGATGGTTGCAGTTGTAATTTTGTTTCCATCTTTTGTGATTATAATTTTCTGTGCCTCACTAACACCTTGCTCTTTAAGATTGTCAACTATGTCTTCCACAGGAGTAAACTTCAGTTCGCTGCACCGGATGACACCCTTGATGGTATTCAGTGTCCTATGGGGGGATATTTTAACTGGAACATTGACTAGCATTGACGTCTTCATAAGATTTTTGTAATGTGATTCCTTTTCAACCTCAATCAAGATATCGCCTGATCTGAGATGTTTCACTTGTTTTGGTGTACCTGCTAAGCCTTGGATGCTTTTGGCAATGGCAAAGGGAGATAAAGAGGTGAGTAGTTTTTCTGGAGATGCGGGCTGGATCACTAAAAAGTGTGGCCAGAAATTCTTTGTTGAGGTATTGTCATCATCGGATAGATAATCTTCTAATGTTCTTTTTTGGGTTTTGGAAGAAGCCATATGAGAGATGTATTGTTCGTCCGCTGTGGTCCCCAGCCTTACTTCGACTCCAACAAGGGGTATACAGAGGTGCGGGGCAGTGCCATCAGCGCACATGTAAACAGGGATACACACTGGATATACTCACAATTTATACAGATAAAAAGACATGTACAAACCATGATTGGCCCATGAGCAATCGCCTTCTAGGAAGAGATCAAGATGGTCATTAACAACGGCTAAGTTGAACGACCACGTCAACCTCTCCCTAGGGCATGGCATTACCAGCCGATTGATCTAGACCGAGCCAAATCAGACCGCCTGTCTAGATGAAATAAGGGCCAAAGTGGCGTGTTGGAGAGAATAGATCCGTAGAGCTATCACCCCTCAACCACCAGGATCCCGTCTTCCAATTTCACAGGCCGCAGCCCACGGCAAACAAGCTGCCTCCAACCGGGAGATACGGGGACTACATCTTAGTCTGACCTCTCCCCATCAACCTATCTGGTATGGTTGAACCTACCAGGGATTAGAAATCCCAACCAGCATAGCTCTCAGGATCCTAAAGGCACACAAGCCTCTCCACCACGACAAGGTGGTAGCCCAACGGAGAGGCATGTACTCACGATCGCTAAAGTATGTGGTCTCACCAGTATCGATAATGCTTTCTTATAGTTATTGTAGTCATCTTACTGTCACCAAACTGAAGATTCAGATTTATATTATTACTGAAATTATTTTCAATGTATCCGAACACATACTTCATGAGAAATCCACTTGTGTCTGGCAGCCGAATTCTAAATCAACGTGATTATTATTCAACATCCCCCTTTTGGCAAGCACATGAACTTTCTTTCGTCTCGTCTCGCTGCCGCACCAAGGAGAAACATCGATATGGCTGCATTTTCTATGTGTGCAAGGTCTTTTTTTATTGAAACATTTAATTACAAATAAATTCATTCAGCTGTCTCTTGGCATCAAGGAAACATTAGGTATGGGGGAGGAGCTCAGTGTACTTTGATGGCTTTGACAGCATTGATTTTTACTTTGTATGTTGTCTCACCTAATCATAAACACTTCATCAAGATAATCTTCATTTCAAAATACAGACAGCAACAAGGATAAACAATTCAAATCTTATCAACATCATACTGTACATCATAAATATTTTACGACCCAGCTAGTAACTACTGATGCCTTGCATCACCATTCGATTTTTGTTAGGGCCACTGAAATTACAGCGCGCCATCTCCTCGTGGGCGGCTCTGCTTTCAATGCATCATACGGCTTACGGTACCTGAAGCCTCAGAGCAACCTCGCCCACAAAAGCCACCCTGTGTGGTCAACAGGTTTCAGAGATGCCAGATCTACAAGAGCAGCGATTATCAACGCAAAGCTTCTGACAGGCACCTACAGACTCCAGGCCAACCGGGCAGCCTTCAACCAGCGAGAGAATAACCCAGAATGTCTCCTTTGTCGTAAGGGACCGGAGGATCGCAAGCATTTCCTTCTACTATGCCAATCCACCGAAGATATCCGTCACGCCTTTCTCCCACGAATCATAGGAATGGCTGAGGCCTTCTTCACCCCAGACGGCGACGAGGACCTGATAGGACTCATCCTTGACCCTGCAGGCGCAATATCACTACCAACTAGACACTAGAGGTGGAGGAGGCAGAGGAGGAGCCGGAGGTGGAGGAGGCAGAGGTAGAGGAGAAGCAGGAGGTGGAGGAGGCAGAGGAGGAGGCAGAGGCAGAGGAGGAGCCGGAGGTGGAGGAGGCAGAGGTAGAATGAATGAATGAATGAATGATTTCTTAAAGGCACATCGGCGCACAAAGGCCATTTAGTGCCATAAAAATTGTGTAAAACAATGGTCCTTTGTTATTGTTGAAAACAATAACAAAGCAATAAATGAATAAAAATGATCACAAAACAATGACCAACTTCAAAATATAATTTCTGTATAACAAGTTGTTTCAAAAGAAACTACAAATTCTTAAAAGGTTTTACAATCGGTAAAACAGACCAATCTCATGTAAATAAGATAAAATGCTGTCTGGGGGAACCTTTTCAAAGAGTTCCCTAAAGCTATTTACACTAAAATGTCTATTTCTAGATTCAATAAAATCAACACACTCAAATAAAATATGCTTGACAGTCAATTGACAATCACACGCTGTACATTGTGGAGGATCTTCCCCTTTTAAAAGGAAGCAGTGAGTCAAATGAGTGTGACCAATTCGGATTCTTGTTAAAACACTCTCCTCACGCCTAATGATTCGAGAACCTCCAGGCCAAAGACCCAGCTGTGGATGAATTGCATGTAGTTTGTTGTTTACAGCCTCATCCCACTGAGACTGCCATTTGCGTTTTAAAAGGACATTGATGTGTTTTTAAAAATCACCATAAGGAATTGGAACATCTGTGACTCTTCTTGAAAGACCAGCCTTGGCAGCAGCATCTGCCTTTTCATTACCCCTAATGCCAACATGACTGGGAATCCAGTAAAATAAAATGATTTTCTCTTGGTACTGTACTAGCCAATTGAGGCGTTCCAGTATGTAGAGGACAAGAGGATGTGTCCAGTCTTGGCCCGAAATGGCTTGAAGAGCAGACTTTGAATCAGAGAAAATAATAAAATTCCTTTCATCATCATCTGCCGTCTCCACCCTATCAAGAGTATGAATGAATGAATGAATGATTTCTTAAAGGCACATCGGCGCACAAAGGCCATTTAGTGCCATAAAAATTGTGTAAAACAATGGTCCTTTGTTATTGTTGAAAACAATAACAAAGCAATGGATGAATAAAAATGATCACAAAATAATGAACAACTTCAAAATATAATTTCCATATAACAGGTTGTTTCAAAAGAAACTATAAAATCTTAAAAAGTTTTACAAGCGGTAAAACAGACCAATCTCATGTAAATAAGATAAAATGCTGTCTGGAGGAACCTTTTCAAAGAGTTCCCTAAAGCTATTTACACTAAAATGTCTATTTCTGGATTCAATAAAATCAACACACTCAAATAAAATATGTTTGACAGTCAATTGACAATCACATGCTGTACATTGTGGAGGATCTTCCCCTTTTAAAAGGAAGCAGTGAGTCAAATGAGTGTGACCAATTCGGATTCTTGTTAAAACACTCTCCTCACGCCTAATGATTCGAGAACCTCCAGGCCAAAGACCCAACTGTGGATGAATTTCATGTAGTTTGTTGTTTACAGCCTCATCCCACTGAGACTGCCATTTGCATTTTAAAAGGACATTGATGTGCTTTTTAAAATCACCATAAGGAATTGGAATATTTGCGACTCTTCTCGAAAGACCAGCCTTGGCAGCAGCATCTGCCTTTTCAGTACCCCTAATGCCAACATGACTGGGAATCCAGTAAAATAATATTCTTTTCTCTTGGTAGTGTACTAGCCAATTGAGGCGTTCAAGTATGTAGAGGACAAGAGGATGTGTCCAGTCTTGGCCTGAAATGGCTTGAAGAGCAGACTTTGAATCAGAGAAAATAATAAAATTCCTTTCATCATCATCTGCCGTCTCCACCCTATCAAGAGCTAGAAACAGAGCATGCAACACGGCAGAAAATATAGAGGACTTATCTGGAAGACGTTCGATTGAAGAATAATTATCAATGACTGCTGCAGCTGCAGCCTTGTCATCTGCAACAGAGCCATCAGTGTAGATGAAATCATAGTCTCGAAAGACATCCTTCACCTCATTGTGCAAACTTATGTACTGAGAAGGATCCGTTTGATCCTTCTTGGCATACGAAAGAGTGAGGTCGACCATAGCAGTTGGATATGTCCATGGAGGAGTTTCAGGAAATTCAAATTTTGCGATGATGTCAGGATTAAAATCTAACTCTTCCAATGATTCCTTAATACGAATACCAAAAGTTGGAATGACTCTTGGTTTTCTACCAAAAAGTTCCACATACCGAGGGTTAAAAATAGTATCATACACAGGGTTATTTGGGTTGGCAGCTATTTTAGTTGCAAATTGTAGAGCAAGCTTTTCTCTTCTAAGGCGAAGAGGGAGCTCATTCGCCTCAACACAAAGACTATCTGCAGGAGAGGTTCTAAAGGCTCCAAGACAAAGCCTCAAACCTTGATTTTGAATAGGATCCAGCAAAGAGATATAAGATTTACATGCTGCTCCGTAGATAAAACATCCATAGTCTAGCTTTGAACGAACAAGGGCCCTATATAGTCGTAAAAGAACTATACGATCCCCACCCCAGTCGGTACTGGAAACAACACGCAACAAATTCAAAGCCTTGATACACTTTTTCTTCAGGCCCTTGATATGAGGGACAAATGTCAATTTTGAATCGAGTAAAATGCCAAGGAACTTTGTTTCCTTCTTTACAGGAATGGGGTTATCATAAAGGACCAAGTAGGGATCTGGATGAAGACCCCTCCTTCGACAAAAATGGACACAAACAGTCTTTGATTGGGAGAATTTAAAACCATTATTGTCAGCCCAATCTTCTATTCTATTTAGATGAAGTTGGAGCTGCCTTTCTATAGCCTGCATATGTTTTGATCGATATGAGACACCAAAGTCATCCACAAATAGAGACTTGTCAACACCATTTCTTATACAGCTGGTGATGCTGTTGATTTTGACTATAAAAAGGGTGACAGATAAAATGCTCCCCTGAGGAACTCCCATTTCTTGATCATAAAAGTCAGAGAGGGATGTCCCCACTCTGACTCGAAATTTCCTCTCAGATAAAATGTTTTGTATAAAAAGGGGTAAACGTCCCCTGAGGTCCATATCATGTAAATTTTTCATAATGCCATATTTCCAAGTGGTGTCATATGCCTTTTCTAGGTCAAAAAAGACAGACACCACATGTTCCCCATTTAAAAATCCCTCTCTTACAAATGTCTCAAATCGCACAAGATGATCCATTGTGCTTCGCGTTTTCCGGAAGCCACTTTGGGCTTCCGTGATAAGTGAGGAAGACTCAAGATACCAAACAAGACGATCGTTTATCATTCGTTCCATGGTCTTACAGACACAACTGGTCAAAGCTATTGGGCGGTAATTATTAGGATCTTTGGAGTCTTTTCCTGGTTTGGCAATGGGTATGATAGTGGCTTCTCTCCAGGAAGGTGGAAACTCTCCAGTTTCCCAAATATTATTAAAAACTTTTAAAAGGCACTGGTGAGAAGCTTGAGGAAGATGCTTCAAAATCTGATAATGTATTTGGTCAGGGCCAGGAGCTGTGTCATGGGCTTTACCAAGTGCAGTCCTGAGCTCATCCATTGAAAAGGGTTGATTATATGGTTCGGTATTGTCAGATTGGAATATAAGGGGATGTCTCTCTTGTCTATTTTTGATGCGTTGGAACTTAGAAGAATAATGTGCAGAGGAGGAATTGAAGGATATTGCCTCCCCAATGGTATTGGCAATATCCCTTGGTTGCGTTATTTTTTTGCCATTCTTCTCAATATGTTTTACAGACGGACTGCCCCCCTTACCCTTGATTTTACGGACCATGTCCCAGCATTTCTTCATAGACGTTCTGGCATTTAATTTCGATACATATTCGTGCCAACTTTTCTTTTTGTTGGCACGAATGACCTGTCTTGCTTTAGCACTCTTTATACGATATAGTTGTAAATTTGCATTTGTTGGAGATCTCTTAAAAACTCTAAGAGATCACTTTCGTTCTAAAATAGCTTCCTTACACTCATCAGAAAACCATGGCTTCTGTAGCTTCGTAGGGTTGGGATTTGATTTTGGGATTGTTTCATTGGCAATCTCACAAAGCTGGTCAATAAATGTTTCCAGCTGGAGACCTCCATCGAGATCATCTCGAGGAAAGGCCTCCAAACACAGGTCTTTGAAAAGACTCCAATCAGCTCTGTGAAACTGCCACTTTGGTGGTCTGTCGTCTGGAGGATGATAATGACTCTTTAGGATGATAGGAAAATGGTCACTACCATGAAGATCTTCCTCCACCCTCCATGTAAAATCCATGAAAAGTGAAGGAGAGCACATAGTGAGATCTATTGATGTAAAAGAACCAGTTGCTGGATGCAGATAAGTCGGGGTGTCATCATTAAAGAGGCAGATATTACCTCTAGTCATGAATGTCTCCATTACCTTACCCTTTGCGTCAGATTTATTCCCTCCCCACAAATAATTGTGAGAATTAAAATCCCCAACAATCATGAATGGCTTAGGTAATTGGCTTTCTAAGTGTGTAAGGTCACGGAGATGAAGTGCAGTGCTAGGAGGAATATAAAGATTGCAGAAGGTAATTGTAGTGTGGAGAGTCACCTTTACAACAATCGCTTGCAAAGGTGAGGTCACATCTACAACACTCTGAGGTAGATTGCTTTTGATAAATATTGAGACACCACCATGTGCCCTATCCATATCATCTATTCTTCCAGATGTATGGTGAGCAACATAACCTTTTAAAGTCATTTGATCATCTTTGAGGTTTGTCTCTTGGAGACAAATGACAGGAGCATTATATTTTTGAGCTAATAGTTCAAGTTCCTGCCGGTTTGCTGCAAGTCCTCGACAGTTCCACTGAATAATAAAGCCACTAGCCATGGTGAGAAAAAGGAGAAAGGAAAGAGATATGTTGGATAAAATCAATAAAAGTGTCATTTTGATGGTATGAGGTGTACTCTCGCCTTTGGTTGGTGTGGCTTTGGTACATCCTCACAGTCCATTGTTTCAAATGACCTCTCTCTGCGGATTTGAGAGAGGGGATCAGATGAACCTTTGGATGGTCTGGAGCCTAAGGAATTTCTCCTAGGCTCCTGACTGCCACCCTGAGGGGCAGTGATGGGTTTGCGTGTATACGATTTATTATTTTGTGATGGCTTTGGAGGGATTTTTGCTTTTGCAGTGGTAGGTTCAATGATATTTATAGGTTGTTGTGATGGTTCATTTACTGTTTGTGTAGACATTGTTGCATGAGATGGAGTTGGAGTTATGTGTTTTTCAGGTGTAGGAAGAAGTGTGAAGTCTGTTGCATTGATTGGCCAGGTGATGTCGGTTTGGGTCTGAATGGATGTGAACTGAGGTTTGTCAACTGTTGCTGCCCGAGCATAGGATTTGTTTTCAGTGCTGGATTTATTTTGAACTATTTTCCTAGCTTCCGGAAAAGGCACTTGCTGTTTACATTTAACAGATTGAACCTCCTTTTCAAAAATCCATTTAGAGCAGGTTCTACTGTATGCGGGATGATCACCAGAACAGTTGACACATTTTATGGGATGATCACAAGGAGTATCTCCATGGTCATCCATGGAGCATTTGGGGCATTTGGAGGGATTTTTGCAAGTGTTTTTGTGATGTCCAAACTGTTGGCAACCGAAACATCTCAGAGGGTTGGGGATGAATGGGGAAACATTAACTTTCAAAAAGCCTACATTGATTTGGGAAGGAACTGTACTCCCATGGAAAGTGAGGATGATGGTTGCAGTTGTAATTTTGTTTCCATCTTTTGTGATTATAATTTTCTGTGCCTCACTAACACCTTGCTCTTTAAGATTGTCAACTATGTCTTCCACGGGAGTAAACTTCAGTTCGCTGCACCGGATGACACCCTTGATGGTATTCAGTGTGGATTATCCCCAGTATTAATTACATGTTTGATATCTTTAAAACATCCTAAATCTAAATCATGTTTAGCAAAGACATCTTCATAGTTAATCAAAAGTTGCCCTAGTTTGACGGACTGTGGTTTTGTAAGACCGTCAATCGATCGTTTGAATAGATCTTTTATGTGGTTAGGCATTATTTCAGAAATTTGATCTAATGATGTCTCGCTACTTTGGAATGAATGCTTAGAATGAGAATTTGGAGTGGTTGTTGCCTGGTCATCTGGAGAGACAACCGAATCAACCATTACTGCTCTGGCGATCAGTTCACTACGAGAAAGTTTCACAAATTTTTGAGATGTATTTGCAAGACTTAGTAGAGTACTAGATCCACTCTTGACCAGAGTATATGAAACCAAAACATCATTTAAGCCGGAAATAGGTTCTATTAAAAGTTCGCCACCAGTGGGAATTGAAAGGTCGTCAATTTTGACTTCAACATTTCTAACCGAATTGGGTTCTAAAACAACTTCTTGAACCAAAGCAACTCTACTTATTGAAAAAGGATTTCCCACTTTTGAGGGTCTAACTGTGGCTTTAATTTTGACATCACCAAGACGCATGCATACCTCATCGAGATCGATCACGGCTTTATTCGTCCGGAGAAAGTCAAAGCCTAGAAGTAATTGATCCGTAATGGGTGCTACATACAAGTCAAGTGTAAAATTTTGACCATTAATATAAATGTTTTGATCAACTAATTTGTATGCATCCATTTTGGCTTGTTGATCACCCATTAATAGACGCTGTTTTGTTGACGATTTAAATTTGATGTCTAACTTCTCGGCAACTTTACTGCTTAGAATAGTTATCTCCGCAGCCGTGTCAACTACAGCTGAGAGAGTTGTGTTTTTAATTTGGACTGGAATGATTAAGCTCATTCCTTGCATTTGACGAATTCGGATGGTGTCCGTTGATTCCTCAGGGATATTGCTATCCTCCATTTCCTCAGGGACCACCATGTCCTCTGATTTCTCGGGGATATGTCTATCCTCCGTTTCCTCAGGGACTCCTATATTCTCTGATTTCTCGGGGATATGTCTATCCTCCGTTTCCTCAGGGGCTTTGAAAGTTACTAAAGGATCGACTTTTTGAAACGTTGGCTCCTTTTGATTATTTTCTTTGGGCCTGGCCACCATGAATTTAAGTTCTGAATCAGGAACAGGCCAGACTACTTTTTCTTTTGGAGCTATTCGAGATAAATCTCTTAAATTATTAGGACCTTTATCTGAATTAAGGACTAGGGCTCGGCCCTGGCTCCCAGTCCTGCTTTGTTTAAAGATTCTGGCTTATCTTTTGGTTGAGTAGCCAGCCACTTAGGGCATTCATTCTTATAGTGCCCATTTTTATTACAAAAGTAGCACCGAATATTTCTAGGGCTACGCGGTGGAGATTGATAATTACTAGCGTTATTCCTAGAAGATTGTCTATCTCGAGGCGGAGTGCCAAACCATTGCCTATCTGGAGAATTACTCCGATAACTAGGCGATGGAGAAGCACCTCTAGGCGACTTTTCAAAGGATGAGTTGGACTGCGAGCCATGCGGAGATCGCGTCACACGATCCTCCCTTATGGCACGTAGTAGGTCCTCCAAGGAGTAAAAAGGTTCTTTTGTTTTATCCAAATTCCTTGGGGATTTGAGAGCTGATGCTGGTTGCTGGTCCCTAAAATGAACATGGGACTGGCGAACTTGCCTTATGGACGAATCGTCCAGTGTCTGCTCACTCAGAGAGTTTTTGTCTACCAGCGTTTGTTTAACTGAGTATTCAGGAACTCGGGACTTTTTAGATTTATTTGACTTATCCTGAGCTATTGAATCAGCGGCCACAGCCTGCTTCATCAAGCGTATAGCTTCAGGGAGACCCTTTGGATCGGCATTTAAAACAACTTTCTTTGCTTCGCTATTGGAACATCCTTGAATGAAGGTATCGATAGCCATCCCTTTCCAGGTAGCTTCACCTTCGTCACGATAACCAATACGAACCATCTTAATGACTCGTTTTGAGAATGCTTCTTCCGATTCATTCTCTTGTTGACATAACTCCCTAGCATTTATTCTAGCGGTAGTCGGAGTTAGTTCAACTTGAAAGAGTTGGCGCATTTTAAGCTTAATTGTATTATAGCTTGAGCCATCAGGGATAAAGGTGAAATGCTCGAGAGCTTCTTCCCTGAGACACTCCATTAAACGATTAATTCTTTCCTCTTCCGGCCATCTGAAACTATTGGCCATTCTATCAAATTGGAATATGAAAGAATCCCATGAGGTAGTACCGTCATAGGTTGCTAGCTTACGAATTGGCGCTCGCTTAACTCGGTCAGACCTTAAAAAGTCTGGGTTATCATAAAAACGATTTGAACTATAAGGTTCGGGGTATCCTACTCGTCTTGTAGTGGGTGCCCTCGAAGGAAAATTATAGTCTGGCGTACGTCGACTGTCAGCCGGAATCCTAGAGAAAGTTGGGTCTGGTAAAGGCCCGGTTTTCCCTGGATAAGGGGTTGACATCAACGGTTGTGCAGAATATGTCCTTGGTGACTCTGCATATGGATGCACACCAGGCCCATTAACATCTGCACCTGCTCCAGATGTATAATACTGCCTGTCTGGGGTGTTGGATTGTCTAAAACCTCCAGACGGATAATTTCTATCACGCGAATAATAGTGATGACGGTCGAAACTATTGGAATTTTGATTTTGTGAAAGCCCTTGATGATCTCGAATAGATTCTGCATGTCAAGTCTCCATGCGAGTTACGGCTTCCTGAAATCGGTCTAATACCTGATCTCTATCCTTAATGGATTGATCACAAAATTCATGGAACTCGTTTCTCATCTCAGCCATGTTTTGATCATGTACTTGATAGGGAACGAAATGTTCCTGTACCCATTGGTTTTGAGACCTTAAGCTTTGAATGGTCTGAGAGAGGTCTAATTTATCTTTGACCTTTTCTTGTTCCTGTTCAATCAGGACTTTATGGATCTCAGCGATATAAGATCTTAGCTGAGAAACCTCTTCTTTTAACTCAACATTTGAACTTGAATTGACCGGCACTGGTTCAAAACGTGAGGCCAACAAAAAACTACTATCCATAGGACCCGCAGGGACGATATTGTCCCCTACAGTCCTCATGGACAGACTACCTACAATGGCGCTGCAGGGACCTCGCGGGCCTCTACATTCCTAATTGGCGAAATATTGTTTGATGGACCGGCAGAGATATTTCTGTCCTCTGCGTTCCTATCTGGACTTAATAAAAAGGTTGGCATATGACCATCTGATGGACCTGCAGGGACGTCTCGGTCCCCCACACTCCTCTTGATGACTGCCAAGAAAGATGGAGTTGTGTTTTTAAGACACGTCTCCTCCATATTTGTTAGATCTTCCCTTATTGGGAGATCAGGCCTAAGCCTTAGGTCGGGAATAACCCTTCCCTGCTCTATCCACAGGATCCATCTCTCTCGAGTGACCCCTGGACACGTCTCTAAGACGTCACTTAAAGTTAAACTGTTGGGCTTCCAGGCTCGCCTCACCACCAAATCTGATGCTGAAGCTGCCCCTACCCCAGGAAGAGTGCGGATTTTCTTGCAGCGATCTTTTTCAAGATTCACCACCTCGAATCCCCGACCCTCTTTGTTGGACTTTCCCATGGGGTCCAAAAAGAGCTGTACTTTTCAGTACCAGCCCACAATAGTAAACATCAGGGATGCCTGAGGTAGATTACGTAATCTCTAAGTCTTTCCGACACTGAAAGAGAGAAAAGGGAAATACTTGTAAGTTTAAATTCCTTATTTGAGTGAGTTTGTTAATTTGGTGATTGCAACTGGTAAGTGTACTGACGTCGGTCTTTAACAAAGAATTTAACACATCGGTAGGAGTACCGTTTGCATTTAATTGAATGACAGGCGTAGTCATGTTTAATTTGTTTTGATTAAGCCAAATTTCGTGCAGAGAGTGAAGCTGATTAAGGTATTCAAGCGGAATACCAGACTCGCCTTCTCTACTGCGCTTTGTGATTCTTTCGCGATATATTTCCGGATCTGCGCAAAGATACAATACAAGATCTAATTTTATTTGCCAATATTTGAAAATTCTATTAAACCATTCTTTGAGGATCTCATACTCCATAAAGCTAATAGTTTTATTGTTAAGAGAATTTTGGACGAAACATGCCTGAGCGCTATGGATTGATCTCTCCATAATTTTAATAGGCTCTGCAATGGGACATGTATGATTTTCCAGCATCGTCTTTTGGACATAGGACTGGAACAAGAATCTCCACCTAGTCGCGTCACGATACATGAGACCAAAAATATCATGCCCATGGCAATTCTGCCATTTCCTCACCGGTTCAGGTAGGATAGTAACAATTTCAGATTGTCCTAGATTTTTAAGAAATGTGGATTTCCCACAACCGATATTTCCTTCCACTGCGATAGTAAACACATCAGCAGTGGGGGAACTAGCCATTTTGGATGGGTTAGTTCGAATATGTTTAATTTGTTATCTTAAAGGTGCATTTTTATATAGCCTACCTATCCTCAGAACGAGCTGCAAATATATAAGGGAAAAAGGGTCAAGAAATGAACATAAACACGGGGCTAACTTCATATAACAGTGTGCAGCAAGTCTGGGAAGGTGAACTTATGCAGAACATAAATTCCCCTTAAGAGTAACATATTAGTTAGTTAAGGTTAACTCTGATGTCAAAGACTCTCAGAGGTGAAGGTGTTTTGTGAAGTTAAATGAACGGTTCTTCCGTTCCCCTCAATTCAATGCGTCAAGAATTCCGAAGAAATCACCCTATGACCAAGTGCTCATGTCTGATAAATAGCATTCAGACACGAGGCGAGATCAAAGTTGTGAGTCCGGACGGCGACACCGAATGCAGAGATCCCGAGAAACGAAAGACGCTAAGAGTTATATCCACTCCAAGGAATGGACTCCATCTTGGCTAATACCCACCGGTAACCTTTCGGTCCCAATGAAACCAGCTTGACAGAATGTCTGAACGTCCTCGCAACCGAGAAAACAACAAGTTTGCGCCTGCCAAACGGGCAAACCGGCGAAAAAATAAAGAGCACGAGACGCAAGAAATTGACTGAAACCACAAGTCAAGCGCTCACTCAGCTAGAATTAACTCACTAACTGATTGATTCAACAGGACTGGTAATACAATCCCGAAGAACCAAGATTAAGCACTAAAAGTTCATTTATAAGTCACTTATTTAGAACGACAGAGTTTTCCTATTTCTTAATATTTAATTTACCAGGAATTATCTTTATTTATAATGATTGACACCCAGGAAATTAGGTTTTAGTATTTTTGTTCCTGGGGTGGGCAACCATTTTAGTTTTGATAATGTTACATCTTTTTCTCTCATAATTCCCTGGTTTCATATATATTTTTGTTTTGAGTGCACTTTAAAAGCTAAACATCCCGAGTTATGCAGTCATGACATATAATCAATTTAACATGTCATATATCACGAAATGCAATGTACAGGAATTACACAATCAAAATACAGCAATTCAACAAAGAATATACAGGTAGGTATTTAATAAAAAATAGAAATCTCATTTGACTTGTGATTTTTCACCAAGTGAACATGATTTTGAATTTAGAATAAAGTAAAGACTTAAAGTCTATTCTAAAGCCATTTGTTTAAAATAGGACATTTTAATTTAGAATAGAAGTTAATCTTTATAAAAAATGGCATTAACAGATTTAGAAAGGTATGACAAACTTTATTTCATCCCTTAATTCCGCCCAGTGAGAGGCACAAGGCAATTCACATTAACAAAACAGGGGGCAAAAATAGCCTTCAAAGTTTCCTAAACTTGTCAATAAATATTTAAATAGTTTGCCTATGCTACAAACATGCTTCGATTAACCCAAAAAGTATGCCTAGAAGCATGGATGCATGCATAGTATAAACTTAGAAAGATCAAAAAAGGGATCACATTTCATAACATTTGGATTTTTAAAAATGGCGGTCCGTGACTAGGCAGATCACCATGGACCCCATTGGCTGCATTTTACAAGTTTTAACCCTGCTCGCAGCGCCATTTAAAGCACTTTCAGCAGCATGATTAATGGGCTGTGAAATGACCGAGGGGCTGCTGGTGCTTCATGTGTGAGACAGCCATTTAAACAGACATTATGCTATTATAAGTACTTTTACTTACCTTAGCTAGGCACCGCAGCGGCCGGTACGCGGCGCTGCATGTACTGTTTTCACATGCGGGAAAAACACGTACCCGCAGAGGACCTACTTTCGGCTATGGTCTAGCGTTCAAACTACTTCGAATTGAGTTGTCACACAAGACTCAATTTGAAGTGAAGGGTCTGAACTGTGTGAGAATTGTATAAATCCGCATAAATCAAGTCTGTTTACTATTTGCTAACTCCACTTGAAAAGTGTACCGAACTTTGGGGCTAGATTTCTCCCTGTTGGGTCGGTTCAATCGCCAATCTGAGTTAATTCTCGCATTCTACGGGAAAAAATAATTTAGAATGATCTATTCAATTGTAATTACTGTTTATAAAACGTTAGATAGACCATAGCCGAAAATTTCTTGTCTGATTTTGTCATGCGGTAATGCGCTCTTGATTGGCGTGTGGCTGTGTTGTTTTAATTGACTTGACCCTTTCATTCCCAAACATTTAGTGCGCATTTTAAAAATAAGTGTATAGGTGTATGTATTAGGTTATTTTAAGGCTGATCATCTATTTCTAGAGGTAGTGGAGGACTTCTGGACACATTTGGATCCTCCAACATTCTCTTATAACAAGGTTTAACATCAGGGAAATTATGAGTAATACAGATGACCATTCTGGGACAATAAATTGTTGAAAATGCTGGAAATTTTACCATAGACAATGTGAGATTAATTCATTTGACTTCTTTTTTCCTCGATCTTGCATTTATTTGACAATTTGGCCAGCACAATGTATATATTGACTGAAAGCTCCTCCAGTCTAATGAGGAATACATTGAGAAGAAACCCTCACTACCGACAGGATGTCATATTTTGAAAACTATTTTAGGTTAATTCATAGACAGTTTTAAACTAGATAGTTTAGCGGCTTAACTATGTTTTCCTCTATCCAGCTTTTAGTTATACTTGTTAATTTGGTCGATACAAAGTATACATATTTTTATAGTATTGATTATATCGGTAGAAACTATTTACTTTAAGGAAATGGATTAAGGTAGATTTGCTCTATCCAGTGTTTTCACTTGACAATTCAACCTTTACAAAGTTCATATTGCCTGAAAGCTCTTCTAATGAGGAATATATTGAAAATCACAGAAGTACCCTTGCAGCAGAATGTTGGTTTTTAACAATGTTGGGCTAATCTCTTAGAATATATTACAGCAAATAAACGTATTATTATTAGACTCAGATTTTCCTGTCCTGCTTTTAATTGACAATTTAAATATACAAAGTATATGTTGCCTGAAAGCTTCTGTATGAGGAATACATTAGAAATAGCATAGTACCCTTGCAACGAGTTCTTGACTATGTGGGGTTAATTCCTAGACAATTTTACGACATAATATAGCCTATATAAAATGTGTGGCTAACTTATCAGACTCAGATTTTGCTCTTTTTTACTTTTTTGGTGATAAAGTGATGATGAAGTGATTCTGTAGTTAATCTTTGTGCTCTATGTCATTATTAATGCCAGATAAAATAAAAGTAAAGTTATGTGCTATTCATTTATGTTTTGATAATACTTTGCAAAAATGGGTATTTAAAAAAAACATTCTTGATGAATAACATTGTTTGTATTGAGATAATTTATGTTTGGCCAATAAATAATTTATTTTGAATATATTGTGACGTATTTTGTTCTTGTGCTTGATAGGTATTTTTCGAAAATATTCTTGAAAGATAAATGTGTATACGAGACAAATTATGATAAATATTTTCGTTTGAATGAAGAAAGAAATTATTTATTGGCACAACATACATGTACCTTATCTCAATATATACAATAATATTCTTATATATTTAGCACAAATGATCACACATTCTATTTTCTTATAAATGGCAACTAAACTAAAGCAGAATTAATTTTATTCATACTTTTGTCCTAAATGGGTGTTTTTCGATATTCTTGTTAAATGAAATTGTTTATATTGATCTTAAATATGTTGTGCCAGTAAATCATTCCTTTTGTATGTTTTGTGATGTATTGTTCTTGATCCTTATCTTGTTCTTGATTGTAATGAATGTTGTCTTGGATTTCAATCTCCCACCCCACTTAGGGGCTTTGGACCCTCAACAACCCACTGCTTGCCACCACACTGGAGTATAATTGTTATACTGGCAACTCTGCTTAATCCGGATATGTGTAATCTGGATTTTCATCTAAACTAGACAGATTGGAAGGTCCCAGTCCCTTCCTATACATATAATTCCTATATGCATAATCCAGGTTTTGCCTAATCCGGACAGAAATTTAGGGTCCACATCAGTCCGGTTAAGTAGAGTTGCCTGTATTTCAATCATTTTTATATCTAAATTTTCAAATTTCTTGGTTAAACATGTGACAGAACATCAAAATCATCTAAAATCTAATGGTATGAAGGATTAGAATCTATATCTAGTGTGGGAAACTATAAGAAAGGAGGGGGTTGCAGGCGTGGTTATAAACTGAATGGGAGGTTCAGGTGACTGGCACGCCATCACCTGAAAGCAGAAGAAAGTGTAAAGTTCACCACAACCAAATAGATAGTACATGTACAGCAACATGCAAACAACAAAAAGGCAAGTGTATATAAGGTTGTTAGGGTACTGGTAGAACAGCCAAAAAGGGTAAAAAAAAAAGGAAAATTATTTCCTCAAAATAAAAAGTTTTCAACTCAAATCAAGTTTTTTCATACACTTATACCTGAGACTTCTAACTTTTTATGGTGCTTCAGGGTAAAAAAAAAAGGAAAATTATTTCCTCAAAATAAAAAGTTTTCAACTCAAATCAAGTTTTTTCATACACTTATACCTGAGACTTCTAACTTTTTATGGTGCTTCAGTAACCCCTATAGGGTTAATAAAACTATTCCTGGAATTATAATCAGGTGTATTGTTTTTGGGGCATTAGTGGGACGCATTTTTGGTCTTTTTAAAAAGATGTCAATTTTAGGGCCCTTACCTTGACATCTTCAAACTGCTCTATACTGCTCAATTTTATCCTAGAAAGATGGTACTTATATTTTTATAATCCTGAGATGATGTGCTTTCAGATGATATATCATTTGTTAGGATTGGATAATATTTAAAAAATGGTCTGCGGTGCCTACCCTAGCTTGTAAACACGTCTGTTCGCTTGTATAGATGGAGGGCAATCTGCCGTATCACCGCAGATCTCGTGTGATCCAAAATAGTTGTCCGCTCTGCCAATAGGTGGCAGCAGCGGACGGTAAACACCCAAAAACAGTTTGGTTTGAGACTATTAGTCTCTAAAAGTGCTACATTAATGATTACTCCCTGACCTAACTTCAGATTCAAGATGGAGTGAGACATAGTGGTTGGAGGTGACGACGTTCTGGTGACATTTCAGGTAAGAACAGGGATATATGTAGAGTGGGATTTGCTCTGGTCATGTACGTACGTTATGATTTTGATGGTCAGATCCACAGGGGCTTGTATCGTTGATCACAGTAGTCACAGCCGTACTAGTAATATAGCTCTATGTGATAGATAGACCCCAAGGAAGCTGTGGTGTATGGGATATACCCAAGGTGTTACGAGGCGGAGCCGAGTAACCCCAAGGGTATCTCATACACCACAGCTTCCGAGGAGTCTATGTGGCTTGTACCACAGTTGACTGCCTTCCACCAATCACAGGCCGAGAAAAGTATACCCTTGGGTAACACCTTTGGTATTAGGCAGCTTAGGGAACAAAGGCTTGAAAAGTGTGGGTTATGTCCTATAACCCTACACTTTTCGAGGCCTCTGATTGGTGGAAGGCAAGCAACTGTGGTACAATTCATAGTACCAGCCTCAGACTCACGAGTGACCGCTCAACGATACAAGCCCCTGTGGTCAGATCTGCCAGAACAGTGTACTCGGCATGCTAGCATAGCGTTGCTATGGTGAAAAAGGTCTCTCTACAAATAGAGTTTTGTCCAAAAGTGTTGTGTGTAAAAGGCCTGTGAAAATGACGAGAATCATGGCAGTCTTTCTTAGGCTTCGAGAATAATTTCAGTCGTAGTTGACTGAACAGAGTATGAATATCAGTAGAATTGCATGAAGCTTGAACATAAGCATGGTCCGAATGGATATGGATTGTTTTTTGAGGGCAGACACTAGCAGATGTCCCTAACACTTCTGCAGTATTTTTGCTGGTTCAACACTGCCAAAGTTCTCTCTCTCTCTGTATGCCAACAAGATCATGAACATACATAATAAACGTCCAAATAGCCAAATTAACATAGAAAATCAACATCTAGACAAATATAGAGTTAGATATTTTGGTCTACAGGTGTCAGAAATTTCTGACTAAATAATTCTGGTACACATTTAATACAGAATTGTTACTATAATTCTTGGATGTCATGTACCTAGTTCAAGCCAGGTTCGAGCAACTCTAACGCTGCTAGTGGCACCAGCTGATGTTTGCTATATGCTAGGTCTGTTGGCCTCCATCACCGTTAGAGATCTAAGCATTTAAAAACAAGCATCTGCGCCAAGAAAAACTGGGCGCGCATATTTATAGCTTGAAACACCCCCAACACCAGTCACGTTCTTATCTAGCCTTGTTTGTTTGTATAATTATTGTCTTTATTTTATTCAAATCGGTTGTTCGGTGCCTGTTAGGCACAATTTAAAGTTGAAGCAAGCAGTAATTGCCAGAATCATGGCGAAAATTAATGTAGTGCGCGCGAAGTGCGCATAATTCACACATGTGGATATGCACACTTTGTAAACTTTCACTACAATTCTGGCAATTTTTACTCGCTTCAGCTTTAAAATTTTGCCCCCCCCCCCCTCCCCATTTCACTGGTGCCCATGCTCTCCAGGATCTGATAAAATGTTGACAAATCACCAAAGAGCGTAGTAGAGTCACGGATGAGCGTAATGGTGTCCGTGAAATCGCTGTGTAGTCGCAATGAGCGCGGGAAAGTTTTAAGCATGTTTAAAATATGCGTAGGGCGATCATGGCTGTTTTAAAGTGCAGTAGCAGCGCAGAGCATCACCAACAGCATGGCGCAAGCTGCATGCGAGCGCAAAGGTCGTACTAACAGGGCACTATCTTGCACCATCATGGAGAGGATGCAACACGCTCGTGCGGCGATGGTACTACAATAGTACCACGATTGAGCTGCGCATGCTCCAGCTACGTTCCATGCAATCTAACTACGATAGTGGCACGCTCTTATTACGTTGTTATTACAATTATCCTGTTTGCGCTGCGCTTGTAGTACATTGATCCAAGCATGAGGAAGGCAAGACCAGCTCTGCACAGGCTAGGGCTGCATACCGCTAAGGGTGAAGCGGTACCGTACCATAACTGGTATCGTCGAAACGATACAGTATTTTATCGGTACTGCTATCGGTATCTTGAACTACGCTAAGTACACACTTAGCGTAGTTCCTGACATAAACCTAAAACGTATTTGTTGTCTGTCAGGTATTTCAATTACAACATGTGATCAGATGTGAAAACTAAGCAGTCATACTTACCTTGTTAACTTGAATAGATCCACATTCTGCTTGAAGGTACGATATATAGCGGCGATAGTTCCATCGCCGCTACAGTTCCATCGCCGCTACCATTAGTGTACTTGTGATTCTTATCGCTACCGCGTAGTGGCGCTGTATTATACAGCGCCACTATGCGGTAGCGATAAGAATCACAAGTTCACTAATGGTAGCGGCGATGGAACTATCGCCGCAATATCGTACCCTCCAAGTTTACAAGTTCGGCAACCGTAAGTATAACTTTTTACTGAATTTCTTCGTAGTATTGAATGTTTGACATGGGTTCGTGTTTTGCAAAATACCGATAAGCATACCGTTAAATATTGAAACGAGTATTCCCTGGTATTTTGCGAGACGGTATTAGGTACGGTGCTGGTACCGGGTACCGGTGTACAGCCCTAGCGCAGGCGCAGCGGTCATGCCAAAATGACACAAAGCGTTGACTGCGGCGACTTAGCGCAATCAAAAAAGGCGTTCTCACGGCGACCTTCAAATCCGGGTATGTTCGTTGAGAGCGTGGGTCTCAGTGAGATAGGGGGGTTAGCCACATTATTGTAAACACTATAATCACTCTATTCTCTTTCTTTCCAGCCATAGAACCAAGGAAACTAGTACTTGAGAATCTGAAATTGAGGTGGACCTTTTATTTGGATATCTTCGAAGGATTGTAGCTGTCCTATAGATAGAGCACATTACTTCCCAAGAACAACAACAGCCAGATGAGACAAGTTTGTTGATACCACCGTATTGCTGTTAACAAACTCAGCTAAAACACAACTCCCATATATTACCAGGAAAAAGAACTTTAAAGTTTAACTCTTATTTTCTAACACTTGCTTATTGCATGTATGTCAATATCTGGATTGGACAATATACTATTTATCGGCAAGAACTCTAGCTTCAAAATTTAAAAAGATATATGTGCTTAATTTCGTAATTCATAGAACACCTTTATTACAACTGTACTCAGGAGAATGACTGAGATAATACTGTTAAAACGTAACTGGATGGATGGCCATATTTGTTGCGAGTGTGCCTAGTTAGTGATGTTAATTATATGCGAGTGATACTGATATCGGCCTTGATCAACTACCTCCAAGCCACTTGACAGCTTGTTATGTGGCTTAGTGGACAGCAGCTCTAGTGGACAGCAGCTCTAGTGGACAGCAGCTCTAGTGGACAGCTGCTCTAGTGGACAGCAGCTCTAGTGGACAGCTGCTCTAGTGGACAGCAGCTCTAGTGGACAGCAGCTCTAGTGGACAGCAGCTCTAGTGGACAGCTGCTCTAGTGGACAGCAGCTCTAGTGGACAGCTGCTCTAGTGGACAGCAGCTCTAGTGGACAGCTGCTCTAGTGGACAGCAGCTCTAGTGGACAGCTGCTCTGGTGGACAGCAGCTCTAGTGGACAGCAGCTCTAGTGGACAGCAGCTCTAGTGGACAGCTGCTCTAGTGGACAGCAGCTCTAGTGGACGGCAGCTCTAGTGGACGGCAGCTCTTGTGGACAGCAGCTCTAGTGGACAGCAGCTCTAGTGGACAGCTCAAAACCTGAGCACAAAGATGGTGATTTGTCAAGCTCCAGGATGCTACAATGATTCTAGAAAGAAATCTGGGAAAACATACTACATTATTCCTAACCCAGAAAAATATCCAGAAAAATCGGATTTAGCTGACAGATGGCTCCATAATATAGGAGCTGGTTGGACTGCGAAGACTTTCAAATTTACTCCTGCCAAGAGAGTCTGTGAGGATCATTTCGCTCCCACCTGCTTTGAAGACGATTTACGAGAAAGACTTCTAGGATATAAAAGAAAATATAAACGGCTGAAGGAAGATGCAGTGCCAACAATCTTCCCAGGAAAAAGACCATTCCAGTGTGATTTATGTCATAAATCATTCTCCTATTCTTCACAACTCGTAACACATAAGAGAATTCACGCAGGAGAAAGACCTTTCCAGTGTGGGCAATGTGATAAAGCATTCTTCAGGCCTTCACAACTGGTAGTGCATAAGAGAATCCACACAGGAGAAAGACCATTTCAGTGTGAGATATGTGATAAAGCATTTTCCTACTCTGAAAGTCTGAAACAACATAAAATAACTCACACAGGAGAAAGACCATTCCAGTGTGAGATATGTGATAAAGCATTCTCCTACTCTGAAAGTCTGAAACGACATAAAAGAACTCACACAGGAGAAAGACCATTCCAGTGTGATATATGTGATAAAACATTCTCCGACAATGGTAGTCTGAAAAAACATAAAAGAACTCACACAGGAGAAAGGCCATTCCAGTGTGATTTATGTGATAAATCATTCTCAAAGTCTTCTATTCTGAAATCACATAAAATAAATCACACAGGAGAAAGACCATTCCAGTGTGATATATGTGATAGAACATTCTCCCACAATAGTAGTCTAAAACGACATAAACGAACTCACACAGGAGAAAGGCCATTCGAGTGTGAGATATGTGATAAAACATTCTCCCACGATGGTAGTCTGAAACGACATAAAAGAACTCACACAGGAGAAAGGCCATTCCAGTGTGATATATGTGATAAAACATTCTCCCACGATGGTAGTCTGAAACAACATAAAAGAACTCACACAGGGGAAAGACCGTTCCAGTGTGAGATATGTGATAAAACATTCTCCCGCTCTAGAGATCTGAAAAGACATAAAAGAACTCACACAGGAGAAAGACCATTCCAGTGTGAAATATGTGATAAAACGTTCTCCGAGTCTTCACATCTGATAGAGCATTATGAAACTCACACAGGAGAAAGGCCATTCCAATGTGTGGTATGTGGTGAGACATTTACCACAACCTCATACCTACAACAGCATGTGAAGTCACACTCAGAGCAGACACTTCTAACTTCACTCCCAGAGTCAGTAGGGCCACAGCAGTGGGTTGTTGTGGAAGGACAGTGTGTTCCTATAAAACAAGAAAAGAATGATAATACTGAAATTCCAGCCATTAAACAGGAAAGTCATGAATTTTAAGTTAAAACCATTTACAGTTGATTTCTGTGTTTGCTATGCCTAAGCCTAAAATACTTTAGTTTCAGGTCACCTGTCACCAGTCAGGTATCTTGTCCTTACGTCAGTATTATGGTCTGTCCTAAGTTATTTAATGACACAAAATCTCTTAATAGATGCAATTGTGTATTGTGTAATAAACTATTTATCAACAACAACTGTGGTTGCTATGTCTAGGCCTGCTCTGATCGCTGTGTGGTCTAAGCACCGCCACTGACTGTATGCTGTCTCTTACCTCTGTCTGGGTTCGAATCCCAGTCTAGGTATGTGAGAAAATAGCCATGACTTGGGGTTAGGCAGTGTTTTTTTCGCCGGGTACTCCGGTTTCCTCCATTTCCCCTCCATATTCCAAATATGTCTAGACCCAGGCCTCAACGCTAACTCAAAATGACACTGGCCCTGTAGGACCAGTAACACCTAGCATCTGCTGGTCCTGCAAAAATTTTACTGGTCCTACATTTTTTCTTTAACATAACTAGAATGAACATTGCATAAAATTCAGCACAACCTCTATCTTTGTAGTTTTTATCTTCATTTATTTGAAAAGCATTTGGGGACATTCTTGGGGGGAAACTTTTTAACATTTTAACAAGAATGACCTCCAAATGTTTACTGGCCCTGTAGGACCAGTTGAGGAATATTTTTACTGGCCCGAAGCTGTTTTTGGGAATTTTTACTTGCCTGGGGCCATAGGTTCACCCTTAGCGTCGAGCCCTGAGACCTAAATGATATAGATTCTGGTGAATCTGGTCACCTGTCACCAGTTAAGTAACTGGTCCTTGCCTCAGTATTATGTTCTGTCCTAGATAATTTAATGACACAAAATCTCTCAATAGGTGAATTCCAAATAAACACTAGACAAAATTTGTTCACACAAAAGAGAGCATGACTACTACTCACCTGAAAATAGAATGTCAGTGACTATGACACTTTGACCGCCTGTGATATTATGACCTACTTTTTACTGTCACCCAAAACTAGGATTCATTTTATGACATGATATTTTTTGATATTAGGGCTAACAACCTTATAGCAAATTGCCCTCTTTGTAAACTGGTTGCCTTTCTCACTAGTAATATTTTGACTACTACTGACGACTTGTGAATTCTATGAAAACACCAGTATGAAGCATCAGTCTTAGAAGAAGACTTTGTCAATGCACTTGACTTAGAAGCTAGGGTATAGTTTCTGCTGGGTATAACAATAACCTTCCTTAAATGTTCACTAGTAGTATCAGCTTTTCAGAATTCTGTATACAATCAAATAAACACGCTGCTTTATTGATCATTGAACAAATGTAATTGAATTATTTTAACCCTTATGCTGCTGGTGGCTAATTTGGCTAATTCAAAAATCTTGAAAATTGAATGAAACCCTGGCAAATGGGTACTCGTCTATGAGTACCAAAACGACAGGGTTTAGACGATTTTGAGAAATTGTTGCGTCCTTGTACTTAGGAAGACAGTAGCCTCAGAATTGGAATGGTTAAAAAAGTAATTTATTCTTTCCTTTACCAGACCATGTTATAGACTTGGAAAACTCTGGGACATCATATTTTGCCAATAATCATACTGATAGCTTTGGATATTTCCTCTGGTCAGATCAGGCCACAGGGTTGGACATATAATGGTCCACTTAGTGCTTTATCTATCTTACTAGTTGAGTCTTGTACTATTGATGGGCCATGTTACTCTATGGAGTTTTGAACTTTTGATATCTTTATCAATAGAAAGATATCATCCCGTAAGTGTCAGTACTCAAATGGAAATATGGATAACTAACACACCCATTGGAAATGCTTTCGATGTATCCAATTTCCACTTTTCACACACTTTCATTTTGTACCAAACTAAAAAGTCTCAATTTAAATATTGTCATCAAGTTTTGATTCCCATAGAAAAGTTCTTCAGTTTGTTTATTTAAATATGTTTTCAAATGTGATCAAATGTTAACTTTCTGATATGTATATATGTATTTGGAAATGGTTCAGTACTTCACTGGTGCTGTTGAAATGAGCCAGTACAGTGCAGCCAATGGTACCTGAAGGACTGGTTCAGTATTTCACTGGTGCTGTTAACAATACTTCTATACTCCTGATTGACCAGTGAAAAAACTGATACTGTTAACTTGTATGAAAACTGAAATTTTCTTGAATAAAAGCCCTTAGTATCACTTCATGTTATTTGATGTGTTCTTGTTGTTATTCTAGAATGATTCTGTTGTATGTATGTGCGGTCATGTTACTGTAATAGCAGCAGGGGCTTAGCCAAGATTGTAAAAAAGTCTCAGAAATAGCAATATCTAATTGCTACGCATCAAGTATTAGCTACTAATATACTTCAAATCATGATACTAACTCTATTTGATGGCTTACTGTGTCTAAAGGGCAATCTATACCTCAGCCAAGTCCTAGACAATAGTTTGTTAGGAAAATATTTGGTTGTTTATTAATACCCCCAATAAGTCAGAATTGAAATAGAAAATTTGCCTGTCCCAAAATGAACTTTTCAGGAAATTGCTGGACGGGTGCTGCTAAGGCCCTGGGTAGTAAATGACCATGTTTGCGTAGATAAAGGTTAGATGTCACTGAAGAAATACAAGTATTTATGTAGGAATAAATCATCAAATTTTGCATTCACTCAGGAATGTGCCACACCCCCAAGATCCATCTCAATAAATGACCATTTGAAAATCTGCTGAGGAGGAGGTTACAGTGGCAACCTTGCCGGCCTGAGTGCTAGGAGACATGGGGTCCAGAGTTCAATTCCAGGCCGGGGCGAGTAGGGGTTCGATTCCTCTATAAACTGGGGCAACCACCGAAAATCTTCATTTCTTAATCTTTGTTGTCTGTCGCCCAATTATTGGGAGAGATTACTTTGAAGAGTTTCATATTCATTTCATATCATCGTTCATGCTATCTGTGTCGTCTGCATATACAAAAAAGCTCTCCTTCTTACATGTCTGAGCCACCCTTAAAAAAAAGGGTAGCGAACCCTTTGAAAAAAATTATACTCAACCAGATTCATATTGAAATAAAAAAGAGGTTGTTTCTCTTAAAAAAAACTATTGAATCATGAAACATAATAATGATAATTACTTGAAGATATGTTTATCCAGGTGAATTGTTGAACAAACATACTTGTTCTGTCCATTTTCTCTTCGAGTCTGTTAGCAACCCATGCTATGGTTATGGAGGAAGGATACCCATTGCAATGTAATTAGATATTTACTTAAATTTCAGCTTGATTATCTGTAACATGTTTGGCCAAGTGTATTAATGCTAGCTCAGGCTTTTTGGCATAATTAAGGAAGGAAAAGTAAGGATCCCAGTGGTAGTGTCCACTGTGTAGTAAACCAGCTTAGGTACAAGTTGACTTGGGACTCAACACTGACATTCATTGTTTCAATGCTAAAATATGCACTTCCAATATCAGATATCCTATCTAAATACTTTATATTAACACGGAATGAGAATTATGCAATTTGATGAAAGCATAAAAAAATCAAACTGAAAAGTAGATATCGAAAAAGATTCTAATAATTGAATAACTTGAATTACAATTTTATTTTGATATCTATAGTCAGGGAGCCAAACTGAAAAAGGGCCTTAAATTGAGAGTTGGCGGCACCCGAGAGGGTAAAAGCAATGAACCCTTCAAACATTTACTGTATCCCTCCAGTATTAAAAAACACCTGTCTGCCAGACTGAAAAAGTGACGGTATATGATTTAGAGGTCATCTGAAGGTCAAACTCTCAAAAATAGGCTTTTTTGCCAGTAAATGTATTTAGATTCAATGTTTCTTTGCTGCCATCACAAGCATTCCTATTTCATATGTACAGAAATATCATTATCGACCTTGTTGCTATGTATTTTTATGTTTGTGTGAAATTCAAGGTCATCTCAAGGTCAAATAGGGGTCAAATAATTGAAAAATGGGCTTTTTCTGAGTAAAAGTACTAAATTTCTAATCTATTTCTATCTATCTATGACAATCTTGTGCATTCTTCATTATTTTGTATTGGACTATTAGTATTGATCTTGTAGCCTTCTGATTTCTCTTTTGGGAGATGTTCAAGGTCATGTCAATGTCAAAAGTAGATCGAAACATTGAAAAATGAACTCTTTTCTGAGTATAAGCAGGTATAAGTACTAAGTTTTGACATATTTTTCGGGCAATCACATGCATTCTTCTTCTTATGGTATTGGACCATTGAAATCGATCATGTAGTTATTTGATTTCTATTTTGGTTGATATTCAAGGTCATCTCAAGGTCAATAAGGGCAAAAGAAGTTGAAAAAATGGGCTTTTTCTGGGTAAAAGTACTAGTTTTTTAACGTAATCACATGCATTCTTCTTTCTTATGGTATTGGACTATTGATAATGATCCAAGAGGGTAAAACCAATGGACCCTTCCAACATTTAGTACATCCCTCCCGTATTATAAAACACCTGTCTGCTGGACTGAAAAATTGACAGTATATGATTTAGAGGCCATTTGAAGGACAAACTCTAAAAAAAATAGGCTTATTTCTCAGTAAATGTACTTAGATTCAATGTTTCTTTGCTGCAATCGCAAATATTCTTATTTCATATGTATAGAAATATCAATACTGACCTTGTGGTAAAGTATTTTTTGGTTTGTGTGATATTCAAGGTCATCTTAAAGTCAAATAGGGGTCAAATAATGGAAAAATGGCTTTTTCTGAGTATAAGTACCAATTCAGCACCATAATTAATATTGAGATATCACTTATAAAGCGCTATTTCCATTAAAATAAAATAAGAAGGAAAGCATACTCAGAAAAAGCAATTTCTTTTCAACCTCTTGACCATGAAATGACCTTGAATTCCACACAAAACAAAAAACAGATTACCGAAAAATCTCTTTCAATAGTCCAATACCAATAAAACAAGAATGCATGTGATTGCTATAAGAAATATATAAAAACAAAACACTTTCACACAGGAAAAGCCTATTTTCAACTTTTTAACCCTTTTCATCCTTGAAATGACCTTGAATATCTCACAAAATAGATAGCAGATTACTACAAGACCAATACTAATTGTCCAATACCGATAAAAATAATGTATATGATTGTCATAAGATATATGTCAAAAACCTAGTACTTTTACTCAGAAAAAAGCCCATATTTCAACTTTTGGACCCCTTTCATGACCTTCAAATAACTTTGAATATCTTAAAAATATATTATAAACTTAGTACTTTTACTTAGAAAAAAGCACATTTTTCAACTTTTTGATCTTTTTTTACCTTGAAATGACCTTGAGTATGACACGAAAAAGAAATCATGATATTACAAGATCAATACCAAATAAAGTATAATACCAAAGAAAAGAAGTATGCATATGATTCTCAAAGAAATAGACAACTTGGTACTTATACTCAGAAAAAAACAATTTTTCCATTATTTGACCCCTATCTGACCTTGAGATGACTTTGAATATCACACAAACAAAAGCTAATTTACCACAAGGTCAGTATTGATATTTCTATACATATGAAATAAGAATATTTGTGATTGCAGCAAAGGATCATTGAATCTAAGTACATTTACTGCAAAAAAAGTCTCTTTTTAAGAGTTTGACCTTCAAATGACCTCTAAATCATATACCGTCACTTTTTCAGTCTGGCAGACAGGTGTCTTTTAATACTGGGGGGATGTACTTAATGTTGGAAGGGACCATTGGTTTTTCCCTCTCGGATGATTATCAATAGTCCAATATCATAAGAAAGAAGAATGCATGTGATTACGTTAAAAAACTAGTACTTTTACCCCCAAAAAGCCCATTTTTTTCAACTTATTTCGGCCCTTATCGACCTTGAGATGACCTGGAATATCAGCCGAAATAGAAATCAAATAACTACAAAATCAATTTCAATAGTCCAATACCATAAGAAGAAGAATGCATGTTTTTTGCCCTATAAATATGTTAAAAACTTAGTACTTATATTCAGAAAAGAGTTCATTTTTCAACGTTTCAACCTATTTTTGACATTGAAATGACCTTGAAAATCTCCCAAAAGCAAAATTAGACTACTACAAGATCAATACTAATAGTCCAATACCAAAAAATGAAGAATGCACAAGATTGTCATAGAAATAGATTAGAAATTCAGTACTCTTACTCAGAAAAAGCCCCTTTTTCCATTATTTGACCCATATTTGACCTTGAATATCACACAAACATAAAAATAATTAACCACAAGGTCAATATTGATATTTCTATAAGAATGTTTGTGATTACAGCAAAGAAACATTGAATCTAAGTATATTTACTGAGAAAAAAGCCTATTTTTTAGAGTTTGACCTTCAAATGACCTCTAAATCATATACCGTCACTTTTTCAGTCTGTTGTCACCCCCCCCCCCCCAAAAAAAAAAGAAACTGACTAAAGAGCGAAGCTTCGCTCTTTAGTCAGTTTGGGAGTGGGGACGTGACAACAGTAATCAACGTAAACACCCCAATAAATCTTTATTTTCATTTTTTCAGACTTTTGCAAGGGCCTATGCATCAGTTGTCCGCTGAGTATTCGCAAATAACGATTACTCCCCGTCCTTGTTTAGACCCAGGGACCAGGGGACTCGTTCTGGCGAGGCTGGTTCCAATTGGTTTAGGGGATCTGGTCACGTTTAAAATCGTTTTGGCGATTTGTTTTAATTTAAAGTAAGCATCTTATGCTAAACATACATTTTATAGTAGCGACATATATCTTATGGCGTCCAATCACATGATACGAACCAGGCACGTGATCTTGGTCCAACTATAATCGTTTTGGTGAACTGGTTCTGGTTAGTCACGTGGTTTGTGACGTTTCGGTCGGAACTACACTCGCGAAAACGAGTCTCTTATTAGATCCAAGATGGAGGCAGAGGAACTCACCGCCATCGCATCTCTTTGAGTTGGTTTGTGTCACTTTTCAGGTAATAATAAGCGCTATTTCATGTTCGGTATTCGCGTCTAGTTGAAAAACGGTAATTAGGTCAGTTTGACAGTCGATGTAGTAAGATACCGAGTCGCATGAGCTTGAAATCAGTCTTTGACAAAGGCCACAGGGGCTTGTATCGTTGAGCGGTCACTCGTGAGTCTGAGGCTGGTACTATGAAATAGTATTTTTCTTTTGGGGAAGTTTGACAACATAGTTGTTGGGGCATCAAATTGCTTTCCCCCCTTGTCTATATTACTAGTACGGCTGTGACTACTGTGATCAACGATACAAGCCCCTGTGACAAAGGCTGATGTCAGGGTTGGATTTTGAAAATTCGGTTTTCGTTACCTAGGCTTATGCCATATACGCAAAGGTCATCTTGTACTTAGCGTCAGATAGCGACCTCAACTTGGGGACGCACCAGAGTTGTTCAGGAAATATTGCAATCGGTTGTGGATCCAGGATTTGTGAAATTTAGTTCTGAAAAGTGACACTGTTCAACAGTGGCGCCAACAGTGTTATCGCCACTTTACAATGATAACTGGGCCAAGTTTTCTTTGGTTTGTTTGAACCTCGCGATCGGCTGGGAGTTGTTCAGGACCATCGACGTTGATCAACGTGGTGGGCAAACAGAATCTGTGTTTATGGTTTTGAACAAGGCCTACGTCGAACCTGAGGCTCAACCAAACCAAAGAAAACTTGGCCCTGAAAACACCACCACTGGCACTCTCCGACCCAGAGATCCAGCTACGCATAGTATCTCTGCCACTTCACCGGTTCTATTTCGCGGAATATTTTGATGAGTGACGTCATTAAATGTGTTCCATAGGTCAAAAGGTGTGATGCAAGTGGTCATATTTACAATCAACAATGACGTAGCACTGACCTCTTTCTCTTAGTGCACGAGTACTGGAGACCGACTGACTGATTGGTCAATTCAGGACTTTTGACCACATTTTCTCATGAGCTATCGCAAATAGTACCAAGGCATTACACCCGAAATGTCATAAGTATCGTAGTGTGCGCAATTACAAATAACTGAATGGCGAATAATGCATGGAAGCTTCATATTTGGTATAATTTTGAAATCGTACCATGAAACAGAACAAAACTTCAAAAACATGCAGAGTGATTAAACGCGTGGGAGCAGAGATACTAGTCATGTAGCAATCCAACCGGAAGACGGTATCGCCGCCCTGGCAGAGTGCACCAGTGGTTGACTGCAGAAAACAAAAAGTTAAACAATTGGTTCCGTAAGAGCAGGTTTGGTAGTAGCATGCATACCAGGCTATATTTGGATGTCTTCCCTTTGCGGGTGGATGCTTTAAGATAAATAAAATATAAAAACAAGTGGATATGAAACCAGCTGGTCAACCTGAACAGGCTAGCCTAAACAAATAGCTCTCCCAAAAGTTGTGCTCTGCGCATATTTTTGCGCAGGGTTCTGCGTAATGTAAACTATGAGAGCCCTGATTGGTCTTTGTTCCCTCGTGACCTCATGCTGATGCCAGATCAGAGACCCCTGGCATGTCCAACCCTTCACTATTGCGCATATGGTCTCTGTGTGTACAGGCCTGCTAGGGGAGGAAGGTTGTGTGAGCACTTCGGTGGATACTATACGACTGAACCGAATACCTTTATATCCATTCTTTTCTTCATCTAGGATAGATGGCATTGCAGTATGCTGGGTTACTGCCAGTACAACCCCCTCATGTAGCATTTGTGTGACTTGAATGACCAACAGTACGCCACCAGCCATTATGTTGTATAAGTGCATGTTTTAAGTGAAATGTGAGGCAACTTAAAGTCCTCAAACTTGCCAAGTCCAAGATGCCCTAACTTTTATTCTTGTTAGTGTCTATTCTTCTTCCACCTTTCTCTTCTCTATTTCTTTTCTATTTCTCTTTTGTCAGGCAATGTCATGATCTGCAATATAAAATAGAATGTAAAGGTTGGTAGCATTAGCATAAGTCATAAGATTGGCAGTGAATTATATTAGATTGGAGGGGCTATTCTGCTCTTAAGTTTAGACAATTGAGATTCGCAGCTTTTAAGAAAAATCAAGTGGGAGTGGGGAAAGTTGGGGGGGGGGGGGGGGGGGGGAAGACAATTAAAAATTCAGCACCCCCCATGCCAACCAAAATTCAGAATTCCATGGTGGGAGGGGGTGGTAAAATACACTTTTAAATGGAACAGCCCTAGCTAATACATGTTTATGATTGTATTCCTAGTATATTGTTATACCCTTGGAAATCAGGATGCCCCAAAATGTTGCAATTGAAAAATGTGTGCACCCAGTTTCTAAATCCTGGGTAGGACCCTGCTTGAGCTAGGAGTTTCACAATATGAGTTAACAGACAGCAATATTATACTTGGGGATGTAGATAAAGATCAATAATTCTCCTATGTAGTAAAGAATCCATCTATACCGCAAAAAAAAGACAAAACTCCAATTGTTTTCATCTTTAAAAATGTATTGAAACAATACTACATACAAGCTAAATATCTTGCAACAATCAGGGACGGAAGATAAATTTCAAAGGGAATGGCATCTATTATACAAATATGACATCGCTGTGGGGTTGCTAACATGATTGTCTACCCAGAGGGCGTAGCCCGAGGGTGACAATGCTCACGAGGGGTAGACTATCATGTTGGCAACCCCACAGCGATGTCATAATTGTTTTATTATACCGAACAACCCCCCCCCCCCCCCCTCGGCACCCAAAATCTATGACAAGTTGAAAGTTACAAAACTCACTTGGGCAGTGCAATATCGGAGCAGCAGGTTTACCGTGCTGACCATGCTGGGATGTCCTATTTGTTTTATCATACCTAACAACCTACCACCTCAACTGGGTTGACATTTCACCTTTTTCTCTAAATTGAGACACTCGCGCATCTAATTTTCTTTATCGTCGATCTCAACAATAACATAAATCAATTGTTGACGGCGGCATTCTGCTCAGGCATTGACGCATTTCGCCACGCGTGGGGGTCGTGAAAGCATGACGTCGTCAACAAAATAGGGAATCTTGAAACAGCAACTTGACAATGGGTGCTAATATGTCGTCTCCTTGACAGCGGGTGCCAAGACGTTAAATGGTGACCGCTGTCAAGCAACCTACAGAGACACAGGTTGCTAACAGTCTTGACACATGGCTCTCATCCAATAGGATAAGAGTATCCTCACGTGAGGTATAATATTAGAATATAGTAAACACTGTTCAACATTTTCAATGCACTAATATATCATGTTTCAGGAGATCCTCCTATACTCCCATTGTGATGGGAAGGAGGTCATATTAACAAATACACATATAAGTATTTTCACCTGAAAAAAACACAGAAAACTAATAGTATGTATTAGACGATGGCCATAGTTGGCAAAGAACGAATAAACCAAAAATTCTTCAAATTTAAAAATAAGTCTCACTTAAAGGACTTAAGGTCAAGGTCATCTTCCCCCTTTTGTGAGATAAGTCATATCAAAAAGATTACATTGCAAGAGTTTCACTCCCTTGATGTCCTAAGCATCATGCTAGTTGGTTAATTTTGTGACACTATTGTTTAGATTTTTATTTTGGAAGCTTACAGCGGTCAGGCTTCAGTTAAAGACTCTTAAGAGACCCAATGAATTCAGGTTCTCAAACAACCACAGCCCCACCCAATACCTCATAGCCCTAGATTTTCTAAATGCTGCAGTCCCACTTTAATCCTTATCTAAAAACAATTCTTGAAGTTGTAAGCTCTTCACTGTAATTGCATATTGGAATTATTCTAAGTGATAACGGATGTGTCATTCAAATTCTGTTCTTCAACTGATTTTATTACTCTGAGCATGACCCCAAAATGTCTCTTTTTTCATAGCCAGCTTGGCAACAAAGCCAAATATTATCATAGTTCTTTATTTTGTTAATATCTAAAATTGTAAACCGAGGCTGAAACGAAGAGAAGCACATGCAATAACTCATAATAATATGATACATTAGTAACTTATTAATAAGTTACCAAGGTATCATATTATAGATTGCATATATACATTTCCAATTTTGGGGAAACTTCTGTCAAATTATGGCCGCCAAATGTTTGTATTTTTTTATTACTGCTTGGTACAATAGATGGCGCTGAAGAACTAGCTCACTCGCAAAATAAAGTACACGCGAAAAATCGGCTTTTCGCGAAATTTTTGTAGCGCCATATATACCTATTCTACATTAGTTGAAAGTATGATTTTGTAAATGTGAAATTACAGTTAATAAACATACATACATACATTATAGCCTTGCACAATTTTCTGTAGCTGTGGTGCTATTGGTTAGCTGGGACTATAGCTTATTTGTGTCTAAGTGATGCTCTGACATCCAGCTAGAATTGCCCCTTGTGCCTCAACTGAACGATACTTTCACCAGACTTTGCCTGATGCATTTTCAAAAATACATTCTTTAGAATACAAAGCACTGTAAACATCTTACTATAGTAAGCCACACTTTCATTGTAAATCCTATATTCATTTGGTTTTCTTTCTTTTCAGGTCTTGAACTTGGGAAACTGGTACAAGAGAATCTAAAGTTAAGGTGAACCTTTTTCTACAGCTGTGGTGAAATGTAGCATTAAGGTAGCTTTCCAAGGGCAACAAAAGTCAAGCAACATAGTGCTGTTAACAAACTCACAAAGCACACATCTTCCATATATCACTAGGAAAAAAGAACCGTAAAGGAACACAGACCATGGAGAGCCCATACCTGTGTAAGTTATGTGATAAAACATTCTCACAGGCCTCAGGTCTGAGTAAACATAAAAGAATTCACACAGGAGAAAGACCATACCAGTGTAAGTTATGTGATAAAGCATTCGCACAGTCTTCACATCTGATACGTCATCAGAGAATTCACACAGGAGAAAGACCATATCAGTGTGAGGATTGTGATAAAGCATTCTCCGCCTCCTCAAATCTGATTCAACATCAGAGACTTCACACAGGAGAAAGACCATACCAGTGTGAGATATGTGATGAAGCATTCTCCCGTTCTTCACATCTGATGCTACATAAAAGAATTCACACTGGAGAAAGACCATTCTGTTGTGAGATATGTGATAAAGCATTCGCTGATTCTTCACGTCTGATAAGACATAAGAGAACTCACACAGGAAAAAGACCATACCAATATGAGATATTTGATAAATCATTCTCCGGTTCTTCACATCTGATGCAACATAAAATAACTCACACAGGAGAAAGAACATTCCTATGTGGTGAGAAATTTACCACAACCTCATACCTACAACAGCATATGAAGTCACACTCAGAGCAGACCCCTCACACTCAAGGTCCAGAGTCAGTGGAACCACAGCGGTGGGTTGTTGTGGAAGGACAGTGTGTTCCTATAAAACAAGAAAAGAATGATAATACTGACGCTCAAGTCATTAAACAGGAAGATCATGATATTCCTGTAAAACAAGAAATGATAGATACTACCAGCAGCTAACCCATTAAGCAGGAAAATCATGAATTTTAAGTTGAAACCAGTTACAGCTTTGATGACTGTGTTTGCTATGTCTAGGCCTAAAATAATTTAGTTTTTGGTCACCCCTCACACTCAAGGTCCAGAGTCAGTGGAACCACAGCGGTGGGTTGTTGTGGAAGGACAGTGTGTTCCTATAAAACAAGAAAAGAATGATAATACTGACGCTCAAGCCATTAAGCAGGAAGATCATGATATTCCTGTAAAACAAGAAATGATAGATAGTGCCAGCAGCTTATCCATTAAACAGGAAAATCATGATGTATAATACTGACGCTCAACTAATTAAGCAGGAAAATCTTGAATTTTAGGTTGAAGCCAGTTACAGCTTTGATGATTGTGTTTGCTATGTCTAGGCCTGAAATAATTTAGTTTTTGGTCACCTGTCACCAGTCAGGTATCTGGTCCTTACCTCATTATTATGTTCTGTCCTTTATTATTTAATGACACAAAATCTCTCAATAGGTGAATTCCTAATAAACACTAGACAGCATTTGTACACAGAAAAGAAAATGACTACTACTCACCTGAAAATAGAATGTCAGTGGCTATGACACTTTGACCCCCTGTGATATTATGACCTACTTTTTACTGTTACCCAAAACTCTCGGCTACCATATTTTGTCATTGATCATGCTGATAGCTTTGGATATTTCCTCTGGTCAGATCAGGCCACAGGGTTGGACATATAACTGGCCCACGTAGTTCTTTATCTATCTTACTAGTTGAGTCTTGTACTATTGATGGGCCATGTTACTCTATGGAGTTTTGAACTTTTGATATCTTTATCAATAGAAAGATATCATCCCGTAAGTGTCAGTAATCAAATGGAAATATGGATAAGTAACACACCCATTGGAAATGCTTTAGATGTATCCAATTTCCACTTTTCACACACTTTCATTTTGTACCAAACTAAAAAGTCTCAATTTAAATAATGTCATCAAGTTTTGATTCCCATAGAAAAGTTCTTCAGTTTGTTTATTTCAATATGTTTTCAAATGTGATCAAATGTTAACTTTCTGATATGTATATACGTATGTGGAAATGGAATGAGTGCTGTTGAAATGAGCCGGTACAGTGCAGCCTACAGTACTTGAAGTCCGGTTCAGTATTTCACTGGTGCTGTTGCTGTAATAATACTTCTATACTACTGGTTGACTAGTGAAAAAACTGATACTGTTAACTTGTATGAAAACTGAAATTTTCTTGAATAAAAGCCCTTGGCATCACTTAATGTTATTTCATGTTTTCGTGTTGTTATTCTAGAATGATTCTGTTTTATGTATCATGTGTAGTCATGTTACTGTAATAGCAGCAGGGGCTTAGCCAAGATAGTAAAAAGTCCCTAAAATAGCAATATCTAATTTCTACCCATCAAGTATTAGCTACTAATCTACTTCAAATCATTTTTGTTTTTAAAACTTTTTTTATTTTCCTTGGCGCCAGGTTAAGCTGGCCCACATTCATAAATACAGTGTTACAAAGATGTATAGATAAAGAAAAATATCAGGTTTCAGTATTCAGTGTTACAGTGTAAACAAACAAAGTTTGTATGTTTTTACACAATAAAGTGACTATTTTAAACAAGATCAATTTTCCACGTTGTCTGTATATATACCCCACCTTTGGATAAATATTCTTTCTTTGTCTTTTAATTCAAAGCTGAATTTTTCATAGCTGTGCATATTCTTAACACAAGACTTTATATAAGATAGAGTTGGTGTAACTTCTCTAATCTTTGCAATAAAAATACACTTTTTTGTGTTGAGTATTATTGCATTTACCCAATATGAGCAATTAAAATCACCCAGAATTTTTTTCTCATCTGTGATTATGTAATCTTCAATACCAATTTCTACTTCAAATCATGATACCAACTCTATTTGATGGCCTAGTGTGTCTAAAGGGAAATGTATACTTCAGCCATGTCCTAGACAATAGTTTGTTAGGAAAATATTTGGCTGTTACCCCCAATAAGTCAGAATTGAAATATAAATTTTGCCTATCCAAAAATGAACTTTTCAGGAAACTGCTGGACAGGTCCTGGCTAAGGCCCTGGGTAGTAAATGAACTTGTTTGCATAGACAAAGGTTAGATGTCACTGAAGAAATACAAAAAGGTCTTCCTAGCTGATTAAATGACATGAGCACTCATGGTGGCACACATTCACTCAGCAATGTGCCACACCCTCAACATTCATCTCAATAACTGACCCATGGGAAATTTGCTGCGATAAATGGATTGTCCTGTAGGCAGCCCATGCCATTGTTATAGAGAAAGGATGCCCATTGCTATGTAATAAGATATTTACTTAAATGTCAGCTTGATTGTCTGTAACATGTTTGGCCAAGTGTATTAATGCTTGCTCAGGCTTTTTTGCATAAATAAGGAAGGAAAAGTAAGAATCCCAGTGGTAGTGTGCGCTGTGTAGTAAACCAGCTTAGGTACAATTTGACTTGGGACTCAACACTGACATTCATTGTTTCAATGCTAAAATATGCACTTCCAATATCAGATATCCTATCTAAATACTTTATGTTAACACGGAATGAGAATTATGCAATTTGATGAAAGCATTAAGAAATCAAACTGAAAAGTAGATATCGAAAAATATTCTAATAATTTAATAACTTGAATTACAATTTTATTTTGATATCTATAGTCAGGGAGCCAAACTGAAAAAAGGGCCTTAAATTTAGGTTTGGCTTCACCCGATAGGGTAAAAGCAATGAACCCTTCAAATATTTAGTATATCCCTCCAGTATTAAAAAACACCTGTCTGCCAGACTGAAAAAGTGACGGTATATGATTTAGAGGTCATCTGAAGGTCAAACTCTCAAAAATAGGCTTTTTTCCCAGTAAATGTACTAAGATTCAATGTTTCTTTGCTGCAATAACAAGCATTCTTATTTCATATGAATAGAAATATCAATATTGACCTTGTTGCTATGTATTTTTATGTTTGTGTGAAATTCAAGGTCATCTCAAGGTCAAATAGGGGTCAAATAATTGAAAATCTATTTCCATGACAATCTTGTGCATTCTTCATTTTTTTGTATTGGACTATTAGTATTGATCTTGTAGCAGTCTGATTTCTCTTTTGGGAGATGTTCAAGGTCATGTCAATGTCAAAAATAGATCGAAACGTTGAAAAATGAACTCTTTTCGGAGTATAAGTACTAAGTTCTGACATATTTTTCGGCAATCACATGCATTCTTCTTCTTATGGTATTGGACCATTGAAATTGATCATGTAGTTATTTGATTTCTATTTTGGTTGATATTCAAGGTCATCTCAAGGTCAATAATGGCAAAAGAAGTTGAAAAAATGGGCTTTTTCTGGGTAAAAGTAATAGTTTTTAAACGAAATCACATGCATTCTTCTTTCTTATGGTATTGGACTATTGATAATGATCCAAGAGGGTAAAACCAACGGACCCTTCCAACATTTAGTACATCCCTCCCGTATTATAAAACACCTGTCTGCTGGACTGGAAAATTGACGGTATATGATTTAGAGGCCATTTGAAGGACAAACTCTTAAAAATAGGCTTTTTTTCTCAGTAAATGTACTTACATCCAATGTTTCTTTGCTGCAATCGCAAACATTCTTATTTCATATGTATAGAAATATCAATACTGACCTTGTGGTAAAGTATTTTTTGGTTTGTGTGATATTCAAGGTCATCTTAAAGTCAAATAGGGGTCAAATAATGGAAAAATGGCTTTTTCTGAGTATAAGTACCAATTCAGCACCAGAATTAATATTGAGATATCACTTATAAAGCGCTATTTCCATTAAAATAAAATAAGAAGGAAAGCATACTCAGAAAAAGCAATTTCTTTTCAACCTCTTGACCATGAAATGACCTTGAATTCCACACAAAACAGAAAACAGATTACCGAAAAATCTCTTTCAATAGTCCAATACCAATAAAACAAGAATGCATGTGATTGCTATAAGAAATATATAAAAAAAAACACTTTCACACAGGAAAAGCCTATTTTCAACTTTTTAACCCTTTTCATCCTTGAAATGACCTTGAATATCTCACAAAATAGATAGCAGATTACTACAAGACCAATACTAATTGTCCAATACCGATAAAAATAATGTATATGATTGTCATAAGATATATGTCAAAAACCTATTACTTTTACTCAGAAAAAAGCCCATATTTCAACTTTTGGACCCCTTTCATGACCTTCAAATAACTTTGAATATCTTAAAAATATATTATAAACTTAGTTCTTTTACTTAGAAAAAAGCACATTTTTCAACTTTTTGATATTTTTTGACCTTGAAATGACCTTGAGTATGACACGAAATAGAAATCATGATATTACAAGATCAATACCAAATAAAGTATAATACCAAAGAAAAGAAGTATGCATATGATTCTCATAGAAATAGACAACTTGGTACTTATACTCAGAAAAAAAACATTTTTCCATTATTTGACCCCTATCTGACCTTGAGATGACTTTGAATATCACACAAACAAAAGCTAATTTACCACAAGGTCAGTATTGATATTTCTATACATATGAAATAAGAATATTTGTGATTGCAGCAAAGGATCATTGAATCTAAGTACATTTACTGCAAAAAAAGTCTCTTTCAAATGACCTCTAAATCATATACCGTCACTTTTTCAGTCTGGCAGACAGGTGTCTTTTAATACTGGGGGGATGTACTTAATGTTGGAAGGGTCCATTGGTTTTTCCCTCTCGGATGATTATCAATAGTACAATATCATAAGAAAGAAGAATGCATGTGATTACGTCGAAAAACTAGTACTTTTACCCCCAAAAAGCCCATTTTTTTTCAACTTATTTCGGCCCTTATTGACCTTGAGATGACCTGGAATATCAGCCGAAATAGAAATCAAATAACTACAAAATCAATTTCAATAGTCCAATACCATAAGAAGAAGAATGCATGTTTTTTGCCCTATAAATATGTTAAAAACTTAGTACTTATACTCAGAAAAGAGTTCATTTTTCAACGTTTCAACCTATTTTTGACATTGAAATGACCTTGAAAATCTCCCAAAATCAGACTACTACAAGATCAATACTAATAGTCCAATACCAAAAAATGAAGAATGCACAAGATTGTCATAGAAATAGATTAGAAATTTAGTACTCTTACTCAGAAAAAGCCCATTTTTCCATTATTTGACCCATATTTGACCTTGAATATCACACAAACATAAAAATGATTAACCACAAGGTCAATATTGATATTTCTACAAGAATGTTTGTGATTACAGCAAAGAAACATTGAATCTAAGTATATTTACTGAGAAAAAAAGCTATTTTTTAGAGTTTGACCTTCAAATGACCTCTAAATCATATACCGTCACTTTTTCAGTCTGTTGTCACCCCCCCCCCCCCCCCCCCCCAAAAAAAAAATGACTTAAGAGCGAAGCTTCGCTCTTTAGTCAGTTTGGGAGTGGGGGCGTGACAACAGTAATCAACGTAAACATCCCAATAAATCATTTTTTTAGACTTTTGCAAGGGCCTATGCATCAGTTGTCCGCTGAGTATTCGCAAATAACGATTACTCCCCGTCCTTGTTTAGACCCAGGGACCAGGCTGGTTCTAATTGGTTTAGGTGATCTGGTCACGTTTAAAATCGTTTTGGCGAGTTGTTTCAATTTAAAGTAAGCATCTTATGCAAAACATACATTTTATAGTAGCGACATATATCTTATGGCGTCCAATCACATGATACGAACCAGGCACGTGATCTTGTTCGAACTATAATCGTTTTGGTGAACTGGTTCTGGTTAGTCACGTGGTTTGTGACGTTTCGGTCGGAACCACACTCGCGAAAACGAGTCTCTTATTAGATCCAAGATGGAGGCAGAGGAACTCACCGCCATCGCATCTCTTTGAGTTGGTTTGTGTCACTTTTCAGGTAATAATAAGCGCTATTTCATGTTCGGTATTCGTGTCCAGTTGAAAAACGGTAATTAGGTCAGTTTGACAGTCGATGTAATAAGATACCGAGTCACATGAGCTTGAATTAAGTTGGAATCAAAGGCTTTGACAAAGCCTTGGATTAAGTCTTCTTAGTTCGAGCAACTCTAACAGTGGCACCGGCCGATGTTTACTATATACTATGTCTAGTGGCCTACACCAACGTAGGCCACTAGACATAGTATATAGTAAACATCGGCCGGTGCCACTGTTAGAGTTGCTCGAACTAAAGTCTTCTAAGACAAAGCTAAAGGCTGATGTCGGGTTGGTTGGATTTTGAAAATTCGGTTATCGTTACCTTAGACCGAAATATCTGACTCTCCAACAGCCATATAGATTATTTTCTATGCTTATGTATCTATTCATGGACGTTTATTGGTTTTGTTATGATCTCTACTGCTGTTGTGGAGTCAGAACGCCACCGGTACTAATAAACCAATAAACGTCCATAGATAAATAAGCATAGAAAATAATCTACATGGCTGTTGGAGAGTCAGATATTTCGGTCTATCGTTACCTAGGCTTATGCTATATACCCATAGTGCGGCTGTCGTGAGTTGGTAGTTGTAAGATGTCGGGGAAGGTCATCTTGTACTTAGCGACCTCAACTTGGGCACGTACCGGTTCAGGAAATATTGCAATCGGTTGTGGATCCAGGATTTGTGAAATTTAGTTCTGAAAAGTGACACTGTTGGCGCCACTTACAATGATTACTGAAAACACCATCATCATCAGATACTTTGGTGGTAACTGTGGCGCCTCTTAGGTTGCGTTTGATGAAGCCCAGTGATCGGTTTGCTTTTGCTGCGACCTTTTTGACCTGTGAGTGCCACCAGTGGTAGACTGCAGAAAATAAAAAGTTAAACAATGGGTTCCATAAGAGCCGGGTTGGCAATAGCATGCGTTCCAGGCCGTACTTAGATGTCATCCCTTGCGGGTAGATGCTAAAAGATAAATAAAAACAAGTGGATATGAAACCAGCTGGTCAACCTGAACAGGCTAGCCTCAACGAATAGGGCTCCCAAAAGTTGTACTCTGTGCATATTTTCGCGCAGGTTTCTCCGTAATGTAAACAATATGAGAGCCATGATTGGTCTTTGTTCCCCTGTGACCTCATGCTGATGCCAGATCAGAGACCCCTGGCATGTCCAGCCCTTCACTAAAACGCATATGGTCTCTGCGTGTACAGGCCTGCTAAGGGGGGAACAATTGCTAAGACAATTCAAAATTCGGCACCCCCCATGCCAACCAAAATTCAGAATTCCATGGTGGGAGTGGGTGGTAAAATACACTTTTAAATGGAACAGCCCTAGCTAATACATGTTTATGATTGTATTCCTAGTATATTGTTATAGTTATACCCTTGGAAATTAGGATGCCCCAAAATTTTGCACTTGGAAAATGTGTGCACCCAGTTTCTAAATCCTGGCTAAGACCCTGCTTGACAGGGAAGTCTGAGCTAGGACTTTCACAATACGAGTTATAACAGACAGCAATATTTTGCTTGGGGATGTAGATAAAGATAGACAAATATCAATAACTCTCCTATGTGCTAAAGTATCCATATATACCGCCAAAATAAAAGACAAAACTCCATTTTTTTTCATTTTTAGAAATTTATTAAAACGATACTACATACAAGCTAAATATCTTGCAACAATCAGGGACAGGGGAGATAAATTTCAAAGGAAACGGCATCTATTTTAATACAGGTGAACTTGGACATGACAGACTCAATGGGACCAGGAAAATTGGTCCGTCATATGCAAAATCCGTTGTATAGATATGACGAATACTTGATATGCATCGGAATGGAACCAAGCATATCGTCCGTCATATGCAAAAATCTGTCGTACAGTGGTCCGTCATATCTAAGTTCACTTGTATAGTAAACACTGTTCAACATTTTCAATGCACTAATATATCATGTTTCAGCAGATCCTCCTATACTCCCATTGTGATGGAAAGGAGGTCATATTAACAAATACACATAGAAGTATTTTCACCTGAAAAAAACACAGAAAACTAATAGTATGTATTAGACGATGGCCATAGTTGGCAAAGAACGAATAAACCAAAAATTCTTCAAATTTATAAATAAGTCTCACTTAAAAGACTTAAGGTCACTAAGGTCAAGGTCATCTTCCCCCATTTGTGAGATAAGTCATATCAAAAAGATTACGTTGCAAGAGTTTACCTCCCTTGATGTCCCAAGCATCATGCTAGTTGGTTATATTTGTGACACTGTATTGTTTAGATTTTTATTTTGGAAGCTTACAGCGGTCAGGCTTCAGTTAAAGACTCTTAAGAGACCCAATGAATTCAGGTTCTCAAACAACCACAGCCCCACCCAATACCTCATAGCCCTAGATTTTCTAAATGCTGCAGTCCCACTTTAATCCTTATCTAAAAACAATTCTTGAAGTTGTAAGCTTTTCACTGTAATTGCATATTGGAATTATTCTAAGTGATAACTGATGTGTCAAATTCTGTTCTTCAACTGATTTTATTACTCTCAGCATGACCCCAAAATGTCGCTTTTTTCATAGCCAGCTGGGCCACAAAGCCAAATATTATCATAGTTCTTTATTTTGTTAATATCTAAAATTGTATACCGAGGCTGAAACATAGAGAAGCACATGCAATAACTCATAATAATATGATACATTGGTAACGTATTAATAAGTTACCAAGGTATCATATCATAAATTGCATATATACATTTCCAATTTTGGGGAAACTTCTGCCAAATTATGGCCGCCAAATGTTTGTATTTTTTTATTACTGCTTGGTACAATAGATGGCGCTGTAGAACTCGCTTACTCGCGAAATAAAGTACACACAAAAAAACTAAAATTAGCTTTTCGCGAAATTCTTGTAGCGCGATATATACCTATTCTACAGTACTTGAAAGTATGATTTTGTAATTGTGAAATTACAGTTAATAAACATACATACATACATTATAGCCTCGCACAATTTTCTGTAGCTGTGGTGCTATTGGTTAGCTGGGACTATAGCTTATTTGTGTCTAAGTGATGCTCTGACATCCAGCTAGAATTGCCCCTTGTGCCTCAACTGAACGATACTTTCACCAGACTTTGCCTGATGCATTTTCAAAAAATGCATTCTTTAGAACCGGAGGCACTGTTAAATATATTACTATAGTAAGCCACACTTTAATTGTAATCCTATATTCATTTGGTTTTCTTTCTTTTCAGGTTTTGAACTTGGGAAACTGGTGCAAGAGAATCTAAAGTTAAGGTGAACCTTTTTCTACAGCTGTGCTGAAATGTAGCATTAAGGTAGATTTCCAAGGGCAACAAAAGTCAAGCAACATAGTGCTGTTAACAAACTCACAAAGCACACATCTTCCATATATCACTAGGAAAAAGAACCTTAAAGGAGCACAGACCATGAAGAGACCATACCTGTGTAAGTTATGTGATAAAACATTCTCACAGTCCTCAGGTCTGAGTAAACATAAAAGAGTTCACACAGGAGAAAGACCATACCAGTGTAAGGTATGTGATAAAGCATTCTCCGCCTCCTCAAATCTGAGTCAACATCAGAGACTTCACACAGGAGAAAGACCATTCCAGTGTGAGATATGTAATGAAGAATTCTCCCGTTCTTCACATCTGATGCTGCATAAAAGAATTCACACTGGAGAAAGACCATTCTGTTGTGAGATATGTGATAAAGGATTCGCCGATTCTTCACGTCTGATAAGACATAAGAGAACTCACACAGGAAAAAGACCATACCAATGTGAGGTATGTGATAAATCATTTTCCGGTTCTTCACATCTGATGCAACATAAAATAACTCACACAGGAGAAAGACCATTCCTATGTGTTCTATGTGCTGAGAAATTTACCACAACCTCATACCTACAACAGCATATGAAGTCACACTCAGAGCATACCCCTCACACTATAGGTCCAGAGTCAGTGGAACCACAGCGGTGGGTTGTTGTGGAAGGACAGTGTGTTCCTATAAAACAAGAAAAGAATGATAATACTGACGCTCAAGCCATTAAGCAGGAAGATCATGATATTCCTGTAAAACAAGAAATGATAGATAGTGCCAGCAGCTTATCCATTAAACAGGAAAATCATGATGTATAATACTGACGCTCAACCCATTAAGCAGGAAAATCTTGAATTTTAAGTTGAAGCCAGTTACAGCTTTGATGTTTGTTTTTGCTATGTCTAGGCCTGAAATAATTTAGTTTTTGGTCACCTGTCACCAGTCAGGTATCTGGTCCTTACCTCATTATTATGTTCTGTCCTTTATTATTTAATGACACACAATCTCTCAATAGGTGAATTCCTAATAAACACTCGACAACATTTGTACACACAAAAGAGCATGACTACTACTCACCAGAAAATAGAATGTCAGTGGCTATGACACTTTGACCCATTGTGATATTATGACCTACTTTTTACTGTTACCCAAAACTCTGGGATATCATATTTTGTCATTGATCATACTGATAGCTTTAATTATAATTGTATTTAGAATGAGTGCAGCCAATAGTACAGTGCAACCAATAGTACCTGAAGGTCCGGTTCAGTATTTCACTGGTGCTGTTAATAATACTTCTATACTCCTGATTGACTAGTGAAAAAACTGATACTGTTCACTTGTATGAAAACTGAAATTTTCTTGAATGAAAGCCCTTGCTATCACCTAATGTTATTTCATGCGCTCTTGTTGTTATTCTAGAATGATTCTGTTGTATGTTTGTGCGGTCACCGTCATGTTATTGTAATAGCAGCAGGGGCTTAGATTGTAAAAAAGCCTCAAATAAAGCTATATCAAAATCACGATTTAGCTACTAATCTACCGTATCACCCCACATACACCCCGCACCCCCTCCCCAAGTCCCTTTCTGTATGTAAAATACAATTCCCCGTTTATTATACGCAGGGGCAGTTAGCCGGCCATTAAGTGCAGAGAGTTCTAACGTCTGCCCTGGTCTTTTAGCTGAGAGGAGCGAGTTTAGGACAAATAAACGTGACACTTTCATTACAATTTAATAAGGGTTTGTGATGGTAAATTGTAATTGATAGTGACTGGTGCCCATTTGTTGACTTCACTCGTCAAAAGCTGATATGAGAGCATACTTCAGCTCGTGCCAACTCTGGGCTTATCAGTATCAATTTCATTTCACCCTCCCCCACTAGCCCCTTTTATCCCCTAATTTTAATGCAATTAAGAAATCCAAATATGGATAGATATGCCATCCTTCACTTCTGGGGGTACTCAAATGTGGTAACAACTAATGGGTGTTTTAATTTACAGATCACATGTTATCACTATTGGTAAATTAAAAGCAAGCAAATACAGTGTTCTATGTTTTTCTTTGTCAGAATGGCAAAGAAAGACATCATGGGCCCGATCCCAATACTACCAGCGTTTATGACTGACGATAGATGTCGCCATTTTAACCCCTGTTCCACACGTCTCCACACCTGTGGCATCGATGTAAAAAAGTTCTGGTTCATGTACCCGTTGATAACACGCACCCCCTCCTTGAAATTAGTGCTGCAGTGTATATAAGTGTGTGGTGTATGCCGGGTAATACAGTACTTCAAATCATGATACCAACCCTATTCGATGGCCTAGTGTGTCTAAAGGGCAATGTATACTTCAGCCATGTCCTAGACAATAGTTTGTTAGGAAAATATTTGGTTGTTACCCCCAATAAGTCAGAATTGAAATAGAAATTTTGCCTCTCCAAAAATGAACTTTCCAGGAAACTGCTGGACGGGTCCTGGCTAAGGCCCTGGGTAGTTAATGAACTTGTTTGCATAGATAAAGGTTAGATGTCACTGAAGAAAAACAATAATGTCTTCCTAGTTGATGAAATGACATGAGCACTTATGGCGGCACACATTCACCCAGGAATGTGCCACACCCTCAAGATCCATCTCAATAACTGACCCAGTGAAGATTTGCTGCGATATATGGATTGGCCTGACACTCATGTCAACGCCTTTGCCACACATTGGTTCAACAATGTGATTGTTTGACGATATAATTCTGAGGTGGAAAAATTAAATCAAGTCAACAGTGGCCTTAGTCAACTCATACCAGAACTAATTTACACTCAACCAGATTCATATTGAAATAAAATAGAGGTGGTTTCTCTTTAAAAAAACTAATGAATCATGAGAAATAATAATGATAATTACTGGAAGATATGTTATCCAGGTGAATTGTTTCAACAAAAATACTTGTTCTTTCAATTTTCTTTTCTCTTTGAGCCTGTGGGCAGCCCATGTTATTGTTATGGAGGAAGGATGCTCATTGCAATGTAATTAGATATTTACTTAAATTTCAGCTTGGTTGTCTGTAACATATTTGGCCAAGTGTATTAATGCTTGCTGAGGCTTTTTGGCATAATTAAGGAAGGAAAAACCAGCTTGGGTACAAGTTGACATGGAACTCAACACTGACATTCATTGTTTCAATGCTAAAATAAGCACTTCCAATATTAGATATCCCATCTAAATATTCCTATGTAAATACTTTATATTAACACGGAATGAGTGTTATGCCATTTGATGAAAGCATGAAGAAGTCAAACTGAAAAGCAGATATCGAAAGAAATAATAATTGATCAATTTTGGAATTACAATTTTATTTTGATATCTATGGTAGTTCTAGTATCAGTGCATTGCTTGGTTACTGAAAACCTTGACTAAGGCCAGCCAGGAAATTTGGATACCAACTTTCAAAATCTTTGGAAAAGTCCTGCTCCTGATTTCTGCTACAGTGACTTCCACATATTTGGAATGTACATTCTACAGACTGCCATAGATCTTCTCTTATCCTGGTGTAAAGACGCTCCCAAAGTCAGCTGATAATCGAGTGGTCAGGCTTAATAGTTGTTGTAGGAATTCAAAACTGGTCCAGCTAGCCACTAGCCCTATAGCCCAAGGCTACAGTTATTATGTGGAGCTACAATAACATTGTCCTCTGTAGCTTGGCTGGCTACAAGAAAAGCGACATTTTAAGACCATGCTCATGTAAATATCAGTAATAAAATATGTTGAAGAACAACATTTGGCACATTAGTTGTCCTTTAATACAGTGTGCGATGGAACCTTGAACAGATAGCTTTCTGCTTCAAGAATTGTTTTAGGGAAGGACTACAGTGGTACTGCGTCATTTGGAAAATCTAGGGCTATGAGATCTTGGGTGGGGAATTTTAGAACCTGAATTTCCGGGGTCTCTTAGAGTTTCTAACTGAGAGTAACTGCAACCCCTGCAAAATGGCGTAAAGAACTTATTTCTAAAATAATAAAATTTAGAATTCAGAACTGTAATAACTTATTGAATGCAATCAGTCTGGCCGCGTAACTTGGCATAAAACGCAAAAAATCAGCCAAGCTGTTCTAATTATAAGACTAATATTAGTGCAATCACGAATAGACGAACTTCATGTAACAAAAAAGAGAAGAAATACGGTTAGCCAAGCTTGTGTAGGAGAGACTATCACCAGCATGAGCAACCTGAGCGAACGCGTTCACCCAAACTGACTTCACCTTTACTGCTAATTCAAGCTAACAATGAGCGATAGTACAAGTTCAGGAGTAAAGTCCATTCACTCTGCACAAAAGATTGATAGACCGTACAGGTGGACGTGTGACCTCTACATGTCCACTTGTAAAGTATACAGATGGGTTCTGCCAATAGCCAAGTAAGTTTTCTGGGTCACAGAGTAGGGAGGCTCTCCAGGGTTATCATATCTCAAGTACCACAATCTCTACATCTTATTTAGACTACAAGTGTCCTATGTACCAATTGCCCCTTTAGTTCCCCCTATGTTCTAGTTCTCCACACTCAGTGACTGCTAACCACAAACTGACCCAGAGAAAGTCTGATACAAGGTGATAGGAGTGGAAATGAAAGGAATGGAAAGTAGTATGAAGCTAGTGGCGATGGGCGCAACACAGCGCAAAGGTTAGGCAGGTATGGTAGAGGAATGGATCTGTGCTCCAAAATATGTAGGCCGGCGCACGGATCCATGTCTCAAGGGGAATGGATAGAGATGTAATAGTTATGAAATATGAGGAATATGGGTAGTGAGTAAAAGCAAATTAGTGATCGTGTAAATATATAAAGCTAAATTCACCTGGGAAAAGAAAAAAAGGTCTGATTTGGAAAATATTTGTTACTGAAATACCATGAAGCTGAGAATATGGGGAATTCAAAAACATTGATCAGAATTTGCCCTGGGTCATGGACTATTATGATGTATTCAGTTCAAAAGCAATCTCTGTGTGTTTCTCATAACTGGGAATTTGTCATCATGCTGCAAGTGTGATCTGCTACATAAAATTAAAACATTTTCATTATCATACTTGTATGGTTATCAATTTGCCAATACCTGTAAAATATAATAGCCCACTCCTAAACTAATAAACTAATCTGACCCCTGGTGGCCAGGATTGGAATCGCATAAAATCTCCTGATTTTGGATGGTTGAATGTTAATAGGTCAGAAATCTTCAGATTAGCTACTGATTTGCCAACTTTCAAAAACCATCCACCATTCCTCAAGAATAAATTTATTTTCTAGCCAAGAGCCAAGAATTTCATAATATGCTGAACATAGTAAGTATTTGATCTTGAAAGATCACACAATGTCTGGAAAGATCACACAATGTAAATGTTGTTGATGACGACATTTTCAGTTCCAAAGCTATCTGCGTGTTTTTGAAAACTGTGTATATTATCATACAGCAATTGTGATCTGCTACATAAACTGAAATTAAAGTTATCCTATTAACATATGTTTCCATGATTATCAACTCTAAAGGCCCGCTCCTTAAGCAAAGTACTAACCTGGCCCCTCCCAGAATTGGAACTAAACAAAATGAAACCAAAAGATGCCGCAGTGAAGTAAACCGCCTGATAAGTGATATATCCTGATTTTGGATTGTTGAATGCTGACGGGTATGCCAACGTACGTGCACAATATCAATTGAACAATTCATAACACACACGTACCATGGTTTAAGAACTTATGGCCAGTTTAGCGATATTCTCAGAATGAGGCATCTCCGCCGCGTAGACTAGTATAGTATACCGTAGGTGTACGTCCTATACATATTTCGCTGTTTCGCTATTCAATGGATTACCGTTAAGCCTTTCTCCTTTTTCGACATATTAGCTAAAAGTACACGGGCGCGAAAATATCCCAAAAATTTTCCCATATATAATCTTTAGACAATCTTTCAATCGCTCGTATGACTCGCTGCCATAAACCGTTATCTACGAAGAATTTAGTTCTGTCAGATTCTCTATACACCTAGAATACTGCCAACTTGGCGAGTGGCAGAATGCTGAACCTATTAACGTCCTACGGACGGTTACGTGCTCCCGCACGTTGGATGCCGATTCGAATCCAGATTTCTATAAGTGGACAGGTCTGTTTGGCATGAACACCAATAGAGGACAAACCTGTTCTTACAGGCACACAGTTGAAACTTACAAACCCATTCGCTTTGCTTATTGTTAGCTTAAATTAGCTACAAGTATTCGCAAATAATGAGTACTCTCCGTCCTCGTGTAGACCCAGGGCCTTCTTCTTCTTCTTCTTCTTAGGATAGTATCCTCCTATGTAGGAGCTGTATGGGACATATAAAATAAAATAATAATTAAACTTTCTCTTGATTATTTTTGAGAGTTCTAATTAAAGTAAATCAGAGTATCTATATGTACATGATTTTGATGATTGGTTCGAATTATCTACTTCCGACAGGGATTTCTCATGAATAATCAGTTTTTCTGGTGCCGGACTAATGCGCTTCGTTTGATATTTAGAGCATAGAGGAAGTCAAGTGAGATTTTCTTTGAGTTGTGCGCTAGATCTGGGGAGAATCTGGAGCTCCTGCATCACATCCGGGTGGTCCGGGTCTAGTATTATCCCTGTGAGGAGTCTGTTGTTTTGTAGAACTCTACTTCGGTCGGTGTTAGGGATGAGTTGGGATATACGATGCATGTAATTACATTGTGTCAGGAAATGGACCTCGTCTTCATCCTGGTCAGTATGGCACAATCGGCAGGTTGCAGTTGTACTCTGTTTGGTGCGTCTCTTTGTGATTGCTAGTGGATAGACTCCCAGCAGTACCCTAGTTTTCACATTTGCTCGAGTGACCTGCCGGCTGTTGTTGATGTGGGCCACTGAATCATGGGTAGCCCTCGGTGTGTGGTATGGAGCCAAGTATCTCAATGTAGATTTTTCTTGTGCTTCTTCCTCGATGTCACAGCTGATTTTGTTGTGTAGTGCACTTTTCACTTGTTGTTTCCAGGCCAATTTTGATGGGGTGTTGTCTAGCAGGTGGGGTAAAGTTGGCAGGTTGTATTTCTGGAGTATGTCTTGCACTTCTTCAACCCAAGAGGAGGATTTTGTATCTTTCTAAAGTATTAGCGGACGACTACTTCTCTCGTGGTTGGCTCTCTGAGGAGGGACAACAGGAACGTCAGCACACGGAGATGAATGAGGCCTATCATGGGGCTGCATCCGGACAATATGTAGGAGGGATCTGATCGTTTTTCGATGGAAAAGTTCTAGGTTGTTGACACCACTTTTTGTCAGTTTGATCGATTCTATCCCATTAAGCACCCTGGTTTGGACGTAGGTTTCGTAGAGTTTTATGGAGATCTTTACCGGTAGGCCGTTGGTTCCATGCAGGCCGGCGCCCATTAGGGCGTACAGAGTTATTCTACCATTGGATATTCGGGCTTCTACTGTTAGCTTGCTGGATGTCAGGCCCCTCCCTATTCCCAGGTGCGTTGTTATTTCCTTTATAGGCACAGGGTTTCCATTTAAGGTGACGGGACTGTTGGACATGAGATGGGTCAGACCTTCATCGGATTTCATATTGAAAGTTATGATCTCCGATTTGGTTGGATGAATGTTATATTGTTCTGCATTAGCATAATCTTCTATCATTGCCATGATGACTTGGAGCTCTGGGAGATTTGGTGCCAGGACCATCATATCATCAGCACATGTAGGAATGGAGATGCAGGTGTCGCCAATGTAATATCCTAGTCCTGTTGATGTGATGTTTTTCATCAGGTTATAGAGATAGGATATGTAATCGTCTGGACTTGTCAGTTTTCCCTGGCCGTTTCCTTGGAGGATCGGGATTGTTTTGTCTGATCTGGTGCCATTCCACACGATTCTAGATTTGAGATCTTGGTAGGAGTTCTGTTTTAGTTTCCACCACACACCTGTCATCCCTAGTTCGTGTAGCTTATCAAGTAGACTGGGGTGTTTCACCGTATCAAGGCCTTCTCCACATCCAGGGAGGCTGCAAAGATGGTTTCGCAATTGTCTTTGGCTTCCTCGACAGCTTCTGTTACCTGGAAGGCAGCATGTGATCCAGATTTTCCCTCCGTGAACCCAAACTCTAGGTGGTGCAACCGATTGGGTGTGGCGAGTCTCTGGTGATCGAGGATTAGTCTATCCATCACTTTCATAACAATAGGCGTTATTGTTATGCCTCTGTAGTTTCCAGGGATTTCCGGCAGCTTCCCTTTCTTGTGGATGGGGTGGAGGAGTCCTACTTTGAGAGATCTTGGGATCTCGCCTGTGGTGAAGATTTGGTTGATGATGGGGGTTATAAACTCGGTGATGATATAAGGGGCGTTCCTTAAGTGTTCTGCTGTGAGGTTGTAGGCGTCATGAGCTTTTCCAGTTCTAAGGGAGTTTATAACCTCTAGCACTTCCGCTTTTGATATCTCTATTGGAAGTGTGCTTTCGCTTAATAGGTCTTCAATGAGTTTTACGTTTTTGGCCGCCTCCTGTTGTCTCTCGTCTCTGTAGTGATCTTCGTCCCTAGGCGTGGCTAGCTGGCCGAAGTGAATGTTCCACGCTTCCATGAGGTCACCTGTGTACAGGTGATTGTTTAATACGAGCTCCTGGGTGTTTGTTGATTTGGTGTTTCTCTGGGCTCATATTAAGGCATGGAAGAGGGCTGAATCATCTTGATCTGCATCCATAATCTTCTTCAGGCTTTGGACATGTTCTCTTGCTTTCTGTTGCCTCTGGGCCTTTCGCAGCAGTCTGCGGTGGAGTTTGCGCATTCTACTTTTCGGGTGGTCAGGTGGTGGGAAGCCGGCTTTTTTCCAGAGATAGTGGGATTGCTTGGCTAGTTTGATCGCCGTCGATATTTGGGGGCTCCACGGAGCTTTCCTCGTCTTGGCTTTCTTCGAGGGAACTGAGGCTTCTGTTGCAAGGTGGAGAACCTCATTTAAGTACTTTATGGCCGTCTGTGGTTCGGTACTTGGGAAGTCTGGGTCCAGGTGTCTAGCCAGGATTTCCTTGTATGAGTCTACGTCACATTTCTCCCATGTGATCTTTGGCTTCCTTCGTACATCAGGGCGTGGTGGCTGGTAGGTTAGGTCGAGCTTGATGTAGAGTGCTTTGTGTGACGACGTATTTAATGCGTCATCATTCATAATCCTATACTCAGTGTTCTGGTTGGCATTTCTGAGTACGTCGTTTACCAGTATGTAGTCAATTTTACTACTTGATCCCATACCATTGTTGTGGTGGAAGGTAGGTTCTGTGATGGGTACTGGTTCTCTTAGACTGTGGGTTTTCATGAAGTTTACTAGGTACTTCTTTCTGCTGTCATGTGGCTTGTTGATATCTATGTTAAGGTCTCCTGCTAGGATGATTGGTTTTCCTTGGTATTTGGACCTTGTTCAGCACCATCAACTTTGATCAACGTTTTCCCATTCAGATCGTCACGCAAGTCAACGTTGATAAACGGTAGGTTGACACCTCGAATATGTAGGATCCTTGTTATTCTGGTTGATAGGGATATAGCCGTTAGACTTGACACTAATAAGTTATCTATAATTCTATCTTTTCACTTGTATCTTGCATATTTGTATTGGGTATTAGTGATTTTAAAATGTAAAAAAGGTAATTTCCTCTGTCAATGTATGTATATATTTATATATATATATATATAGATATATAGATATATAGATATATATATATATATACAGTCAAACTTGCCTCAACAACCACTTTTCTTAAACGACCACTTGCCTTGAACAACCGTTTCAAATCCCCCCAAGGCTATTCCCTGTATATTTTACCTTCATTAAACGACCACTTGCTTGATGCGACCAACGACCATGAAATCTTATCCCTAAGAGTAAATGGACCTTCATTCAACGGCCACTTGAGTGCCTAGACGCCTTGTATATTGGAAAGGGCACAATAAGATAATGATTCGATAATTTCTCCTTGGTTGCAGGGCCTAAATTACGATTTTAATATATTTAAAAAGAACATAGTATGGACTTTCTAGGTACATACATGTTGTTGTCTTAAACCCAGTAATGTACAAATGCAGTTTATATGATGCTTTGTGGCTGAGGTGCACGTGGTAGCAATGGTGTAAGCCAAAACCTTGCCCTATGGGCTCGGTTTTGGCTGCCGACTGGGCCGGGCACTGGTATTTCCACTATCACCTATCTCCCGTGATCAATTCCCATTATATTACAAGGCTTACAAACGTGTTTTTGGCAAGATTTTTGCTTTAAATATAGATCTAATCCAAGCTGTTGTTGTAACATTCTGGATGGTGCAACAATTGGAACATCATATAACAATAGGATTTCCTATTATTGGAAGCATGTGAGACGCTCCCATTCTTTGGGGAGGAGTTTATTTTCAATAATAACCTCCTCCCTCAACAATGGAAGCGTAACACGTGCACATGCTTCCAACACTAGTAAATCATATTGTTCTATGACGCAACAATCTGGTCATGCTAAGTTTAGTTTAGATCTTCTTTCAAAACAAAAAAAACTCCACAAAAACATTTTTTTGAGTTATATTTACTTCAAACCTAGCTATCGCAAAACGTCAGCCCCCCACTAATCGGCATGCAAAGCCACAGCATCAGGCTTGCAGCCGTTTCGGAGGAGTTACGGTCACAAAATTTGGAACCTGCTATTAATATATACTAGCAGGCCCCCGTGCACAGCACGGGTTTGGATTCGAAGTGTTACTCAATGATGTGCAGGAGGTTTAGAGGCATAGAATAATAAAAAAATAAGTAAATAAATAAAAAGAACACAATCAAACTACTCTAATCACTTGCTGAACGATTGGCGTTGCTCTTGTATCTTTAGTCTCTAGTTCTCAGTTATGAGTTATTACCAGCATCAATCAGAAAAAAATAAAAAGTTCAGGCCCACCTTATAGCAGGCCCCCTGCTTGCAAAGAATAGGCAGGCTTTAGTTTTTATAGCGCGGCATTGATTATACACTGCAGACCCCCCCCCCCATGTTATCAGTGGGAGACCAACAGCATGTGCGAAAAAATAGAAAGCATGATAAGTAAGTAGTGTTCAGAAAGTTGCAAAGTCAGAACAAAATGTTGCAAAGAGATGCAAAAATGAATTTACAGGGGATAGAAAAGGAAAAAAGGAAACATAGGATGTAACCAATCACCACCCCCCCCCCCCCCCATGTTATTAGTGAGAGTCCAACAGCAAGTGCCAAAAAAAAAGAACACCTGATAAATAAGTAGTGTTCATAATCGATCACAATTTTCAAGCATCGATTACACTGCAGACATAGGATGCAATCAATCACCCCCCCCCCCCGCCAATGTTATCAGTGGGAGTCCAACAGCAAGTGCCAAAAAATAGAACGCATGATAAATAAGTAGTGTTCTTAGTTCTTAATGTTGCAAAGAACAAAATGTTGCAAAGAGGCAGTCAATAAAGGGGCAGTAGAGTGACAGGGGGAGGCAGTCGATAAAGGGGCAGTACAGTGACAGGGGGCAGTCAATAAAGGGGCAGTAGAGAGACAGGAGGAGGCAGTCGATAAAGGGGCAGTACAGTGACAGGGGGCAGTCAATAAAGGGGCATTAGAGAGACAGGAGGAGGCAGTCGATAAAGGGGCAGTACAGTGACAGGGGGCAGTCAATAAAGGGGCAGTAGAGAGACAGGAGGAGGCAGTCGATAAAGGGGCAGTACAGTGACAGGGGGCAGTCAATAAAGGGGCATTAGAGAGACAGGAGGAGGCAGTCGATAAAGGGGCAGTACAGTGACAGGGGGCAGTCAATAAAGGGGCAGTAGAGAGACAGGAGGAGGCAGTCGATAAAGGGGCAGTACAGTGACAGGGGGCAGTCAATAAAGGGGCATTAGAGAGACAGGAGGAGGCAGTCGATAAAGGGGCAGTACAGTGACAGGGGGCAGTCAATAAAGGGGCAGTAGAGAGACAGGAGGAGGCAGTCGATACATGGGCAGTACAATGACAGGGGGCAGTCAATAAAGGGGCAGTAGAGAGACAGGAGGAGGCAGTCGATAAAGGGGCAGTACAATGACAGGGGGCAGTCAATAAAGGGGCAGTAGAGAGACAGGAGGAGGCAGTCGATAAATGGGCAGTACAATGACAGGGGGCAGTCAATAAAGGGGCAGTAGAGAGACAGGAGGAGGCAGTCGATAAATGGGCAGTACAATGACAGGGGGCAGTCAATAAAGGGGCAGTAGAGAGACAGGAGGAGGCAGTCGATAAATGGGCAGTACAATGACAGGGGGCAGTCAATAAAGGGGCAGTAGAGAGACAGGAGGAGGCAGTCGATAAATGGGCAGTACAATGACAGGGGGCAGTCAATAAAGGGGCAGTAGACTGACAGGGGGAGGCAGTCGATAAAGGGGCAGTACAGTTACAGGGGGCAGTCGATAAAGGGGCAGTAGAGTGACAGGGGGGGGGCAGTCAATAAAGGGGCAGTAGAGAGACAGGAGGAGGCAGTTGATAAAGGGGCAGTACAGTGACAGGGGGCAGTCAATAAAGGGGCATTAGAGAGACAGGAGGAGGCAGTCGATAAAGGGGCAGTACTGTGACAGGGGGCAGTCAATAAAGGGGCAGTAGAGAGACAGGAGCAGGCAGTCAATAAATGGGCAGTACAATGACAGGGGGCAGTCAATAAAGGGACAGTAGAGACACGGGGCAGTTAATAAAGGGGCAGTAGAGAGATAGGGGGGCAGTCAATAAAGGGGCAGTAGAGAGACAGGCGGCAGTCAAATAGAGAGGAGAGTTGTAATACCACTAATGTCATGTCTGAGTACACATGCACTCATTCTCAGCCTAGTGCTGTATTGGTGTAGAGTTGGAACCTTTTTGCAACATTGTATAATTTTATAGATAGAGTTGAAAGAGGGGGAGAGCAACATTGTATAATACTTATAGATACAGTTTAGCACAGTGTATGAAATACATTGTATCAGGCAGGTAGAGTTGAAAGAGGGGTAGCGCAACATTGTATATCATTTCAGTTGCCATTGACAACGTGGCATTTTTTCGCAAATAAAGGCATTAAATGCCCAAAATTTAAAAATATAAAAGTGTTACCTACTGTAGGAGACCCAAGGCAACAATTTCACGGCAGCAGTGCGACCCGCACATGCACAACCGCCGAGAAAAGCTTGTCCTACGGCTGGGGGAAGTGTGTATTTATATGTAGATATAAATATATATATATATATATATATATATATATATATATATATATATATATATATATATATATATATATATATGTATATATATATTTATATATATATATATATATATATATATATATATATATATATAAATATTATATAATTTAATTACTCAAGGACGCACAACTTCTAATGTAATACCTTTTCTTTTCCAACACTATGCTCTTTTTAACAATAATCTTATTAAGGGCGTCCCTCCACTAACTTTCAGTAAATTACAAGGGCTACAGTGTTTTTGGTAAAAGTCGATAAGATATGTGGTGTTTCAACCTGCCAGAGGAATATTAATGAATTGATATAACTTAATAAATGTAACTAAGGCATGTATCTATTAGAGATGTATGTTTATCAAATAAATAAACAAAAACAGACAAATCGCTTTAGATGAATTTGAAAACTCGTCAGATTTCGTTTTGTGACGTCCATGATGAATGAGGGCGTCTGGGAAGGTATACAACGGAAGTCAACGGAAACCGTTCAGATTCCGTTTTCCCACCACGTTGATCAACGTTGATGGTGCTGAACAAGGCCCGGGGACTCGTTCTGGCGAGGCTGTTTTAATTGGTCACGTGATCTGGTCCCGACTAAAATAGTTTTCATTGGCTAGTTGTTTCAATTTGAAGTAAGCGTCTAATGTAAAACATGAGTTTTATAGTAGCGACATATATCTTATGACGTCCAATCACATGATTCGAACCAGGCCCGTGATCTGAGTCAAACCACGTTTTGGTGAACTGGTTCCGGTTAGTCACGTGGTTTGTGACGTTTTTGGTTGGAACCACACTCGCGGGAACGAGCCCCTGATCCGATCCAAGATGGAGGCAGAGGACTTAACTTACCGTCATCGCATCTCTTTGGAGTTGGTTTGTGTCACTTAGGTAATGATAAGCGCTACTTGTGTCACTCAGATAATGCGCTTACGGATTCAAAACAAACAATGATGGGCGCTATTTGTATTTCATGTTCAGGTGATCACGTGACAACACTAATAACCCTACACTGCGTTTTTTTCAAACTGAAAATTATTCTATGACGATCGTCTGTGAGTGCAGCTATAATTTATTGATAAAGATGAGTTGGCGGGGAATCAAATACATTGTAGGATACTGTTGGATAATATGGGAAGAAATGAATTGCTACATGTGATAAGCAATTCCGGTACGTACCAGAGTTCACGCGGTGACCCACCTACCCGAACGGCCACCTGCCAGTATGGCCAATTTTCGGGTCTTTATGGCCACCTTCAGTGTGTCATTATGGCCAACTCCACAAAAAGGTGATATAAGGCAAGTTATTATTAATAAAGATTTAGGAGGAAGATATGTCAAACTCCCATGAATTAAGTCACTTGATGAGTGCTTTTAGGACTAGTGATAGAGGTTTTAGGAAGGAAAATGGGTCACCATTGTTTAGCCTACTCACAATTGTCAAAACCTCCATTACTGAGTAGTGTACACTTTGAATTAGAAGTTTAGGGTATAACTAATACTGATTTTATGATATAAGGAACTGAATCTGAAATAAATACATATGATTGACTGATATAAAATATGTTTTGTTGGTATTTATTAACAAAGAGGAGTTGAGGGGAATCCAATACATTGTGGGATACTGATGGGGTAATGTTTGCACAACTCATAATTGCAAACATCACTCTTTACTGAATTGTGTAAACATTTGACTGAAAGTTCAGGGTTATAACATAATACAGGTATCATATTTGAAAGATCCATTCAAAATGAAAATATTTGTGTGATTAGGAATTTGTGTTACTATCATGAATCAATAAAGAGTTATAGAATGAGATATTTTGTGCATATATAGTTTATGGATTTATTCAAGGCCTCGTTTTTATCATATATTTCAATCAAAACATAACATGTCACCTAAACTTTCAGTCAAATGTTTGCACAATTCAGTAATGAATAATGTTTGCAGTGCAAACAATATTGACCTTCTCTCTGTCTGGCATGTAACCTCCTACATTGGACATAAAATACTGCATAAACAAAATATATCATAAGTATTATTATTTGACTTCATGATACAATATGTATATTTTAACATATCTACACTTCTCATGGTTCAACTGTGTTTATTCTATGCAATTGAGAAAAAATTAATTCAGAACATGTATCAATGTGTACCATCAGTATCCCACAATGTATTGGATTCCCCTCAACTCCTCTTTGTTAATAAATACCAACAAAACATATTTTATATCAGTCAATCATATGTATTTATTTCAGATTCAGTTCCTTATATCATAAAATCATTATTAGTTATACCCTAAACTTCTAATTCAAAGTGTACACTACTCAGTAATGGAGGTTCTTGACAATTGTGAGTAGGCTAAACAATGGTGACCCATTTTCCTTCCTAAAACCTCTATCACTAGTCCTAAAAGCACTCATCAAGTGACTTAATTCATGGGAGTTTGACATATCTTCCTCCTAAAACTTTATTAATAATAACTTGCCTTATATCACCTTTTTTGTGGAGTTGGCTATAATGACTCACTGAAGGTGGCCATAAAGACCCGAAAATTGGCCATACTGGCAGGTGGCCGTTCGGGTAGGTGGGTATAATGACCCTGAACCGTTCACCCGGTACGGATGGTCTATTTCAAGGAATTTGTGTTAGATGTTATTTAGTCTTAAGTAACATGCTTCAGGGTCTAGGGGTCTAGACACTTCGAAATCCATTTTCAGCCATTTCCTGGCACTTGAAACAAGAATTAATCCAAGACAGATAATTTCTTTAACAATAATAATAATAATGATTTTAATGATAATCTTTATTTCACGAGGGTAACATTAACATAGTCAAATACAATTTTTGATTTTTGACTCTTCAGGCCACAGAGTTGAACATTCTTCAAGGTATAGTTTCTTGAATGATGAGAGAGATCGTGCCATTTTCATATTAAAAGATAAGGAATTCCATATTACTATGCCTTTGTAAGTGAATGAGTGTTTAGATTTCGATCAGTGGAGGAACCAAATTAAGTGATGTATTTGATCTTGTAAGTTGACCATGTTGATCTGAGCAGAACTGAAACATACATTGGTATATTTCTTTGTTTTCCAGGGACAGATTATTTATTTTGCCAATTTTCAAAAATATGTTATTTTTCTCCAAAATGACCATGCCTGAAGAGTAGTGATCACTGGTCACAAATCTCAGCTAGGGGGCTTTCTATTAGACATGTGACCTAGACAACATAGCCAGGACGGTCTCATGGTGATATATATATTTCTGGATGAACTCAACACAGAGTCTTAAGTCACAAACACCCTTTTATCTGAAAGGGGTTGAACTGTCATGTCATGTCTATTTACACCCTATAGCTACACAACCAATTACATGTATTTCATAATTTAGGAAAGTGTCACAGGTACCTTGAATTGTGACAGGACCTGAAAATCAGCATTTACTATGTAAACCACACTCCGTAAGTAATTTTGAGGCTTATGGGACCATTGAATTGCATATTCACATTTCCAATTTTGTGGAAACTTCTGCCAAATTATGGTCGCAATATGGTCGCCAAATGTTTGTATTTTTTTATAACTGCTTGGTACAATAGATGGCGCTGTAAAACTCGCTCACTCGCAGAATAAAGTACATGCAAAAAAAAAAAAAAAAAAATCGACTTTTCACGAAATTTTTGTAGCATGATGTATACCTATTCTACAGTACTTGAAAGTATGATTTTGTAATTGTGAAATTACAGTTAATAAACAAACATACATACATTATAGCCTCACACAATTTTCTGTAGCTGTGGTGCTATTGGTTAGCTGGGACTATAGCTTATTTGTGTCTAAGTGATGTTCTGACATCCAGCTAGAATTGCCCCTTGTGCCTCAACTGAACGATACTTATACCAGACTTTGCCTGATGCATTTAAAAAAAATGCATTCTTTAGAATTTAACCGAAAGCACTGTAAAACATCTTACTATAGTAAGCCACACTTTAATTGTAATCCTATATTCATTTGGTTTTCTTTCTTTTCAGGTTTTGAACTTGGGAAACTGGTACAAGAGAATCTAAAGTTAAGGTGAACCTTTTTCTACAGCTGTGGTGAAATGTAGCATTAAGGTAGATTTCCAAGGGCAACAAAAGTCAAGCAACATAGTGCTGTTAACAAACTCACAAAGCACACATCTCCCATATATCACTAGGAAAAAGAACCTTAAAGGATGGAAAGACCATACCAGTGTAAGTTATGTGATAAAGCATTCTCACAGGCCTCAAGTCTGAGTAAACATAAAAGAATTCACACAGGAGAAAGACCATACCAGTGTAAGTTATGTGATAAAGCATTCTCACAGTCTTCATATCTGACACTGCATAAAAGAATTCACACAGGAGAAAGACCATACCAGTGTCAGTTATGTGATAAAGCATTCTCCCAGTCTTCACAACTGATACAGCATAACAAAATCCACACAGGAGAAAGACCATACCAGTGTGAGGATTGTGATAAAGCATTCTTCAGGTCTTCACACCTGACATCACATAAGAGAATTCACACAGGAGAAAGATCCTATCATTGTAATGTATGTGATAAAGCATTCTCCGCCTCCTCAAATCTGATTCAACATCAGAGACTTCACACAGGGGAAAGACCATTTCAATGTGAGCTTTGTGATAAAGTATTCTCCCACACTGCAGGTCTGAAACGACATATAATGACTCACACAGGAGAAAGACCATTCCAGTGTGATATATGTGAAAAAACATTCTCCCAATCTACAAGTCTAAACCAACATAAAAGAACTCACACCGGAGAAAGACCATTCCAGTGTGAGATATGTGAGAAAGCATTCTCCCTTTCTTCACGTCTGATGCAACATAAAAGAATTCACACAGGAGAAAAACCATTCTGTTGTGAGTTATGTGATAAAGCATTCACCGATTCTTCACAGCTGAGAAGACATAAGAGAACTCACACAGGAGAAAGACCATACCAGTGTGAGATATGTGATAAAGCATTCTCCCAGTCTTCACATCTGATGCAACATAAAATAACTCACACAGGAGAAAGACCATACCAGTGTGATTTATGTGATAAAGCATTCTCTCAACCTATAAGTCTGAAACGACATAAAAGAACTCACACAGGAGAAAGAACATTCCTGTGTGTTGTATGTGGTGAGAAATTTACCACAACCTCACACCTACAACAGCATATGAAGTCACACTCAGAGCAGACCCCTCACACTAAAGATCCAGAGTCAGTGGAACCACAGCAGTGGGTTGTTGTGGAAGGACAGTGTGTTCCTATAAAACAAGAGAGCAACAACTATACCAGTAGCTTTTCCATTAAAGAAGAAAATCCTGACATCTAAGTTGAAACCTTTTATATATGTATTTTTGTACCCTGTTCTGGTCACCTGTCACCAGTCAGGTTTCTTGTCCTTGCCTCAGTATTATGTTCTCTTCTATATAATTTAATGACACAAAATCTCTAAATAGGTGAATTCCAAATAAACACTCGACAACATTTGTGCCCACAAAAAAGAGCTACTCACCTGAAAATAAAATGTCAGTGACTATGACCTACTTTTTACTGTTACCCAAAACTCTGGTATATCATATTTTGTCATTGATCATACTAATAGCTTTAGGTATTTCCTCTGGTCAAATCAGGCCTCAGGGTTGGACATATAACTGTTCCACTTAGTGCTTTATCTAGCTTACTAGTTGAGGTTTGTGCCATTGATGGGTCATGTTATTTAATGGAGTTTTGTTATCTTTACCAAACGACAGATATCATCCTGTAAGTGTCAGTACTCAAATGGAAATATGAAAAATTAAACACCCATTGGAAATGCTTTGAATGTATTTAATTTCCACTTTTCACACACTTTCATTTGATACCAAACTAAAACAATCTTAAGCTAAATATCGTCATCAAGTTTTGATTTTCAAAGAAAGTTACTTCAGTTTGTTTATTTGAATTTGTTTTCAACTATCTATCAAACGTTAATTTTCTGGTATAAATGTTGGGAATGAGTGGTGTACACACTTATTGTCTACACACTTATTGACTACTTCTGTACTGGTGATTGACAAGTGAAAAACTGGTACTGTTTGCTTGTATGAAAACTGAAATTTTCTCGAATAAAAACCATTATATCATTTTCTGTGTTCTTGTTGTTATTTTAGAATGATTATGTTGTATGTATGTTTGGTTGTGTTGGAGTAGTAGCAGCAGGGCTTAGCCAAGATTGTAAAAAGTCTCCAAAACAGCAATTCCAAAACTTCTGCCAGTCCAGAACAAGGTACTAATCCATTATCACTTAATGATATTTCATGTGCTCTTGTTATTTTAGAATGACTGTTGTATGTTTGCGTGGTCATTTTATCGTAAAAAATTCTCAAAAACAGTAATTCCAAATTTCTACCTGTCAAGATTTAGCTACTAATCTAATGCAATCCACTAATCTACAAATCATTATAACAACTATAATTCAAGGGCAATTTACACTGCAACAATTACCTAGATAATGGTTTGTTAGGAAAATATTTGGTTGTTACCCCCCAAAATTTCAGAATTGAAAACTGTTCATAGAAATATTGTGCAGAAGAACTGTTAACTTGTATGAAAACTAGTGCTTGGACGATATATCGGAACATCGTTTTATGGATCGTTGCGCCACGATAATCAGCGAGATTATCGATAACAAACGATAATTGACGCCGAAAATAAAACCACATGTAATGTCCTCAAATTGAAATAAGTGCAAGCTCAATACTCACCACAACGCCTAATAGATCATACATCCATTCTAATAGGCGCACATTCTGCATTCAGTCTGGGCATCAGGGACTTAACCAGGACCCGTCCTACCTGTCTTTTGAACAGGTAGTTTCCTGAAAACCTACTGTTTGGACAGGCAAAAATTTCTATGATGATTTTTCAAGTTTGAGTTTTGGGGTATAATTAACAAATGATTCCCAACAAACCATCTTTTAGGACAGAGCTGAAGTGTAAATTGCCCTTTTTGACAGACTAAGCTATTACATGTAGCTGGTAAAAAGACTTGAAGTAGATAAGTAGCTCAATCTGGATGGGCAAAAATTTTGAAATTGGACAGGCATTTTTGAGATCCTGGCTAAGACCCTGCTGAGCATTGTTTGGTAATTGCAAACCTTGACCAGAGCCAACCAGGAAAACAAAATATTGAAACTACGATCTTTGGCATCCTGATTTTAGAGTTTCCAATCAATATGTTTGTGCCTGGACATTATCAACAGATAAACATTCATGTTCAAAATACATAGTTACATGTTATTTGGTTTCTGGTCACAATCCGAGCTGTGATTGGCTAAAAGAAAACCAAATACCAGAAAACTACAGGTTTGTAGGATACCCCCCCCCCCCCCCCCCCCCCCCCTTCAAATATGCTTTCTTTTGATTTCAATGGTAGTTCTAGTATGAGGACTTTGTTTGGTTACTACAAACCTTGACTAAAACCATCCAGGGGAGCAAAATATCACAATCAAGATTTTATTTTTTGAGATCTCAGAGATTCCGGCGAACATGTATGTGCTTGGAGATTACTTACCGATTCATAATTTAAAGAATATATTCAAGATCAAAATAAGTAGGTTCATATTATTTATAGCGTTGTCAATGGCAGGCTGTTGACATATATGGTCTGCTCAAAATGATAAAATCTACACTGTCACATATTATATCATCTTGCCATAGTAACATCTAGACATTGTTTTCCCACACAGGACCTACCAGAGTGTATTTGGTTTTCTACCCTCGTTTGTTGCCCTTGCACTATGTCATGGAAACCCGATGTTAACAACTTTTTGATAAGGCCTTTTTTCATAAATCAAATGCACCTTTCCCATAAATTGAACATAAAACATATGACATATTGCCATAGTAATGTGTAGACATTGTTGTTTATTAGCCACACAGTGCAACCAGGGCTGGAACATTTATTAATATTAATAAATATGTATTAATATTATGAAGTATTTATTTATATTAATAAATGATTTATTAATATTAATCAATCATTTATTAATATTAATAAATCATTTATTAATATTAATAAATCATTTATTAATATTTGAAAATCATTTCCATTTATTAATATTAATAAATGATTTATTAATATTAATAAATCATGGCATTTTTTAATATCAATAATTGATTTATTAATATTAGAAAATGATTTATTAATATTAAGAAATCATTTCTTAATGTTAATAAATCATTTTCTAATATTAATAAATGTTCTGTATTTCTTAATATTAATAAATCATTTCTTAATATTAATAAATCATTTCTTAATATTAATAAATCATTTTCTAATATTAATAAATGCTATGATTTATTAATATTAGAAAATCATTTATTAATATTAATAAATCATTTATTAATATAAATAAATAAGTGACATCTATTGGAGGAACCTTGAACTATTCAATTCTTCATGAAATAATGAATGCTCCCTAGCACATGGCAGTTGCATGAAAATGGCAGAGGGAGTTGTACGCGGTCATTTTTAAGACCTCCGTATGTCCGTGATTTTGTAAAGGAAGGCTACATTTTTGCACCCTGGTACAAAGTATGGGGGTAAAAATCCCCTTACAATCCACGAAATATACTCGGCTCTGACGCCGAGTGACTCCCGAAGTGACTGGGTTCCTTCAGTCTGCTGGCAGTGCTGCCGCTAAACAGGCAAAGAATTATAACTTCAAAAGTTAAAATGCGTGTTCCCGTTCATCCAATGTCAGTGTTCTGATAAAAGAAGGGGTGTTTTTATTGGAAAAAAGTGCGCGTTTTTAAAAAAATAAGGGTGCCTTTTTTGGCCTGAAATCAGTGCTTATGGGGTATTTATCAATTTTGATAACGAGCGTATGCGTATAGCTGAGCATGTTATATTTGTAGACAGACACGTGGCGAACACATTGAGCGATAATTGGGAAGGATAGTGGTAATAGTATCTTGTGGATGAAGACAAGGTTAAATTTCACGCTTATCCCAAGCACGTGTAGGGGGTATTCATTATTTCACATGTAAAGACTCCCTCAGCAAACAAAAGATGGCGCTCATTTATTAATATTAGAAAATCATTTATTAATATTAGAAAATCATTTATTAATATTAATAAATGCTCAACATTTATTAATATTAATAAATGATTTATTAATATTAATAAATGATTTTCTAATATTAATAAATCATTTATTAATATTAGAAAATCATGCCATTTATTAATATTAATAAATAATTTATTAATATTAATAAATTATTTATTAATATTAGAAAATCATTTATTAATATTAATAAATGATTTATTAATATTAATAAATGATTTATTAATATTAATAAATGCTGAGGATTTATTAATAAATGCTTTATTAATATTAATAAATGATTTTCTAATATTAATAAATCATTTCTTAATATTAATAAATCATGCCATTTATTAATATTAATAAATCATTTATCAATATTAATAAATTATTTATTAATATTAATAAATCATTTATTAATATTAATAAATGCCCTTTTTGTCCACTTTGGCCTTCCATATCTGATTATACATATTCATATAATAAACTCTTTTTGTAACAATTTCTTTTCAGTGTTGTCGGATAACTTGTAATACTAGTAAATCGTTTTAGTTTGTCCAATACTCAATAGGTGTTACCAGTATGTAGTGTCGTAAGACCTTAATCACTCTAGCAACATGAGCTACCTAAGCGGACGCGTTCACCCAAACAGAACTCGCCTTTGGGTATTCGCAAATAATGATTACTCCCCAACCGGAAGACCCAGATCCGATCCAAGATGGCGGGAGAGGAAGTTACCGTCATCGCATCTCTTAAATTGGGTTTGTGTCACTTCAGGTAGGCCTAATAGTGAGCACTATTTCATGTTCTGTATTGTACCAAAATTCTCTGTCTCTGTTTGATGATACTGATGTGATTTTCAGTTGTAATTAAGAGACGAATAGTCCAACTTGACAGTAGCAATAACAAGTCTTACAAGAGATTTTTAAAAAGTGTAATTAAAAATTCTTTTTCATACATTAATCCACAGGGGCTTGTATTGTTGAGTGCGCGCTTTGGGGAGGATTTCTGGGCCCATAACACCCCTACAGGCCCTACTTCATCATCAACATACTACTACTACTACATCAACACACTAAGGATTATACTCAAGGCCAAGGCATTAGTTCATTATTGACTTGAGCTCAAGTCTCCTGGAGCAGATACCTGTGCATGTAGTCACAGCCCTTACTGGTAATATAGACTATTTCATAGTACCAGCCTCAGACTGGCGAGTGACCACTCAACAATACAAGCCCCTGTGCATTAATCTTAAGTATGACATGGCATTAGGCTTATGGTGCAAAAATAATTGGAATCAAATTACTACGACTTCCACCTGTTGCAAAATCGTCATTTCACAACAGATTTCAACTAGAATTAAGAGACATGTAGAATTATTTGTTGCGGTTATGGCGATTTAAACTGCATTGAAATCGATTCACGGAAAGATGAGTAAAGTCATGTTTACCGTTAACATGGAAGTTACGACTTTGGAATCCGCGGAATTCCGTCGTAACATGATGTCATTTCATGACGTCAGCATTTGTCGCACGTGAGCATGTATGTTTCAGTTGTTGCATAGTTCCGCGCGTGTTGCACGATAGTCGGTGACCAAAACGTTATTTCAATACAATTTAAAGGAAACAATCCAAATTTATTATTTGATTAAGAAATATTTAAAACATGAAACGATCTGGCGGCGAAATGTGCTCTTACAGCAAAAGGTTATGCCCATTTCTCTCGAGGTTATCCAGCGAGCGAGACAAGAGACGAACAGACAGAATCGCCAACACCAAAAATCCTGCCTCAGTATGTAGCAGACCAAGTAGGATTTGATGTTCTATACCGCAAGCGCTGCTATGCTACGCTGGCCTTCGGCCCGCTCACTGCGCGAGCTGTAACTCATCTGACAGGTCTCAAGTAGATTTGACACCCAGAAAGATTCAATTAGAGAGCTGAAATTTTGGATAGAAGGTGTAGTATTTTGGTAGGACACGCGAAGATGTGCGGAGACAGGGCACCCGCGGCAGCACGTCAGGTGGAGAAGAAAGAGGTCAATCTCACTAAACTCTAGAGACAAAAGCTGATTACCTAGCCCCCCCCCCCCCCCCCCTACCTCTCCCCACCCTTAGCACACAGCCACACACACGCCCTGATGTTATCGAAAGAATATTCAAATAGAATAAAATGATGAGAAAGCAAAGCTTCAAATGCTCGTGCAGCTCAGTGATATTTCTGCATTCCCCTTCAAATTCAGTCACAAATTCCTTCAGCATTTGGCTGCATAGCTGGAATATTATCAATGTGTACAGTGCATGTAATATTAAGAAAATGTATTTTTTCATTGGTAATAGGTAGTTTATTGTATAGTTTCAAACAAGTAGAAAACTGTACCAAACTGAATCTGTAAGAAAATTGAGCAAAGAAGTTGGGAGTGCAATTTGGTAGTGCCATGTTGAGTGGCAGGGCATAGTTGATTTTAGTGTTCAAGACTAAGAATTGGCCACAAAATAGGCGTCAGTGGTTTGAACTGAGTGATCATGCTGGTGACTTATTTGGTCATTACAAAATCATTGATAAAAGACGAGAGAATATCGGTCAAAATCGCTGATGACCAAATTAGCCACCAGCATCATAAGGCTTAATAACTCTTTAAGTGTGGCTCACTTTTTTGTAATATATTGTACTTTTTTGCAACAATAACCTTTTTATTACCAATAAAAATACATTTTCTTTATATATGTACTATAGTAAGTATATAAAGAAAATTATTCTTTCACCCTACTGTCTTAAACCATGTTGGCAAGGCATCTATATATTCCATCTTATGGAAGGTAGTGAGAATAAGGATGCGCAGCTAATCAGAGAGCCTTCTTGTTCTCATGGGTACACCTGATGGCAGTTATGGTAATCTTTGCCAAATCGCAATTAAATTGACTTTCCTTTGCCTCTGACCTAGTTTGAAGTACCTAGACATTGGCAGTAAGAACATTACTCTTTAGGAGATGCAGTTTGGAAGCTCTAGGGGTTCAGATATTTTGAAATGCATTTTCAGCCATTTCCTGTCACTTGAAATGAGAATTGATCCAAGACAGTTAATTATTTTTTTTATTTTCCAGGGACAGATTACTTATTTTGCCTATTTTAAGATGCATGTTATTTTTTTCCATAATGTACATTAGTGATGGGACGATGATCGACTGTAGTCGAAAGTCGTCAGCAAGTTAACAGTAACCAATTAATCGGCTGGAGACTTTACACCTAATTGTTAGTCGGTATAATAGCCCATTAAGCCAGCCCACATCCTCTAAGGTCAAAGGGTTCCTTGCCAGATATCCCACAGAGAAAGTTGCTTGTCTCACGTACTGACCTACTGGCCTGTTTATACCTTCTAAGAGCCAGCACTGTAATAGGTCTAGTATGGGTCATGCAAGTAGTAAGTAATAGCATACCAAGAAGTATACCTACTGACTCTGATAAAAACTGGGGTACTGAGCAAACTAGATATTTCAGATTCCTTCTAAATGTAGAAATATGAGTTGGATGAAATGTGTTCTATGATGTGTCTTTCATTATTTTTTCTAAAGACATCGTTTAATGCCTTCATACATATTGTAAAAAGTATTTTGATTTATTAGAATACTGGTAATTTGTCTCAAAGTTACTGAATAAAAATAAGAAAGAGACATACAAGTATATCTAACCTGCACTGTTTACATGTATAATCCTTCATAGCATAAATCAAAAACACTTGAGAAAGTTTGATGCCAAGATAGAATAGATAATTTGAAATAGTACAATATTATAATAAGTGTTAACATGCTAAACTTAAGCTTTGACAAGCAAACATTCTCATGAAAGTGCGATGAACCGATTAATCGGTGATAGTCGGTTGGCCTAGCTGACTGATGATCGGTTGGGAAAATTCAACTGACTCCCACCACTAATGTACATGCCTTCCCCCCCCCCCCTTTAATGCAAGGTTTCTAGAACATTTTTTGTTTTGACCCACATATAACAGCCTGACATCCCTTGATCATAAAACTTATTGAATTATTCTAAAATATTATAAACCAAAATAGGTTTTGACTATATGTATGTGTGTGTATTTATTTCTTGTCTCCATTTATTGCCTTCTTTTAAAATAGGGACACATATGGCATAAGTCCCACCCCCAGGAACATGTGAAGATATCACAAAACGATTTTATAATATTTGAACTTTTCCGAGTCTCAGCTTTCATAAAATATTTAGTTTATTGGCCAAATTATTGATCAAACATCAGGCACCAACATAATTTTCAGGACTAACTTGCCATGTCCGTCTGCAAGTTGTTAATGGATTTTACTTGCCCGACATAATTTTTGACTTGCCCAAAATAAGTTATAACATTATCTAGAAAGGCATGTATTGTTGATCATGGATTAAAAGATTTGAAAACCAATATCTTTTCAGTTTATTGCATTGTTTGCATATTTTTGGGGGTTGGGCCATTTACAATTTATGTTTAGTGTTCAGAAAATCAGCTTGCCCATTCAGGCAAGTGAAAACTAAAACGAAAGCCCTTTTTTCAAAGATTCACTTGCCAGGGCAAGCAGGCTAGTACTTATGTCGGTGCCTGTAACTTGACTAGAGCTGCAGATGATTAATTTTTAAAGCAATCTGATACGATATTGATATTTAAAAAATAATACAATATATTATTGATATCATAAGGGGAAAATCTAGGTGGATGCGGTCTAGGCTGTCCCCAGCTGGTCCTGAAGTATGGATAATTTAAAACTTAAGATAAGGCCTAGAATTTTTGTTTGTTTGTTTCCTGTAACGCTTCGTGAAAAAATAGGGTAGGTAGGTCGGTAAAAAAATAATTTTGCATTATATTTTTGGTCAGAAATGTGCGTTTTATGCATGTTTTAAGTTGATTAGGAGTTGGGAGGGCAGAAAAAACTTTAGGGTAGGGATTTTTTTGAATAAAAACTTGTTAGGGTAGGGTTACAGGAAACACACAATTTTTTTTAAGCCTAAACAGGAGTAGTGATCACTGGTCACAAATCTCGAGCAAGCAACCATTTTTATGGATCAACTCAACCCAGAGTCATTGTGAATCACGTACACCCTTATTGTCTGAATTTATCAATCGTGTCAATTTACACCCCTATGGTTACACAACCAGTTAAAGGAATTTCATCCAAAATTAGGAACTTGTCACAATACATCACAAGTCTATGAAGTGAAAGTTCTAAAGGACAACTGATGTGTCAAATGGTGTTTTTCAACTGATTTTATATCATTGATATTGCTCTGAGCATGACCTTAAAATCGCTTTTCTTTTTTATAGCCAGCTGGGCAACAAAGGCAAATATTGAACCACTGTGCGTAATTGTGTCTAAGTGATGCTCTGACACCCAGCTAGATATGTCCCTTATGCCTCAACTGAAAGATACCTCCCTGTACCAGACTTTGCCTAATGCATTTTCAAAAAATGTATTCAGCAGACAAGCAAATCTTGAAGCACTGTAAAAGGTATTACTCAAGTATGCCACCCTTTTGTTGTAAACCCTGTATTCACTTGGTTTTCTCTCTTTTCAGGTCTTGAACTTGGGAAACTGGTACATTAGAATCTAACGCTGAGGTGAACCTTTTTCTGTAGCTGCCTTGAAATGTAACATTTAGCTTTCCAAGTGCAACAAAAGTCAAATGGGACCAGTTTGTTGAAAACACCATACAATCTTATAAAAGACACATCTCCCAAATATCTCTAGGAAAAAGAACCTTCAAGGAACACAAACCATGGAAAGAGCATACCAGTGTGAGATATGTGATAACACATTCTTTCAGTCTTCACATCTGAGACAGCATAAAAAAGTTCACACAGGAGAAAGACCTTTCCAGTGTGAGATAAGAGATAAAGCATTTTTGCAGTCTTCAAAACTGATATCACATAAGAGGATTCACACAGGAGAAAGACCATTTCAGTGTGTGTTATGTGATAAAACATTCTCCCGGTCTTCAGATCTGATACAGCATAAAATAACTCACTCCGGAGAAAGACCATTCCATTGTAAGGAATGTGATAAGGCATTCGCCAGGTCTTCAGATCTCCTACGACATAAAAAGATTCACACAGGAGAAAGACCATTCCATTGTAAGCAATGTGATAAAGCATTCTCCCAATCCGCACATCTGGTACAACATGAAAGAATTCACTCAGGAGAAAAACCATTCCAGTGTGAGATATGTGGTAAAACATTTTCTAACCCTTCAAATTTGAAAACTCATGACAAGATTCACACAGGAGAAAGACCATTTCAGTGTGAAATATGTGATAAAGCATTCTCCCGTTTTTCACATCTGATGCAACATAAAATAACTCACACAGGAGAAAGACCATACCAGTGTGATTTATGTGATAAAGCATTCTCTCAACCTATAAGTCTGAAACGACATAAAAGAACTCACACAGGAGAAAGAAGATTCCTATGTGTTGTATGTGGTGAGAAATTTACCACAACCTCATACCTACAACAGCATATGAAGTCACACTCAGAGCAGACCCCTCACACTATAGGTCCAGAGTCAGTGGAACCACAGCGGTGGGTTGTTGTGGAAGGACAGTGTGTTCCTATAAAACAAGAAAAGAATGATAATACTGACGCTCAAGCCATTAAGTAGGAAGATCATGATATTCCTGTAAAACAAGAAATGATAGATAGTGCCAGCAGCTTATCCATTAAACAGGAAAATCATGATGTATAATACTGACGCTCAACCCATTAAGCAGGAAAATCTTGAATTTTAAGTTGAAGCCAGTTACAGCTTTGATGATTGTGCTTGCCTAAAATAATTTAGTTTTTGGTCACCTGTCACCAGTCAAGTATCTGGTCCTTGCCTGAGTATTATGTTCTGTCCTATATGAGAATGACTACTACTCACCTGAAAATAGAATGTCAGTGGCTATGACACTTTGACCCCCTGTGATATCATGACCTACTTTTTACATTTACCCAAAACTCTGGGATATCATATTTTGTCATTGATCATACTGATAGCTTTAGGTATTTCCTCTGGTCAGATCAGGCCTCAGGGTTGGACATATAACTGGCCCACTTAGTGCTTTCTCTATCTTACTAGTTGAGGTTTGTGCCATTGATGGGTCATGTTTTTATGGAGTTTTGTTATCTTTACCAAGAGAAAGATATCATCCTGTAAGTGTCAGTACTCAAATGGAAACATGAAAAATTAACACACCCATTGGAAATGCTTTAGATATATCCAATTTCCACTTTTCACACACTTTCATTTGATTCCAAACTAAAAAAATCTTAAGCTAAATATCGTCATCAAGTTTTGATTTTCAAAGAAAGGTTCTTCAGTTTGTTTATTTGAATTTGTTTTCAACTATCTATCAAACGTTAAATTTCTGGTATAAATGTTGGGAATGAGTGGTGTACACACTTATTGTGTACACACTTATTGTCTACACACTTATTGTCATAAACACCATTTCCTATCAATTTCCCCTATGACAGTACACTCATTGACTCCTTATGTACTGGTGATTGACAAGTGAAAAACTGGTACTGTTTGCTTGTATGAAAACTGAGATTTTCTCGAATAAAAACCATTATATCATTTTCTGTGTTCTTGTTGTTATTTTAGAATGATTATGTTGTATGTATGTTTGGTCGTGTTGGAGTAGTAGCAGCAGGGCTTAGCCAAGATTGTAAAAAGTCTCCAAAACAGCAATTCCAAAACTTCTGCCAGACAAGAAATAGCTACTAATCCATTATCACTTCATGATATTTCATGTGCTTTTGCTGTTATTTTAGAATGACTGTCAAGGCACGACATTAACTTTTGCAGCGACTTGCCCCGTAGGGCAAGTGAGATTCAATTTTCACTTGCCCTACTCCATCTGTCACTTGCCCTTGAAAAATTGTATATAATCATTTTATAATATTTCATTTAAAACCAAGTAGAACATGGTTCTGTCATGTGAAAGCATATTTTCTAGGACAAGCTTGGATGGCAGACCACGAAACTTGCATACATTCTCACCTGAAATATACAAAACATACTTTCCCAGTGGGGCAAGCAAGATGCAGTTTTCACTTGCCCCACAGCTATAATTTACAAATTCTACTTGCCCGGGGCAATGGGGCAAGCACCAATGTGGAGCTCTGACTGTTGTATGTTTGTGAGGTCATGTTATTGTAATAGCAACAGGGGCTTCGCCAATATTGTAAAAAAGTCTCAAAAACAGTAATTCCAAATTTCTACCTGTCAAGATTTAGCTACTAATCTAATGCAATCCACTAATCTACAAATCATTATAACAACTATAATTCAAGGGCAATTTACACTTCAGCAATGGCCTAGATGATGCCTTGTGAGGAAAATATTTGGTTATTACCCCCCCAAAATTCAGAATTGAAAATTGTTCATAGAAATATTGCGCAGAAAAACTGGTACTGTTAACTTGTATGAAAACTAGTGCTTGGACGATATATCGGAAAATCGTTTTATCGATCGTTGCGCCGTGATAATCAGCGAGATTATCGATAGCAAACGATAATTGACGCCGAAAATAAAACCACATGTAATGTCCTCAAATTGAAATAAGTGCAAGCTCAATACTCACCACAATGCCTAGTAGATCATACATCCATTCTAATAGGCGCACATTCTGCATTCAGTCTGGGCATCAAGGACTTAACCAGGACCCGTCCTACCTGTCTTTTGGACAGGTAGTTTCCTGAAAACCTACTGTTTGGACAGGCAAAAATTTCTATGATGATTTTTCAAGTTTGAGTTTTGGGGTGTAATTTACAAATGATTCCCAACAAACCATCTTTTAGGACATAGCTGAAGTGTAAATTGCCCTTATTGACACACTAAGCTATTAAATGTAGCTGGTATAAGGACTTGAAGTAGATAAGTAGCTCAATTTGGATGGGCAAACATTTTAAAATTGCTGTTTTGGACAGGCATTTTTGAAATCCTGGCTAAGACCCTGCTGGTCATTGTTTGGTTATTGAAAACCTTGATTAAAGCCAACCAGGAAAACAAAATATTGAAATTAAGATTTTTGGCATCTTGACTTCAGAGATTCCAATGAATATGTTTGTGTCTGGATATTATCAACAGATAAACATTCATGTTCAAAATACATAGGGACATGTTATTTGGTTTCTGGTCACAATCCGAGCTGTGATTGGCTAAAAGAAAACCAAATACTAGAAAACTACAGGTTTGTAGGATCCCCCCCTCCCTCAATAAAAGCTTTGTTTTGATTTCAATGGTAGTTCTAGTATGAGGACTAAGTTTGGTTACTACAAACGTTGACTAAAACCATCCAAGGAAGCAAAATATCAAAATCAAGATATTTTTTGAGATCTTAATTTCAGACATTCCATTGAACATGTATGTGCTAGGACATCATTTACAGAAACATTATTTAGAGAGTATATTCAAGATCAAAATAAGTAGGTTTATGTTATATGTTTATTTTACTGCAACCATTAATAAAGATGTCACCTAGAATATTATGATTGCTCGTTATGGATACCAACTTGCCAAAATCTTTGCCAAAGTCCTGCCACTGGTTTCTGACAAATATATGGAATGAATATGCTGAAGACTGCCATAGATCTTCTCTTTTCATGATGTACAGACGCTCCCAAAGTCGGCTGATTATCAGGTGGTCAGAAGTATCTATAGGAATTCAAAATGGCGAAAGTTCCCACTCCAGAACTTATTTCTAAAATGATTAAATATTCAACCATTGCGACCTGCCGGCATCGGGCAAATTTAAAATTCAGAGTGTAGTGTCCAATTGAAAGAAATCAGTCTGGCCGGGTAACTTGGCATAACAAGCAAGAAATCACTGTTCTAATATTAGTGCAAGGAAGCTGCATTACAGGAAATGGTCACATAGAACGTTTTTAAGTCACTAGTTACAACTTTCTCCCTCAAAAGCATGCGTAAACTCCTATACTAAGCTGCAAGCCGGTGTATCATATACTTCCTTACCTAAATTTACCACTTTTTTGTAGTTATTTCCAATTAAACCGCTTTTATACTCAATTGTCCACTGCAAGTGGAAATCTTTAAGACTGTCTATTCTTGTGTTAACACCCCTCCTACACTGCCACAGCTGACTGGATTTGACGCATAAAGATAAGGACCTGCATGGCCAGTACCTGCCAGATAGATAGCGTTCTCTGGGGAGAGCGAATGACAGGAAGCACAGCGGCAGCACAGTATGCCATCGCCGGCGCCATTCCACAGGTGGGGTCTCCGCAACGGTAGTCTATGTGCACATTTCCTTTAATGGGCAGGCTGTTGACATAGACGGTCTGCTCAAAATTATAAAATCTACACTGTCACTTATTATATCATCTTGCCATAGTAACATCTAGACATTGTTTTCCCACACAGGACTTACCTTTCCCATAAATTGAACATAAAACATATGACATATTGCCATAGTAATGTGTAGACATTGTTGTTTATTAGCCACACAGTGCAACCAGGGCTGGAACATTTAGTGTTTTCTAGCCTCATGTCCTGCCCTCGCGCATTGTCATGGCAACCATATGTAAACAACTTTTTAAAAAGCCCTTGTTTCCACAAGTAAAAGGAACTTATCCCAAGAATTGAACGGCAAATTATATTTTTCATGATATATTAGCCATTGAGACCACCAGGCAGCTGTGTTGGAAATCCCAAGGCTTTGGGAGGTCTGATGCATCTCAGAGCATCTGACCTACGGCCCTCGGCTGTGAGAAAAATTTGTAGGACCAGTAACAATTTTAGGACCAGTAGATCCTAGGTGTTAGTGGTCCTATTGGGCCAGTAATATTTAGAGTTACCTTTGAGGCCTGCTCATCTTTGTTTAAGGTCTTACGACACTTTTAGAATTTGTACTTTGATTTTCCTGAATTTTTCATGAGTAAAGAACGAAGCAAAGTGATCTTCAAAACAACTTTTAATCATGGTGTCATCCCCTTTTTTGACAGATTTTTGAAAAAAATAATGTAATTTTGTCATGAACATCTCATTCTCTGAAATTGGTTTCTTTCTTTGCTAAATTTATACCGTCAGAGATATTTTTTTGCTGTTATATATGCATTAGGGGGTAAAAGAAGGAAATTCAAGAAACAAGTATTTAAGGTAGAACCCTACCCGATACCCGGGTCATTTCTAAAACTTAAATATCTGAAAACTGAGTTAAATGTAGACAACGGCACTTATGCTATTGAATAGCTTACATCTTATAGTTACAGAATAATGATTAACTTATCAATAATTTTATATTTTGAGTTGATATGGCACCCTTTACGCACATATCTGTCTGTTTCATTTTTTAGCAAAATGTCAAGACTCACCATTTACTTGAAAATCAAACTCTACCATTTGATCACTGATGTCTTTGGTAAGGTGCAAGGTCCTACCTAAACCGGGAATCTGCACGATGAGTATGTTAAAAACATTTTTGAATGTTCCCATATGCCTCAAGATCACTAACAGCACGTGGTTTACGTAGTTAATGCTGATTTGCAGGTCCTATCATAATATGAGGTACTAATGACATGACCTTGCACCTAGAGGGGATTCATATCTGTCATATTCTAAAACGATGGCTTCGAAGACTGTATCGTCATTCACTTTCAGCCAAAAAAGTGAGATGAAAATATTGGTCAAAATGGTCTATCTCGATGGAATCTGCATGGTCGAAGCAGGCACCCATGTTATTTGCGACCAATTTAACACGGAGGGCCCAAAGCGGCCCACCCTTTGTTCTTGTGGTCGTACCACAATAGAAAGTTGCTAGGTTGAGATTCGTGGCGGGTGACCACTCCTCATGTGCAATCTTTTGTTTTGATATCCATACTTAGGGGCCAGCCGAGGACACCAACTAGTGGTGATGATCTTGCTGTACTATCACCTTGACCGAAAATTGGTATGTCAGAATTGCCAAGTTTAATTTTCTACAAAATCTGTCTAAACTATTTACACAATGATCTTAATAAGAAGACATATAGAAAATGAAAGGTCATTGTTTTAGTTTTCGAACCACCGATGGTTTAAGTTTGTGAAACAGGATTTTTTTGACCTGTTTCCATAAAAATGTTAGAAAGGAGTTAAGCCCCATTCTCACATTCACGATCTGAGCCACGACCTGGCAGATGTAGTGCATACGACCAAAATCTATGTTTTGAGTACGATATTATGCAAATTTTGTTTATTTTTTGAGGTAGAGGACTCTTATTCGATTACCATTGGATATCCATAAGATGCCTATAAGTTTGACGACGATCGTCGCCGACTGATACACGACAGGTATTGGACAGTTATTGGACCTGAATATGTTTCTTCAAGATCAAACCCGCATTTAGTATGACCGTTATTCGATGTTCATAGGTATGACATAGCGTATGACAGTCGGGATATACCTATGAGCATCGTATAACAGTCGCACCATCTTGTTTTTCGCTGTCTGCTTTAGCAGCCCAACTGTCATGGCTGGCAGTTCCGGTCACATGACTAAAAATTTTCTTACCAATAGCCGACGTGTAAACATCGTGAATAGCGTACAGGTTACCAATAGGCAATCAATAGCTATCGTATAAGTGGCAATAAAGATCATATGCACATCGTATGCAATTTTCCCACGCTCTTGCATACGCAATACGCGGATGTGCGTCTGATGTGCATAGGACGTCGCCGACCTTCATACGATGTTTACTCGCTAGCTATTGGCAGCAACTCGCAGCAACTCGCACCGGGCCGGTTTTGCCGATCGAACATGCAGATTTTGAACATTCCAAAATGGTCGTGGCCACACCTGACCTCAGTACGAGTTGCGCCGACCCAGCCTGATCTTCATACGATCATGCAGATCAACAGGCTGATCTCTATTCAACTTAACACGATCGCTTGATCGTGTTCGGATCATGTTCTTGATCGTGAATGTGAGAATGGGGCTTTACCCATTTGGTAATATATATGCTCATTCTTATACAAGATATTGTAGAGCAAGAGAACCCCATTTTATACACATGAATTATCATACCTGTACATATCTTCTGATAATGCTTTAAAATATCAAATTCAATGAATATAAAAATCACTTTAGCCAAAAACATTCAGTCTCTTGGGATACTTCTTAAGATAAGCAGGTATAGTCATCATAGTACATACTCATATAATAACCTGTTTTTTTAACAATTTCTTTTCACATTTGGCAGTGTTGTCGGGTAACTTTTACTTAACCAAATCAACCCACAAGTACTCAAGGAAATTGCAGACGTCATCGCAGACCCACTCACAAGGATTTTTCGGAAGTCGCTGCATCAGGGACATGTACCTATGGACTGGAGACATGCCAACGTGGCTCCCATCTTCCAAAAAGGGCCAGAAATATGATGCTTCCAACTACCGACCAGTCAGCCTTACTAGTGTGGTCTGCAAAACAATGGAGCACATAGTGTGCAGCCTCCTAATGTTGCATGCAAGTCAACACAATTTGTTTTACAAATTGCAACATGGATTTCGAGACAGAAGATCATGCGAAACTCAGCTCATTGAATTTGTGGACGACATAGTCAACAACATACAGGATGGCCTCCAAACAGACGTATGCGTCCTAGACTTCTCCAAGGCCTTTGATAAAGTCGGACATCAAAGGCTCCTGGAAAAACTCGCCTGGTACGGTATTGGTGGAGAGATCAACCTATGGATCCGGAGTTTCCTAGCAGACCGAACGCAATCAGTCGTGGTGGAAGGGGAGACTTTGGACAGGATACCGGTGTTGTCTGGTGTGCCACAGGGCTCGGTTCTTGGGCCCTGCCTCTTTCTATACTATATCAACGATATAGCGGAGCGCCTATCATCCACAACAAGATTATTTGCAGACGACACAATGATCTACCTTGCCGTCAAAAATAAAGAGGACGCCGCACTTCTCCAGAGCGACCTTGACCTTCTTGAAGAGTGGGAGAGCCGTTGGATGATGGAGTTTCACCCCAACAAGTGCGAGCTGATCAGCATAACCAGAAAGCGAACTCCTGTTTCCTACCCGTACACTCTTCACAATCATGTACTGAAACATGTCCAGGTCATAAAATACCTTGGTGTTGCCATAGCACATGACCTCAGATGGGACTGCCACGTGAACAACGTTGTGGCCAAAGCAAATCGCACGCTCGGTTTCCTAAGAAGAAATATCAACATCGGCAATCACAAAATCAAACAGCAGGCCTATCAATCGCTTGTTAGGCCAGTCATGGATTACTGCAGCACCGTATGGAACCCGTACACTGCAACCCTGGAAAACAAGCTGGAAATGGTGCAAAGGAGAGCAGCTAGGTTCGTACTAAACCGTTACCGCCGCACATCCAGTGTAGGTTCCATGCTTGAAGACCTGAAGTGGACGACCCTAGCGGAAAGACGTAGAGCTGCCAGCCTTGTCATGTTCTACAATATTCACAACGGCCTGGTTGCGGTTGATATGCCACCTTCCCTAACCCCAAAAAACCAAAGCACCACCCGAGTGAAAAATTCCAAAGCATATCACATTGCTGGTTCAACCAAGGAGTACCACCGTATGGCGTTCTTCCAAAGGACAGCTTGAGACTGGAACCACCTAAGAGAGGACATTGTCATCGCTACCTCTCCTGCATCTTTCAAAGATGCCCTGACAGCAGCCAACTAGGCTACTAACTGGTACCCCACTAATGTACAAGTGTAGGGGGTTGCGTCCCTACCATGGGTAGCCATGGTGTAAACCATCTTTTATTAAGTACAGTTTTAAACTTGCATCCGAGTCGCGCATTGCACAAACCTCAACCTTGTCGGAGACCCCAGTAAATTGGGGTTGACAAGTACCCAGGAAGAAGAAGAAGAACTTGTAATACTAGTAAATCGTTTTAGTTTGTCCAATGCTCAATAGGTGTTACCAGTATGTAGTATCGTAAGACCTTAATCCCTCTAGCAACATGAGCTACCTTAGCGGACGAGTTCCAGTTATAAATACACCCTACACACGCAACACGCACCCGGGTGCTATGATATGGTGCGTGTCTCGAAACCCTGAATTAAACACCATGGAACCGTCAATAATAAAACCATTGGACCGTCAACACCATGGAACCGTCAATAATAAAACCATTGCACCGTCAACACCATGGAACCGTCCACACGTGCATGCAACCCCGTTGATATGGTACCCTCTTTTATTGTGTTGGTGGGAACACGGCCAATTTTTATTATTTATTAGTGTTATAACTGGGGAGCTTATAATACTTGTCAATGACAAATTTGGTGTATTTAACACCAGGTTTAGTAGTTAACTGGTCTGCACTTGCACTCGCACTCTTCCATACTTTGTGTCCTTATATCACGTGTCCAAGTACGTCAGCGTACGTCACCATGCTGGGTGTCAGGGTGCTAAGGTGTCAAGGTGCTAATGTGCCAAGGGTAAATGGTAGGTATATATGTATGGCATACTTCAAAATTTTGCAAATTTGCTTTAAAAGGAATGTAAGTGTTGACATTCTTCAAAAATGTTTGCTTTCAAAGTAATTTAAGTGCTGTTATTCCTCTACCATTATAAATAAACTCTTGTTTTATGTTGTTTAGAACAAGCTTATCTACCTCCAGATTGAGTTTTCTTAGAGCATCTAACTGCAACAGCAAGAAAAAATTATTGATTAAAACCTCGAAAATCAGGTGGTAATTTTCCGTGACTTCCTAAAAGGCAGTTTTTTTCACTTTCTACAAATTAATTATTTTATACCATAATAAAGTACTTTGCGATATATATATATATATATATGTATATATAAGTATATATATATATATATATATATATATATATATATATATATATATATATATATATATATATGTATATGATACCTGAAGCTAAATGGGGTGTCAGGGTGCTATGGTGTCAAGGTTCCAAGGTGCTACATATATATATATGATACCTTAAGCTAAATAGGGTGTCAGGGTGCTGTGGTGTCAAGGTTCCAAGGTGCTACATATATATATGATACCTGAAGCTAAATAGGGTGTCAGGGTGCTAAGATGTCAAGGTGCCACGTATGGTACAAAAATTTGCAAAAATTTACTTTAAAAGAAATTTAAGAGCTGACATACTTCAAAGATATGCTTTCAAAAGCGATTCAAATGCTGCTATTCTCAGATATATCTCATAAAAATAGCTAGCTTGGCAAATGTTACTCCTAATATCAGGGTGCTAAGGTGTCAAAGTGCTAAGGTGCTACATATACCTGAAGCTAGATAGGGTTGGAACGCTTATAATCTCTAGTTTCAGGATCTATATTTGGATTTCCTTTTTTTCATTGAGGTTATATTTAATTTTGTTCTGGTAATCACACAAAAGCGTTTATAACTAACACTCACCCTACTTACCAAATTCTAATACTGCTGGTCATTTAATTTGATTTAAAGGCTACCTGTGCAATTTATAGGTTTTTAATAAGACTTATAATCATCTTTTAAGCATTCACAGACTTTGATTTAAAAAAGGGTGTTTTTCATTAATTTGAAATTAGATGATCTGTGACTCCGTAATGTAAATAACATGTAATTTTTAAATTCTTTAAGTGTTAACCTTAACAGAAAAATACCAAACTTGGTGAAAGAAAGCTTGAATGGATCCTCTTAAGTCCAATCTGGGAGTAGTAGACATGTATCTCTCTGGTCCAATCCAAGTTGTTTTCAGAAAAATTACTTTTTAGAATGTTTCATTTGGAGTGAAATGTATGTCAAGGGGCATTTGAAGTGGGTAAAAGTCATTTCTAATGAACACAATTTACTAATATGGTATGGCCTTAGGAAAATACATGCATAATTAATATCATAATCATGTTATTCTGAGTCTGCTATTATTGAATCTCTCTGTATATATATATATATATATATATATATATATATATATATATATATATATATATATATATATATATATACATATATAATATATATATATATATATATATATATATATATATATATATATATATATATATATATATATATTATATATATATATATATATTTATATATATATATATATATATATATATACATTTTTTGTGTAAGAAAAAGAAAAATGCATAATCCCTATATCACACCTACTTCGTGCCCACGTTTTAGTTCTCTGTTTATAGTGGACAGATTATTATTGAGGGTGTGAGGGTGCTAAGGTACCCCTAGATACGTAACCTACGATGATACGGTCGACCAACAACTCACCTGAGAGATTGAGTTCAGTTATACAGTTATACATAAATACATCCCCCCACCCCATGCTGGGGGTGCGCGTCTCGAAACCCTGAATTTAAACACCATGGAACCTTCAATAGCACCATGGTGTTAAGAGGCGTATTATAGCTCCGAGTTCACCCAAACAGGGGCGGGTTTTCTTTGGTTTGGTTTAGCCTCGTGTTCGACTTGGCGTTGTTCAGGACCATCAACGTTGATCAACGTGGTGGGAAAACGGAATCTGAACGGTGTCAACGTTTACTTGCGATGACGATCTGAACGAGATACGTTGGTTTAACGTTTATGGTTTTGAACAAGGCCCACGTCGAACCCCAGGCTAAACCAAACCAAAGAAAACCCTAACAACACTAAATGGCTTTTATCTGTTTCTCCTAAAACTATGTACTAACAAGCACTCTACCCTGCCAGCACCTTCAAGAGAAGTTTGGCAGTGTCAACTGGAAGAAGAAGAAGAACCCGCCCCAGAACTCGCCTTTGGGTATTCGCAAATAATGATTACTCCCCAACCGGAAGACCCAGATCCGATCCAAGATGGCGGGAGAGGAAGTTACCGTCATCGCATCTATTAATTTGGGTTTGTGTCACTTCAGGTAGGCCTAATAGTGAGCGCTATTTCATGTTCTGTATTGTCCCAAAATTCTCTGTCTCTGTTTGATGATACTGATGTGATTTTCGGATGTAGTTAAGAGACGGATAGTCCAACTCAACACTCAACAGTCCCTGGCCTGGGCTATAGCCTATAGCCAGTATAGGCCTAGGCCTGCTAGGGATTAAGATCTGCCACTGAGCAGATTTATAGTCATAACTCATATAGACGAGACGTAGGTGTTTGTTGCTAAAGCTGAGGCCGCCAAGCTTTGCAACAAACACCATCGGCGAAGCTATAAATCTGCACCAATGCTCAGTGGCGTATCTTAATGACTATTATAGCGGGTTTGAGTGATAAAATTTAATCTTGCAATGCTGTAAAAATTACACAAAAATCATGTTTACTAATGGTTGCTGAGTCAGGATTTGGTCCCAGCTCAGCGCGGTATCAGGTCATTATGATTATGGCCCACTACCCGAACGGCCCACTACAAGAATGGGCCAATTTTCTGGTCATTATGGCCCCCTCCAGTTGGTCATTATGGCCCACTCCGGTGAGGCATTATGGCCACCTCCACAAAAAGGTGATACAGGTGAACTTGGATATGACGGACCACTGTATGACGGATTTTTGTCTATGACGGACAATATGCTCGGTCCCAGTCCCATGCATATCAAGTATGTGTCATATCTGAGAGAAGTAGACAGGGAGTGGGCACTGGTCATGAATCATCATATTCGCTGCCTCTCACTATCTGACCTAGATAGGATGACATCCCCCAGCCAGCCAGTGCATGCTTACTGCACAGATCACGTGACCAATACAACCCCAGGCTACAGCGCGTAACCCGAGGCGCAGATGCCGTAGAGGCTAGCATGCAGTACCTATGGGGTTGCGGATCAAGGGGATGTATTTCTCTGGTCATATGTATATGACGGATTTTGCATATGACGGACCAATTTTCCTGGTCCCATTGAGTCTGTCATATCCAAGTTCACCTGTATAAGGCAAGTTATCATTAATAAAGATTTAAAAGAAAGAGATGGTCAAACATACATGAAATAATGATAGAGGTTTTAGGAAGGAAAATGGGCCACCATTGTTTGCACTGCTCACAATTGTCCATAGTTCAGACATAAACCCTTGGTACCTATTTTCCCGTTTATGTTTTCCTATTGGACGGTAGGGTTTAGTTTCATCTCTTATAAATCATGTTAGCACTGTTCCGCCAAGATTTTGAGCGGAAGCATTTTGCTATAATCTGGGCACAAACAGCTGGGAAACGTATTTTTCCTCTTTTCAACCACTGATGGCTAGTTCTATGTAATGCCGTCATAAATAAAAGTCAGCGCCGTTTAATTGGACTATATCCGACTCTTTTCTGATCCAGCCGGCAATCGAGTTGGACAAGTTGTAAATGTCCGCCATATTGGTTTTGTAAAACCACAAATTATTTACAGAACCGATTTAATTTGAAATTTGGATTAGCGCAAATGCGACAAGTATATAATTAACCTAAACAGTATGTATTGTTTCTATTACGAAATATCCAGAATATTTGCTGGAAGAAGGCCTATAATATGGTAGTTAATGACACTTTCAGGACAAAGAAGCCTAGCATTGCTTCCGTTTATAGGTTTTATGCTAAACCACCTCTGCTAGCATAAAATGAGAGGATGGCATTGAACCTTATATGTGCAGCATAGAACATCCACAATAAGATATTGTTGCATATGATATAGTAAAGTTCAATATTATTGAACTAAATTGTCCAGAACCTCCATTACTGAGTAGTGTACACTTTGGATTAGAAGTTTAGGGTATGACTAATAATGACTTTATAATATGAAAGACTGAATAACTACACAGACATGTAGAAGATGAATTAGTATCCATATCAGATGGTGTCTGCTAATTTACCGCTTCATTTGGAATTGCCTCATATCATACAATAGGTAGATAGTTAATGTCATAATACTTGTAAACAGTTATAATATGCATATAACTTTTAACCTCGTCTGAGCTAAAAACCACAACTTTGCACCAAGTCATATCAACATTTACATTGGAAATTTTAAGAGGCATACACTGATTGCACTCTATGCTGCAATAGATAGAACAAAATCCCTAGGCTAGCTTTCCTATCAAGAACAGCAATTCTGAGCCTAAACAATATTCATGCTGACCTTGTCAATAATGGTTTGTTTTCTCATGCAAAGATATGCAGTTAGGAACTTGACGAAATGTAAGGTTAACATCCATATTCCCTGTCCACCATTGTTAGAATGTTCTCTCATGAATTACACTATGCAGTCACTTTGGCTTGTACAATTAACCCTTTGAGACCTGACAAAACTTACTCTTAACAAATTGCAATTATGAGAGTGGACATGTACATTATCCACACTCTCAGGCCACCATTGTGTAAGTTTTTCTTTTACCATGAATTATAATGCTCAGGCACATCTACTGAATCAACAAGGCATTAATGAATAGATAGATTACCACTGTCGCCCTGACAAACATTCATCTCAAGACATGCTATCATAAACTTGAAAGACACAATTATCATTGTTTAAGTGTTCTGACATGAATCACATAGGTCAGGTACTTTGGCACAGATCAGGACTGACAATGAATCTGATAATTAGTTACTAGTGATGGGACGATGATTGACTGTAGTCGAAAGTCGTCAGCAAGTTAACAGTAACCAATTAATCGGCTGGAGACTTTACACCTAATTGTTAGTCGGTATAATAGCACATTAAGCCAGCCCACATCCTCTAAGGTCAAAGGGTTCCTTGCCAGATATCCCACAGAGAAAGTTGCTTGTCTCACGTACTGACCTACTGGCCTGTTTACTCCTTCTAAGAGCCAGCACTGTAATAGGTCTAGTATGGGTCATGCAAGTAGTAAGTAATAGCATACCAAGAAGTATACCTACTGACTCTGATAAAAACTGGGGTACTGAGCAAACTAGATATTTCAGATTCCTTCTAAATGTAGAAATATGAGTTGGATGAAATGTGTTCTATGATCTGTCTTTCATTATTTTTCTAAAGACATTTTTTAATGCCTTCATACATATTGTAAAAAGAATTTTGATTTATTAGAATACTGGTAATTTGTCTCTAAGTTACTAAATAAAAATAAGAAATAAAACATACAAGTATATCTAACCTGCACTGTTTACATGTATAATCCTTCATAGCATAAATCAAAAACACTTGAGAAAGTTTGATGCCAAGATAGAATAGATAATTTGAAATAGTACAATATTATAATAAGTGTTAACATGCTAAACTTAAGCTTTGACAAGCAAACATTCTCATGAAAGTGCGATGAACCGATTAATCTGTGATAGTCGGTTGGCCTAGCTGACTGATGATCGGTTGGGAAAATTCAACTGACTCCCACCACTATTAATAACCATATATGACCTGTATGTAGTCATTGAGAGTTTATGCACACATTTAGAAATCAAGTCCATGTCTCCCCTGTAGCATCCTGTAGCAGAAGACTAGCTTAGTTGATTTCTCAGGTGAGTGGATTAAGCAAATATGCATTTCCTAACCATATTTTGACTACTTTGATGGGGAAAGAAAACTAGTCTTATGTTATGTGTTTCATGTCATTCTGTTTATGGCGAATTAAGTGCCAGAAACCTATTTCTGTTCGGACGCAAGAAACCAGTTTCTGGCAAGGTTAAAACCGTCCTTTGGTGTAAATTGCCAACCCTGAATGTAAAGGTTGGTAGCATAAGTCATACGTTTGGCAGTGAACTATATATGATTGGAGGGGTATTCAGCTCTAAAGTTTAGACAATTGAGATTCGCAGCTTTTAACAAATTCAAAAGGTAGGGGGGGGGGGGGTCAACCTGCTAAAACAATTCAAAATGTGGCACCCCCTCCTAACCAAAATTCAGAATTCGATGGGGGGAGGAGAAATAATTCGAAATTTGACTCATTCCCCCCCCCGCCCCTTAAAAAAATCTTCTGTTCCTTCCCCCCCCCCCCCCTCCCACACTTTTAAACGTAACAGCCCTAATTTAATACATGTTTATGATTGTATTCCTATAATATTGTTATCTCCCTTGAAATTACAATGCCCCAAAATCTTGTAATTGGAAAATTTGTGCACCCAATTTCTAAATCTTGGCTAAGACCCTGCTTGACATGGACTTTTAACTTAAAGGAGTCAAGGACTAAGGTCATGATACCCCTCACTGTGATTTAGTGAGATAATTCATGTCACAAAGATTGCATCACAAGAGTTTTACTCCCTTGATGCCCTTAGCATCGCACTGGCTAGTTATTTTTGTGACTGTATTGTTTAGATTTCTATTTTGGAAGCTTACATGGGTCAGGCTTCAGTTAAAAACCCTTGCCCCTTGTGCCTCAACTGAAAGATACATTTACCAGTCTTTGCCTTACACATTTTTAAAAAATGTATTCATTAGAAATCCTAAAACACTGTAAAAAGTATTGATGTAGTAAGCCACACTTTCATTGTAAATCCTTTTTTCACTTGGTTTTCTTTTTTTTCAGGTCTTGAACTTGGGAAACTAGTACATGAGAATCTAAAGCTTTTTCTGCAGCTGCCTTGAAATGTAACAGTTAGCTTTCCAAGGCCAACAACAGACTATTGCGACCGGATTGTTGAAAACACCAAAATGTTGTTAACAATCTCATAAAACATATATCTTTCATGTATAACTAGTAATAAGTACCTTAAAGGAGCACAGACCATGGAAAGACCATACCAGTGTGAGTTATGTGATAAGGCATTCTTCAAGTCTTCACATCTGAAACAGCATAAAACAATTCACACTGGAGAAAGACCATTCCAGTGCGAGATATGTGATAAAGCATTCTCTTTGTCTTCAAGTTTGAAAAGGCATGAAAGAATTCATACCGACGAGAGACCATTCCAGTGTGAGATATGTGATAAAGCATTCACCGATTCTTCACATATGGTAAGACATAAGAGAATTCACACAGAAGAAAGACCATTCCAGTGTGAGATATGTGATAAAACATTCACCAGGTCTTCAGGTCTGATACACCATAAAAGAGTGCACACAGGAGAAAGACCATTCCATTGTAAAGTGTGTGATAAATCATTCTCCAGGACTTCACAACTGACACAGCATAAAAGAATTCACCTAGGAGAAAGACCATTCCACTGTGAGATATGTGATAAATCATACTCCAGGTCTTCACATCTGACATCACATAAGAGAATTCACACAGGAGAAAGACCATATCATTGTAATGTATGTGATAAAGCATTCTCCGCCTCCTCAAATCTGATACAACATCAGAGACTTCACACAGGGGAAAGACCATTTCAATGTGAGCTTTGTGATAAAGTATTCTCCCACACTGCAGGTCTGAAACGACATAAAATAACTCACACAGGAGAAAGTCCATTCCAGTGTGATATATGTGAAAAAACTTTCTCCCAATCTACAAGTCTAAACCAACATAAAAGAACTCACACCGGAGAGAGACCATTCTGTTGTGAGATATGTGATAAAGCATTCGCCGATTCTTCACAGCTGAGAAGACATAAGAAAATTCACACAGGAGAAAGACAATACCAGTGTGAGATATGTGATAAAACATTCTCCCGTTCTTCACATCTGATGCAACATAAAAGAATTCACACAGGAGAAAAACCATTCTGTTGTGAGATATGTGATAAAGCATTCGCCGATTCTTCACAGCTGAGAAGACATAAGAGAATTCACACAGGAGAAAGACCATACCAGTGTGAGATATGTGATAAAACATTCTCCCGTTCTTCACATCTGATGCAACATAAAATAACTCACACAGGAGAAAGACCATACCAGTGTGATTTATGTGATAAAACATTCTCTCAACCTATAAGTCTGAAACGACATAAAAGAACTCACACAGGAGAAAGAACATTCCTATGTGTTGTATGTGGTGAGAAATTTACCACAACCTCATACCTACAACAGCATATGAAGTCACACTCAGAGCAGACCCCTCACACTAAAGGTCCAGAGTCAGTGGAACCACAGCAGTGGGTTGTTGTGGAAGGACAGTGTGTTCCTATAAAACAAGAGAGCAACAACTATACCAGTAGCTTTCCCATTAAAGAAGAAAATCCTGACATCTAAGTTGAAACCTTTTATATATGTATTTTTATCATCAGCTCCACAGTGATACTCGCAGCTGATTGGTCAATTGCTGTTGGGTACTGGATTGTATTTCATTGCCTCTCAATAAATGGCAATGTTAGGATCCGGATAAATGTTTCTTATCCCCACTTTCAAATTGAGGCTCCCACTCTCAATGTTTTATCCCACTCTCAAATTGAGGCTCTCACTTTCAATGTTTTATCCCACTTCGCCATGGTCACTTTAGGTTTGACCTCAAGTTTACAGGTTTACTGCATATGTTTTATGGTTACTTAACAATGGGAGCGTCATACATGCACATGCTTCAAACAATAGTAAATCCTATTGTTCTATGACGTTCTGATTGTTGTACCATCCAGAATGATGCAACAATCTGTCCATGCTAAAAGTAGTATAGATCTTCATTTAAAACAAAAAAACTTGACCAAAACATGTTTGTAAACCTTGTGATATAATGGGAATTGATCATGGGAGGTATGTGATTGTGGCAATACGAATGCCCTCACAGGCACCAGCAGGCAAAGGCTAGGTTTTGCCTGAGTGGGCCACAATAACCTACATCCTGTGATCAATTCCCACAGTAAAGTTTAGTATGAACTTTTTTTTAAATTTCAAATTGCACACATATGCAACAGGGTTTTTATTTTATATAGCATGGTATAATCACAGTTACAAATATAAGGTCTATAGAAGAATTCAAAGCATAAGTACACGTATAGTGTACAGGCGTGCTTAAATTGCACTATTTTATCATATTTTAAATAATAAACCAGCTATTTCTGGTTTGGGCGTCGTTTCTGAGGTCTACAATGAAAGGCTCCCATTTCATCTCAAAGTTTTCCAGGTCATCTTGCATAATGTCTTTTGATTTGATTACACTTAAATTTTTTAATAAACATCTTTTAACATCAATACTCGACATTGTTTTCCCTTCTTTCCTTTTCTGATATATAACATCTTTTACACTGATTATTATTAAGTTGGTGACTTGAAATTTTTCCGAGGTACCAAAAAAAAATTCTTGGTCTGATATTATAAAATGCCGGTCATAGATGCTTCTGACCCATGTAATAGTTTCTGTCCATAGTTTTATGGAGTTAGGACATTGTAGATAAATGTGTTCAATTGTTTCGGTTTGATCTTTACGAAATAAACAATTTTCAGATTCCACAATTTTCATTTTTTTAAGCAATTGATTATGAACTGTTCTTCGATGTATTAATTTATATTGGTTATAATATTGGTATATGGATGGAGAGGTTTTTTTTGCATTCCTAAAGGATTCCTGCAAGGTTATGATGTTTATTTCCTCATTAAGATGTTCACTCCATTTTTCCTTTATGGTAGTTATATAGTATGGATCCTTTCCCAACATATTGGAGTAGATATTCCTGTTACCTTTGTTGCTTATTTCAATAAGGTGAAGAATATGTGATAATTGAGGGAAGCTACAAGTATGTTTTATTTTGTTGGGTAGTTAACAGTTGAATCTTTTTCTTTAGCCTCAAGTGTAACAGGAAGTCACTTTTTATATCCCATTTTGATTGAATATATTCCATACTTCGAATCTCTCCATTTTCATCAACTAAGTCACCTATTGTGGTAATTCCCTTAGTCATCCATGAGGAAATCATATCTGGAATCATTTTTGAATTGTACCATAATGGTGTTGTTAATAGAGCTTCCATACCTTGATAGGGTTGTTGTTCTACTATTATTAACAAGGATCTAATGGAATCTTTCCAAAATTGATTTTTAACCGTTTTTAGTAGTTTTTTCATATAAAGATCACCATGTACATAAATTTTGTCCATTCCATACATATTTGGAAAACTAGCCCAGTTTAGTATGAACTTAGAGCTTGCTGTACTTCAGAAATTGTGTCGGGTAAGGGGGGAGCCTCCGGCCTCGTGTGATACGACTGGCTTCACGCAGATACCAGGCCGTATCCCTTTTTTACAAGGAGGATAACTAATAATATACCCTGTTCTGGTCACCTGTCACCAGTCCGGTATCTGGTCCTTGCCTCAGTATTATGTTCTGTCCTATATAATTTAATGACACAAAATCTCTGAATAGGTGAATTCCAAATAAACACTAGACAACATTTGTGCCCACAAAAAAGAGCATGACTACTACTCACCTGAAAATAGAATGTCAGTGGATATAACTATGACCTACCTTTTACTGTTACCCAAAACTCTGGGATATCATATTTTGTCATTGATCATACTGATAGCTTTGGATATTTCTTCTGGTCAGATCAGGCCTCAGGGTTGGACATATACTGTTCCACTTAGTGCTTTATCTAGCTTACTAGTTGAGGTTTGTGCCATTGATGGGTCATGTTTTTATGGAGTTTTGTTATCTTTACCAAGAGAAAGATATAATCCGGTAAGTGTCAGTACTCAAATTGAAACATGAATAATTAACACACCCATTGCAAATGCTTTAGATATATCCAATTTCCACTTTTCACACACTTTCATTTGATACCAAACTAAAAAAATCTTAAGCTAAATATCGTCATCAAGTTTTGATTTTCAAAGAAAGGTTCTTCAGTTTGTTTATTTGAATTTGTTTTCAACTATCTATCAAACGTTAAATTTCTGGTATAAATGTTGGGAATGAGTGGTGTACACACTTATTGTGTACACACTTATTGTCTACACACTTATTGTGTACACACTTATTGTCTACACACTTATTGACCACTTCTGTACTGGTGATTGACAAGTGAAAAACTGGTACTGTTTACTTGTATGAAAACGGAAATTTTCTAAAATAAAAACCATTATATCATTTTAGGTGTTCTTGTTGTTACTTTAGATTGGTTATGTTGTATGTGTGGCTGTGTTGTAGTAGTAACTGCAGGGGCTTAGCCAAGATTGTAAAAATGTCTTCAAAACAGCAATTCCAAAACTTCTGCCAGACAAGAAATAGCTACTAATCTATTATCACTTCATGATATTTCATGTGCCCTTGTTGTTATTTTAGAATGACTGGTGTATGTATGTGCGTTCATGTTATTGTAATAGCAACAGGGGCTTAGCCAATATTGTAAAACAGTCTCAAAAACAGTAATTCCAAATTTCTACCTGTCAAGATTTAGCTACTTATCTAATGCAATCCACTAATCTACAAATCATTAAAGCAACTATAATTCAAGGGCAATTTTCACTTCAGCAATGGCCTAAATGATGGTTTGTTGGTTATTACTCCCTGAAATTTCAGAATTGAAAATTCTTCATAGAAATATTGCGCAGAAAAACTGATACTGTTAACTTGTATGAAAACAAGTGCCCGGACGATTTATGGAATATCGTTTTATTGATCGTTGCACCACGATAGCAGCGCTATCGATAATCAGCGAGATTATCGATAGCAAACAATAGTTGACGCCGAAAATAAAACCACATGTAATGTCCTCAAATTGAAATAAATGCAAGCTCAATACTCAACACAACGCCAGTTCTAATAGATGGTACATCTATTCTGATAGGCACACATTCTGCATTCAGTCTGGGCATCAGGGACATAGCCAGGACCCGTCCTACCTGTCTTTTGGACAGGTAGTTTCCTGAAAAAAATACTGTTTGGACAGGCAAAAATTTCCATGATGAATTTTCATGTTTGACTTTTGGGGTGTAATAAACAAATAATTCCCAACAAACCATCTTTTAGGACAAAGCTGAAGTGTAAATTGCCCTTTTTGACAGACTAACCTATAAAATGTAGCTGGTATCAGGACTTGAAGTAGATAAGTAGCTCAATTTGGATGGGCAAACATTTTAAAATTGCTGTTTTGGACAGGCATTTTTGAAATCCTGGCTAAGACCCTGCTGGTCATTGTTTGGTTATTGAAAACCTTGATTAAAGCCAACCAGGAAAACAAAATATTGAAATTAAGATTTTTGGCATCTTGACTTCAGAGATTGCAATGAATATGTTTGTGTCTGGATATTATCAACAGATAAACATTCATGTTCAAAATACATAGGGACATGTTATTTGGTTTCTGGTCACAATCCGAGCTGTGATTGGCTAAAAGAAAACCAAATACTAGAAAACTACAGGTTTGTAGGATCCCCCCCTCCCTCAATAAAAGCTTTGTTTTGATTTCAATGGTAGTTCTAGTATGAGGACTAAGTTTGGTTACTACAAACGTTGACTAAAACCATCCAGGGAAGCAAAATATCAAAATCAAGATATTTTTTGAGATCTTAATTTCAGACATTCCATTGAACATGTATGTGCTAGGACATCATTTACAGAAACATTATTTAGAGAGTATATTCAAGATCAAAATAAGTAGGTTTATGTTATATGGTTATTTTACTGCAACCATTAATAAAGATGTCACCTAGAATATTATGATTGCTCGTTATGGATACCAACTTGCCAAAATCTTTGCCAAAGTCCTGCCACTGGTTTCTGACAAATATATGGAATGAATATGCTGAAGACTGCCATAGATCTTCTCTTTTCATGATGTACAGACGCTCCCAAAGTCGGCTGATTATCGAGTGGTCAGAAGTATCTATAGGAATTCAAAATGGCGAAAGTTCCCACTCCAGAACTTATTTCTAAAATGATTAAACATTCAACCATTGTGACACATTTGAAATTCAGACATAAAGCACCTAATTGAATGAAATTAGTCTGGCTACATAACTTGGCATAGCAAGCAAGGAATCGGCTGTTCTAATACTGTATAAGTGCAATGAAGCCATAAACAGAGACATCAGTAAATGAAAAGTCAGCCTTTACTGATGACAGTACTATGCCTGGCTCCCTGGCTTGAGTTTCCAGCTTCAATACACTTAGACCCTATTTTATTGCTGTTATTATTATTTTCCCATGCAATGCATACCAAAGTGTCATCGGTTTTCTACCCTCATTCGTTGCCCTTGCATGTTGTCATGGCAACCCTATGTTAACAACTTTAAATCAAATGCACCTTTCCCATAAATTGAACATAAAACATATGACATATTGCCATAGTAATGTGTAGACATTGTTGTTTATTTGCCACACAGTGCAACCAGGGCTGGAATATTAAGTGTTTTCTAGCCTCATCTCCTGCCCTCGCGCATTGTCATGGCAACCATATGTAAACAACTTTTTAAAAAGCCCTTGTTTCCACAAGTAAAAGGAACTTATCCCAATAATTGGACAGCAAATTATATTTTTCATGATATATTAGCCATTAAGACATCCAGGCAGCTGTGTTGGAAATCCCAAGGCTTTGGGAGGTCTGATGCATCTCAGAGCATCTGACCTACGGCCCTCGGCTGTGAGAAAAAATTGTAGGACCAGTAACAATTTTAGGACCTGTAGATCCTAGGTGTTACTGGTCCTATTGGGCCAGTAATATTTAGAGTTACCTTTAAGGCCTGCTCATTCTTATACAAGATATTGTTGAGCAAGAGAACCCCATTTTATACACCTGAATTATCATACATGTACATATCTTCTCATAATGCTTCAAAACACCAAATTCAATGAATATGAAAATCACTTTAGCCAAAAACATTCAGTCTCTTAGGATACTTCTTATGATAGGCAGGTATAGTCATCATAATACCAAAGAGGTATATTATATATCTATGTCTCTGATTATGGAAGGCCAAAGTGGACAAAAAGAGCATTTTCTAATATTAATAAATGATTTATTAATATTAATCAATCATTTATTAATATTAATAAATCTTTTTATAATATTAGAAAATCATTTCCATTTATTAATATTAATAAATCATGGCAATTTTTAATATCAATAATTGATTTATTAATATTAGAAAATGATTTATTAATATTAATAAATCATTTCTTAATATTAATAAATCATTTTCTAATATTAATAAATGTTCTGTATTACTTAATATTAATAAATCATTTCTTAATATTAATAAATCATTTCTTAATATTAATAAATCATTTTCTAATATTAATAAATGCTATGATTTATTAATATTAGAAAATCATTTATTAATATTTATAAATCATTTATTAATATTAATAAATAAGTGACATCTATTGGAGGAACCTTGAACTATTCAATTCTTTATGAAATAATGAATGCTCCCTAGCACATGGCAGTTGCATGAAAATGGCAGAGAGAGTTGTACGCGGTCAATCCGTGATTTTGTAAAGGAAGGCTACTTTTTTGCACCCTGGTACAAAGTATGGGGGTAAAAATCCCCTTACAATCCACGAAATATACTCGGCTCTGACGCCGAGTGACTCCGTGTTTAAGTTTATTTTCTGCTCTGCGCAAGTTTTTATTCTAGCGTGTTTTTAAGTTTATTTTCTGCTCTGCTCAAGTTTTTATTTTATCGCCTGTTTAAGTTTATTTTCTGCTCTGCGCAAGTTTTTATTCTAGCGTGTTTTAAGTTTATTTTCTGCTCTGCTCAAGTTTTTATTTTATCGCGTGTTTGAGTTTATTTTCTGCTCTGCGCAAGTTTTTATTCTAGCTTGTTTTTAAGTTTATTTTCTGCTCTGCTCAAGTTTTTATTTTATCGCGTGTTTAAGTTTATTTTCTGCTCTGCGCAAGTTTTTATTCTAGCGTGTTTTTAAGTTTATTTTCTGCTCTGCTCAAGTTTTTATTTTATCGCGTGTTTATTAAGTTTATTTTCTGCTCTGCGCAAGTTTTTATTCTATCCGTCACATTTGCACCATCGTAAATATTAGAAAATCATGCCATTTATTAATATTAATAAATAATTTATTAATATTAATAAATTATTTATTAATATTAGAAAATCATTTATTAATATTAATAAATGATTTATTAATATTAATAAATGCTGAGGATTTATTAATATTAATAAATGCTTTATTAATATTAATAAATGATTTTCTAATATTAATAAATCATTTCTTAATATTAATAAATCATGCCATTTATTAATATTAATAAATCATTTATCAATATTAATAAATTATTTATTAATATTAATAAATCATTTATTAAAATTAATAAATGCCTGGCTCCCTGGCTTGAGTTTCCAGCTTCAATACACTTAGACCCTATTTTATTGCTGTTATTATTATTTTCCCATGCAATGCATACCAAAGTGTCATCGGTTTTCTACCCTCATTCGTTGCCCTTGCATGTTGTCATGGCAACCCTATGTTAACAACTTTAAATCAAATGCACCTTTCCCATAAATTGAACATAAAACATATGACATATTGCCATAGTAATGTGTAGACATTGTTGTTTATTTGCCACACAGTGCAACCAGGGCTGGAATATTAAGTGTTTTCTAGCCTCATCTCCTGCCCTCGCGCATTGTCATGGCAACCATATGTAAACAACTTTTTAAAAAGCCCTTGTTTCCACAAGTAAAAGGAACTTATCCCAATAATTGGACAGCAAATTATATTTTTCATGATATATTAGCCATTAAATCATCCAGGCAGCTGTGTTGGAAATCCCAAGGCTTTGGGAGGTCTGATGCATCTCAGAGCATCTGAAAAAATTGTAGGACCAGTAACAATTTTAGGACCAGTAGATCCTAGGTGTTACTGGTCCTATTGGGCCAGTAATATTTAGAGTTACCTTTAAGGCCTGCTCATTCTTATTCATTCTTATTCATATTCATATAATAAACTCTTTTTGTAACAATTTCTTTTCAAATTTGGCAGTGTTGTCGGATAACTTGTAATACTAGTAAATCGTTTTAGTTTGTCCAATACTCAATAGGTGTTACCAGTATGTAGTATCGTAAGACCTTAATCACTCTAGCAACATGAGCTACCTAAGCGGACGCGTTCACCCAAACAGAACTCGCCTTTGGGTATTCGCAAATAATGATTACTCCCCAACCGGAAGACCCAGATCCGATCCAAGATGGCGGGAGAGGAAGTTACCGTCATCATTGTGTCACTTCTGGTAGGCCTAATAGTGAGCGCTATTTCATGTTCTGTATTGGATTGTTTATTCTGAAATCGCCGTTCACAAAATCGCCTTTAACAGAAAGGCCGATGCTTAAAAGGGCCCTATTTATTGGAAATCAATTAGGCTTAGTGTCCGTGTATACGAGTGTGGAAAGTGATAAAAAAAGTTTTGGATTGGTTTTAAGTGATGTCATTTATCATTAGACGGATTTCGGACTTAAAAAAGAATATTTCAAGAAGAAAAGTCGGCTTAGCTAGCCACTCTAATTTTAGGATGTCTTGGCTTCTGGCGTAATTACGTCTAGAATTAACACTCAGATTTAAACAAAAACATATATCGAAACACAGAATACTTTATAAGAATGTTTATCAGGTCCGTGTCCAACGCTCGATCGGGATGCAGCAGCTCGTTCTAGATGCTGCAGCCCGATCGAGATGCTTTGGAGAGATTAACAAGAAATACTCGGTTATACTGGTTCTACTCATAAACAGAGCGTATGAGGGCCCCAGCATGGGTGTAGACCCATGTATGTTATATTGTTAGTGTTCTAAGGGGCCCTGCGAATAAATTAAGAATTTAGGCCATGCAGAGATCGCGTAATCGGGTCACAGTCACTCTCTGCAAGACGTGTTTCTATCAACATCCCACACATGGTGTGTATAAAAATCGCTCGAGGACAGCGAATTCTCAACTGAATTGGACAAGCTTGGTATTAAATTAAAGCTAATACTCTACTGAACAGATCTGCGATGAGGATTTTGTATGTGTGAAGTATTTTATGAGATATTTGAGGTTGAACTTGAAGTGGAATTGTGCAGGTCAAAATACATCCCGATCGAGATGCAGCATCTCGATTGGGATGTTTTCTGTGTGCAGCAAGGTTGGGCCTTATAATTGTAATTTCACTACATCCAACAGATAGTATTATTGTCAGTATTGATATTTTAGTTGGATAATTTGTAAATTTGGACTATGACTTTATCAAATATTGACAAAAGTGCGATTTCAGGGAAATATTCCTTTTCTGTTCACCAATAATACCTGTATTATTATCATTATTACTATTATTATTATTATTATGCAATGTTATCAACTTATTACATGCTTATTACTTTTATCTTTCAGGTTTGTTTCACATTTGACGTAGCAGTAGATGCACAACATGATGTCCCCACCTGAAGTTCCCAGTACCAAGACTTTTAACCCTGCCCACCCTTCTGTTGTGCTTATATATAGTTTAGTTTAGTAATTTGCTTTAGGTGTGTGTTTTCATCATCGGAATTTCTCTTCCTTTTACAAGCAAAAAAAAATGTTAATGCATTTTTAATTCAGATAAAAAATGCATTTTCACAGAATTTATTTAACCCATTACATGCCAAATATTGGTGGACCATTGTATATTAAGTACATTGTGATGCACCAGTATTACAATGTAATGAATTATAAGGGTGCGAGAGTCACAAGCCTCTAGAAATGGGGAGTGGAAGTCTCAGGGACTGGGAAAGAATTTTGCAAAGAGACAACTGACAACGTGACAATGTTACAGGGTTTAGATGTTTAAAAAAAAGATTTGCATTCTTGTGCTTTTGATGAAAGTGGCCTCAGCATTGGAAGGGATGTAGAAAATGTCTTATCATTGCATTGGCCTCAAAATACCATGGAATGGTAGGGTTGGTAGTATACCAGTAGTCATCTTTTATTGGTTGCTGCAATTTCTATTTCCGTGATGAGCAACAAATCCGTTATGAAAATGATATACGAAAAACAAGAAAAAACTTGACTTTTCTTCAGTTTCATAAAATGTGAGTCTTATAGATATAAACATCAATCAATTTGGCAAATTACTATTGAAATCTTGATGACTATAATGCTAGAACCATTTCCAGTTTCTGCAGAACGTGGCCAGTGGTTAGAGATAGCTAGCAGTAAGGGCACCCATTAGGGCAGGCCACAGATCACTGGCAACTTTCTCACATACCTCAACCTATATGATACAACCATAAGAATACAACCGGGTTTAGCATTAACCAAAGGAATGCAGCTTCCTGCCAGCGATTCCAGTACCTATGCTGGGATTGACCTTAACATTTTCAGGTGGGAGCAGATCTTGCAGCATGCTGGTAACAAGAAGCACATTGTCCAGGCTAGGGCCCCAGGTCTAGGGGCATGAGAATATTGAAATAAGTGCTCCAAGATGCATTATAAGGCACTGTTAGGTAAAATAAAGGGAGATAACAATTTGAAAAAATACACAAAAACACAATGCATTCTCGAAGTGCTCTATTTGATAACTGATTAGTATATTTGCAAACTTGGCTCCTATAATTTAACACCTGGTCACAAGATCACCTGCTCTGGTGGTAAAATTACGCTAATCGAACATTAAGGTTTATCCCTGCCTTGTCCTAGTATCAATCCAAATATAAACCTCTACGAGTTACATTTGCAATTACTAGCTGTAATAAAATGAGTTCAGATTTGTTCCCTATGGCAAAAATGCTAGTTGATATATCTCTCTCGTCAGGAAGCTACGTCCTAATAACAATACTATTTTTGAGTTATCCTTGTGACTAAAGTATGATTTTGAAAAATATATTTGAGGAAATATTGACCTGAGGTAAAGCCATGACTCTTCTTCATATTTGTTGAAATTTTATCTTTAACTCTCCGATTATTTTCAAAATATCATGAAATCCAGAAGTCAAATCTAAAGGTACAATCTAGAACTAGGAATGAAAGGATTACTAGTAACTTAAGTGGAGAAATGGTGTAAGCATATTTGGTGTAAATTAAGAAAAGTATTGCATATTTGCATTTGAATAACTATAGTATTCCCTTTGAATCATATCAAAACTGGTTAGTCAATATTTGTGTAGAGTACCCTGAGAAAAAAATATTTTTATCAATTAAGGAAGGTACACCCATTCTACAACTCCCTCCATGAACATAAAATCTAGGATGATTTTCTAAAAAATCTTAAAAGATGCTTACTTATTAGCAATGTTAAGGCTTATTTAACATAGCCATTGTCATAAAGTCCTCAAAGGGTAGAGAAATCGTTCCCACGAGATTGGTGTCTTTTTGCCGGAAAACATTGTAATAGATTTTAGAAGGGCACATGCCTGCATGTATGAAACTATCCAATGCTAGAGTACTCCATCTTGTCAGTTGTCTCTTTGCAAAATTCTTTCCCAGTCCCTGAGACTTCCACTCCCCATTTCTAGAGGCTTGTGACTCTCGCACCCTTATAATTCATTACATTGTAATACTGGTGCATCACAATGTACTTATATACAATGGTCCACCAATATTTGGCATGTAATGGGTTAAATAAATTCTGTGAAAATGCATTTTTTATCTGAATTAAAAATGCATTAACAATTTATTTTGCTTGTAAAACGAAGAGAAATTCCGATGATGAAAACACACACCTAATGCAAATTACAAAACTAAACTATATATAAGCACAAAAGAAGGGTGGGCAGGGTTAAAAGTCTTGGTACTGGGAACTTCAGGTGGGGACATCATGTTGTGCATCTACTGCTGCGTCAAATGTGAAACAAACCTGAAAGATAAAAGTAATAAGCATGTAATATGCTGATAACATTGCATAATAATAATAATAATTATAGTAATAATGATAATAATATGGGTATTATTGGTGAACAGAAAAGGAATATTTCCCTGAAATCGCACTTTTTTCAATATTTAATAAAGTCATAGTCCAAATTTACAAATTATCCAACTAAAATATCAATACTGACAATAATACTATCTGTTGGATGTAGTGAAATTACAATTATAAGGCCCAACCTTGCTGCACACAGAAAACATCCCAATCGAGATGCTGCATCTCGATCGGGATGTATTTTGACCTGCACAATTCCACTTCAAGTTCAACCTCAAATATCTCATAAAATACTTCACACATACAAAATCCTCATCGCAGATCTGTTCAGTAGAGTATTAGCTTTAATTTAATACCAAGCTTGTCCAATTCAGTTGAGAATTCGCTGTCCTCGAGCGATTTTTATACACACCATGTGTGGGATGTTGATAGAAACACGTCTTGCAGAGAGTGACTGTGACCCGATTACGCGATCTCTGCATGGCCTAAATTCTTAATTTATTCGCAGGGCCCCTTAGAACACTAACAATATAACATACATGGGTCTACACCCATGCTGGGGCCCTCATACGCTCTGTTTATGAGTAGAACCAGTATAACTGAGTATTTCTTGTTAATCTCTCCAAAGCATCTCGATCGGGCTGCAGCATCTAGAACGAGCTGCTGCATCCCGATCGAGCGTTGGACACGGATGACACTTGACACGTGGAGAATGTAAAGTTCAATTACTGAATTAGAGGAATAGGAAGGTTTATTTCAGCAGGGCCCAATGATTCATCGGCCGTTTTTGCGATCGGCCATTCAGGTAGTCGGCGATTTTCGGATCGGCGATTTTGACCTACAATCATATAGAATATTTCATAGTACCAGCCTCAGACTCGCGAGTGACCACTCAACAATACAAGCCCCTGTGCATTAATCTTAAGTATGACATGGCATTAGGCTTATGGTGCAAAAATAATTGGAATCAAATTACTACGACTTCAACCTGTTGCAAAATCGTCATTTCACGACAGATTTCAACTTGAATTAAAAGACGTAGAATTATTTGTTGCGGTTATGGCGATTTAAACTGCATTGAAATCGATTCACGGAAAGATGAGTAAAGTCATGTTTACCGTTAACATCGAAGTTACAACTTTGGAATCCGCGGAATTCCGTCGTAACATGATGTCATTTCATGACGTCAGCATTTGTCGCACGTGAGCATGTATGTTTCAGTTGTTGCATAGTTCCGCGCATGTTGCACGATAGTCGGTGACCAAAACGTTATTTCAATACAATTTAAAGGAAGCAATCCAAATTTATTATTTGATTAAGAAATATTTAAAACATGAAACGATCTGGCGGCAAAATGTGCTCTTACAGCAAAAGGTTATGCTCATTTCTCGCGAGGTTATCCAGCGAGCGAGACAAGAGACGAACAGACAGAATCGCCAACACCAAAAATCCTGCCTCAGTATGTAGCAGACCAAGTAGGATTTGATGTTCTATACCGCAAGCGCTGCTACGCTACGCCGGCCTTCGGCCCGTTCACTGCGCGAGCTGTAACTCATCTGACAGGTCTCATGTAGATTTGACACCCAGAAAGAATCAATTAGAGAGCTAAGGTGTAATATTTTGGTAGGACACGCGAAGATGTGCGGAGACAGGGCACCCGCAGCATCACGTCAGGTGGAGAAGAAAGAGGTCAATCTCACTAAACTCTAGAGACAAAAGCTGATTACCACGCCCCCCCCCCCCCCCCCCCACCCTACCTCTCCCCACCCTTAGCACACAGCCACACACACGCCCTGATGTTATCGAAAGAATATTCAAATAGAATAAAATGATGAGAAAGCAAAGCTTCAAATGCTCGCGCAGCTCATTGATATTTCTGCATTCCCCTTCAAATTCAGTCACAAATTCCTTCAGCATTTGGCTGCATAGCTGGAATATTATCAATGTGTATAGTGCATGTAATATTAAGAAAATGTATTTTTTCATTGGTAATAGGTAGTTTATTGTATAGTTTCAAACAAGTAGAAAACTGTACCAAACTGAATCTGTAAGAAAATTGAGCAAAGAAGTTGGGAGTGCAATTTGGTAGTGCCATGTTGAGTGGCAGGGCATAGTTGATTTTAGTGTTCAAGACTAAGAATTGGCCACAAAATAGGTGTCAGTGGTTTGACCTGAGTGATCACTCCTTATGATGCTGGTGACTTATTTGGTCATTACAAAATCATTGATAAAAGACGAGAGAATATTGGTCAAAATCGCTGATGACCAAATTAGCATCATAAGGCTCAATAACTCTTTAAGTCTGGCTCACTTTTTTTGTAATATATTGTACTTGTTTGCAACAATAACCTTTCTATTACCAATAAAAATACATTTCTTTATATATGTACTATAGTAAGTATATAAAGAAAATTATTCTTTCACCCTGCTGTCTTAAACCATGTTGGCAAGGCATCTATATACTCCCATCTTATGGAAGGTAGTGAGAATAAGGATGCGCAGCTAATCAGAGAGCCTTCTTGTTCTCATGGGTACACCTGATGGCAGTTATGGTAATCTTTGCCAAATAGCAATTAAATTGACTTTCCTTCGCCTCTGACCTAGTTTGAAGTACCTAGACATTGGCAGTAAGAACATTACTCTTTAGGAGATGCAGTTTGGAAGCTCTAGGGGTGCAGATAATTTGAAATGCATTTTCAGCCATTTCCTGTCACTTGAAATGAGACAGTTAATTATTTTTTTTATTTTCCAGGGACAGATTACTTATTTTGCCAATTTTCAGATGCATGTTATTTTCTTCCATAATGTACATACCTTCCCCCCCCCCCCCCCCCACCTGTCAAATGGTTGATGCCAGAGTGGCAACGCCTTAGACCACACTTTAATGCAAGGTTTCTAGAACATTTTTTTTTTTGACACACATATAACAGCCTGACATCCCTTGATCATAAAACTTATTGAATTATTCTAAAATATTATAAACCAAAATAGGTTTTGACTATATGTATGTGTGTGTATTCATTTCTTGTCTCCATGTGTTGCCTTCTTTTGAAATAGTGGCACATGGCATAAGTCCCACCCCCAGGAACATGTGAAGATATCACAAAACGATTTTATAATATTTGAACTTTTCCGAGTCTCAGCTTTCATAAAATATTTAGTTTATTGGCCAAATTATTGATCAAACATCAGGCACCAACATAATTTTCAGGACTAACTTGCCATGTCCGGCTGCAAGTCGTTAATGGTTTTTACTTGCCCGACATCATTTTTGACTTGCCCGAAATAAGTTATAACATTATCTAGAAAGGCATGTATTGTTGATCATGGATTAAAAGATTTGAAAACCAATATCTTTTCAGTTTGTTGCATTGTTGGCATATTTTTTGGGTTTGGGCCATTTACAATATGTTTAGTGTTCAGAAAATCAGCTTGCCCATTCAGGCAAGTGAAAACTAAAATGAAAGCCCTTTTTTCAAAGATTCACTTGCCGGGGCAAGCAGGCTAGTACTTATGTCGGTGCCTGTAACTTGACTAGAGCTGCAGATGATTAATTTTTAAAACAATCTGATACGATATTGATATTTTAAAAATAATACAATATATTATCGATATCATAAGGGGAAAATCTAGGTGGATGCGATCTAGGCTGTCCCCAGCTGGTCCTGAAGTATGGATAATTTAAAACTTAAGATAAGGCCTAGAATTTTTTTATTTGTTTCCTGTAACGCTCCGTGAAAAAATAGGGTAGGTAGGTCGTTAAAAAAATAAAATTTTGCATTATATTTTTGGTCAGAAATGTGTGTTTTGTGCATGTTTTAAGTTGATTAGGAAAACTTTAGGGTAGAGATTTTTTTGAATAAAAACTTGTTAGGGTAGGGTTACAGGAAACACACAATTTTTTTTAAGCCTAAACAGGAGTAGTGATCACTGGTCACAAATCTCGAGCAAGCAACCATTTTTATGGATCAACTCAACCCAGAGTCAGTGTGAATCACGTACACCCTTATTGTCTGAATTTATCAATCGTGTCAATTTACACCCCTATGGTTACACAACCAGTGAAAGGAATTTCATACTAAATTAGGAACTTGTCACAATACATCACAAGTCTATGAAGTGAAAGTTCTAAAGGACAACTGATGTGTCAAATGGTGTTTTTCAACTGATTTTATATCATTGATATTGCTCTGAGCATGATCTTAAAATCACTTTTCTTTTTTATGGCCAGCTGGGCAACAAAGGCAAATATTGAACCACTGTGCTTAATTGTGTCTAAGTGATGCTCTGACACCCAGCTAGATATGTCCCTTGTGCCTCAACTGAAAGATACCTCCCTGTACCAGACTTTGCCTAATGCATTTTCAAAAAATGTATTCAGCAGACAAGCAAATCTTGAAGCACTGTAAAAGGTATTACTCAAGTATGCCACCCTTTTGTTGTAAACCCTGTATTCACTCGGTTTTCTCTCTTTTCAGGTCTTGAACTTGGGAAACTGGTACAAGAGAATCTAACGTTGAGGTGAACCTTTTTCTGTAGCTGCCTTGAAATGTAACATTTAGCTTTCCAAGTGCAACAAAAGTCAAATGGGACCAGTTTGTTGAAAACACCATACAATCTTATAAAAGACACATCTCCCAAATATCTCTAGGAAAAAGAACCTTCAAGGAACACAAACCATGGAAAGAGCATACCAGTGTGAGATATGTGATAACACATTCTTTCAGTCTTCACATCTGAAACAGCATAAAAAAATTCACAAAGGAGAAAGACCATTCCAGTATGAGATAAGAGATAAAGCATTTTTGCAGTCTTCAAAACTGATATCACATAAGAGGATTCACACAGGAGAAAGACCATTTCAGTGTGCGTTATGTGATAAAACATTCTCCCGGTCTTCAGATCTGATACAGCATAAAATAACTCACTCCGGAGAAAGACCATTCCATTGTAAGGAATGTGATAAGGCATTCGCCAGGTCTTCAGATCTCCTACGACATAAAAAGATTCACACAGGAGAAAGACCATTCCATTGTAAGCAATGTGATAAAGCATTCTCCCAATCCGCACATCTGGTACAACATGAAAGAATTCACTCAGGAGAAAAACCATTCCAGTGTGAGATATGTGGTAAAACATTTTCTAACCCTTCAAATTTGAAAACTCATGACAAGATTCACACAGGAGAAAGACCATTTCAGTGTGAAATATGTGATAAAGCATTCTCCCGTTTTTCACATCTGATGCAACATAAAATAACTCACACAGGAGAAAGACCATACCAGTGTGATTTATGTGATAAAGCATTCTCTCAACCTATAAGTCTGAAACGACATAAAAGAACTCACACAGGAGAAAGAACATTCCTATGTGTTGTATGTGGTGAGAAATTTACCACAACCTCATACCTACAACAGCATATGAAGTCACACTCAGAGCAGACCCCTCACACTATAGGTCCAGAGTCAGTGGAACCACAGCGGTGGGTTGTTGTGGAAGGACAGTGTGTTCCTATAAAACAAGAAAAGAATGATAATACTGACGCTCAAGCCATTAAGTAGGAAGATCATGATATTCCTGTAAAACAAGAAATGATAGATAGTGCCAGCAGCTTATCCATTAAACAGGAAAATCATGATGTATAATACTGACACTCAACCCATTAAGCAGGAAAATCTTGAATTTTAAGTTGAAGCCAGTTACAGCTTTGATGATTGTGCTTGCCTAAAATAATTTAGTTTTTGGTCACCTGTCACCAGTCAAGTATCTGGTCCTTGCCTGAGTATTATGTTCTGTCCTATATGAGAATGACTACTACTCACCTGAAAATAGAATGTCAGTGGCTATGACACTTTGACCCCCTGTGATATTATGACCTACTTTTTACATTTACCCAAAACTCTGGGATATCATATTTTGTCATTGATCATACTGATAGCTTTAGGTATTTCCTCTGGTCAGATCAGGCCTCAGGGTTGGACATATAACTGGCCCACTTAGTGCTTTCTCTATCTTACTAGTTGAGGTTTGTGCCATTGATGGGTCATGTTTTTATGGAGTTTTGTTATCTTTACCAAGAGAAAGATATCATCCTGTAAGTGTCAGTACTCAAATGGAAACATGAAAAATTAACACACCCATTGGAAATGCTTTAGATATATCCAATTTCCACTTTTCACACACTTTCATTTGATTCCAAACTAAAAAAATCTTAAGCTAAATATCGTCATCAAGTTTTGATTTTCAAAGAAAGGTTCTTCAGTTTGTTTATTTGAATTTGTTTTCAACTATCTATCAAACGTTAAATTTCTGGTATAAATGTTGGGAATGAGTGGTGTACACACTTATTGTGTACACACTTATTGTCTACACACTTATTGTCATAAACACCATTTCCTATCAATTTCCCCTATGACAGTACACTCATTGACTCCTTATGTACTGGTGATTGACAAGTGAAAAACTGGTACTGTTTGCTTGTATGAAAACTGAGATTTTCTCGAATAAAAACCATTATATCATTTTCTGTGTTCTTGTTGTTATTTTAGAATGATTATGTTGTATGTATGTTTGGTTGTGTTGGAGTAGTAGCAGCAGGGCTTAGCCAAGATTGTAAAAAGTCTCCAAAACAGCAATTCCAAAACTTCTGCCAGACAAGAAATAGCTACTAATCCATTATCACTTCATGATATTTCATGTGCTTTTGCTGTTATTTTAGAATGACTGTCAAGGCACGACATTAACTTTTGCAGCGACTTGCCCCGTAGGGCAAGTGAGATTCAATTTTCACTTGCCCTACTCCATCTGTCACTTGCCCTTGAAAAATTGTATATAATCATTTTATAATATTTCATTTAAAACCAAGTAGAACATGGTTCTGTCATGTGAAAGCATATTTTCTAGGACAAGCTTGGATGGCAGACCACGAAACTTGCATACATTCTCACCTGAAATATACAAAACATACTTTCCCAGTGGGGCAAGCAAGATGCAGTTTTCACTTGCCCCACAGCTATAATTTACAAATTCTACTTGCCCGGGGCAATGGGGCAAGCACCAATGTGGAGCTCTGACTGTTGTATGTTTGTGAGGTCATGTTATTGTAATAGCAACAGGGGCTTCGCCAATATTGTAAAAAAGTCTCAAAAACAGTAATTCCAAATTTCTACCTGTCAAGATTTAGCTACTAATCTAATGCAATCCACTAATCTACAAATCATTATAACAACTATAATTCAAGGGCAATTTACACTTCAGCAATGGCCTAGATGATGCCTTGTGAGGAAAATATTTGGTTATTACCCCCCCAAAATTCAGAATTGAAAATTGTTCATAGAAATATTGCGCAGAAAAACTGGTACTGTTAACTTGTATGAAAACTAGTGCTTGGACGATATATCGGAAAATCGTTTTATCGATCGTTGCGCCGTGATAATCAGCGAGATTATCGATAGCAAACGATAATTGACGCCGAAAATAAAACCACATGTAATGTCCTCAAATTGAAATAAGTGCAAGCTCAATACTCACCACAATGCCTAGTAGATCATACATCCATTCTAATAGGCGCACATTCTGCATTCAGTATGGGCATCAAGGACTTAACCAGGACCCGTCCTACCTGTCTTTTGGACAGGTAGTTTCCTGAAAACCTACTGTTTGGACAGGCAAAAATTTCTATGATGATTTTTCAAGTTTGAGTTTTGGGGTGTAATTTACAAATGATTCCCAACAAACCATCTTTTAGGACATAGCTGAAGTGTAAATTGCCCTTATTGACACACTAAGCTATTAAATGTAGCTGGTATAAGGACTTGAAGTAGATAAGTAGCTCAATTTGGATGGGCAAACATTTTAAAATTGCTGTTTTGGACAGGCATTTTTGAAATCCTGGCTAAGACCCTGCTGGTCATTGTTTGGTAATTGCAAACCTTGACTAGAGCCAACCAGGAAAACAAAATATTGAAATTAAGATTTTTGGCATCTTGACTTCAGAGATTGCAATGAATATGTTTGTGTCTGGATATTATCAACAGATAAACATTCATGTTCAAAATACATAGGGACATGTTATTTGGTTTCTGGTCACAATCCGAGCTGTGATTGGCTAAAAGAAAACCAAATACTAGAAAACTACAGGTTTGTAGGATCCCCCCCTCCCTCAATAAAAGCTTTGTTTTGATTTCAATGGTAGTTCTAGTATGAGGACTAAGTTTGGTTACTACAAACGTTGACTAAAACCATCCAGGGAAGCAAAATATCAAAATCAAGATATTTTTTGAGATCTTAATTTCAGACATTCCATTGAACATGTATGTGCTAGGACATCATTTACAGAAACATTATTTAGAGAGTATATTCAAGATCAAAATAAGTAGGTTTATGTTATATGGTTATTTTACTGCAACCATTAATAAAGATGTCACCTAGAATATTATGATTGCTCGTTATGGATACCAACTTGCCAAAATCTTTGCCAAAGTCCTGCCACTGGTTTCTGACAAATATATGGAATGAATATGCTGAAGACTGCCATAGATCTTCTCTTTTCATGATGTACAGACGCTCCCAAAGTCGGCTGATTATCGAGTGGTCAGAAGTATCTATAGGAATTCAAAATGGCGAAAGTTCCCACTCCAGAACTTATTTCTAAAATGATTAAATATTCAACCATTGCGACCTGCCGGCATCGGGCAAATTTAAAATTTAGAGTGTAGTGTCCAATTGAAAGAAATCAGTCTGGCCGGGTAACTTGGCATAACAAGCAAGAAATCACTGTTCTAATATTAGTGCAAGGAAGCTGCATTACAGGAAATGGTCACATAGAACGTTTTTAAGTCACTAGTTACAACTTTCTCCCTCAAAAGCATGCGTAAACTCCTATACTAAGCTGCAAGCCGGTGTATCATATACTTCCTTACCTAAATTTACCACTTTTTTGTAGTTATTTCCAATTAAACCGCTTTTATACTCAATTGTCCACTGCAAGTGGAAATCTTTAAGACTGTCTATTCTTGTGTTAACACCCCTCCTACACTGCCACAGCTGACTGGATTTGACGCATAAAGATAAGGACCTGCATGGCCAGTACCTGCCAGATAGATAGCGTTCTCTGGGGAGAGCGAATGACAGGAAGCACAGCGGCAGCACAGTATGCCATCGCCGGCGCCATTCCACAGGTGGGGTCTCCGCAACGGTAGTCTATGTGCACATTTCCTTTAATGGGCAGGCTGTTGACATAGACGGTCTGCTCAAAATTATGAAATCTACACTGTCACTTATTATATTATGTTGCCATAGTAATATCTAGACATTGTTTTCCCATGCAGTGCAAACCAAAGTGTAATCGGTTTTCTACCCTTGTTCGTTGCCCTTGCGTGTTGTCATGGCAACCCTATGTTAACAACTTTAAATCAAATGCACTTTTCCCTTAAATTAAACATAAAACATATGACATATTGCCATAGTAATGTGTAGACATTGTTGTTTATTAGCCACACAGTGCAACCAGGGCTGGAACATTTATTGTTTTCTTGCCTCATCTCCTGCCCTCGCGCATTGTCATGGCAACCATATGTAAACAACTTTTTAAAAAGCCCTTGTTTCCACAAGTAAAAGGAACTTATCCCAAGAATTGGACAGCAAACTATATTTTTCATGATATATTAGCCATTAAGACCACCAGGCAGCTGTGTTGGAAATCCCAAGGCTTTGGGAGGTCTGATGCATCTCAGAGCATCTGACCTACGGCCCTCGGCTGTGAGAAAAATTTGTAGGACCAGTAACAATTTTAGGACCAGTAGATCCTAGGTGTTACTGATCCTATTAGGCCAGTAACATTTAGAGTTACCTTTGAGGCCTGCTCATCTTTGTTTAAGGTCTTACGACACTTTTAGAATTTGTACTTTAATTTTCCTGAAACTTTGCATGAGTAAAGAACAAAGCAAAGTGATCTTCAAAACAACTTTTAATCATGGGGTCATCTCCTTAGATTTCTTTGACAGATTTTTGAAAAAAATAATGTAATTTTGTTATGAACATCTCATTCTCCGAAATTGGTTTCTTTCTTTGCTAAATTTATTCCGTCAGAGATATTTTTTTGCTGTTATATATGAATTATGGGGTTAAAGAAAGAAATTCAAAAAACAAGTATGATAGAACCCTACCCGATACCCGGGTCATTTTTAAAACTTAAATATCTGAAAACTGAGTTAAATGTAGACAACGGCACTTATGCTATTGTATAGCTTACATCTCATAGTTACAGAATAATGATAAACTTATCAATAATTTTATATTTTGAGTTGATATGGCTCCTTTTACGCACATATCTGTCTGTGTTTCATTTTTTGGCAAAATGTCAAGACTCGCCCTTTACTTGAAAACCAAACTCTACCATTTGATCATTGATGCCTTTGGTAAGGTGCAAGGTCCTACCTAAACCGGGAATCTGCACGATGATTATGTTAAAAACAATTTTGAATGATCCCATATGCCTCAAGATTACTAACAGCACGTGGTTTACATAGTTAATGCTGATTTTTAGGTCCTATCATAATATGAGGTACTTATGACATGACCTTGCACCTAGAGGGGATTCATATCTGTCATATTCTAAAGCAATGGCTTCGAAGACCATATCGTTATTCACTCTCAGCCAAAAAAGTGAGATGAAAATATTGGTCAAAATGGTCTATCTCGAAGGAATCTGCGTGGTTGAAGCAGGCACCCATGTTGTTTGGGACCAATTTAACATGGAGAGCCCAAAGGGGCCCGCCCTTTGTTCTTGTGGTCGTACCACAATAGAAAGTTGCTAGGTTGAGATTCGTGGCAGGTGACCACTCCTCATATGCAATCTTTTGTTTTGATATCCATGCTTAGGGGCCAACCAAAGACACAACCTAGTGGTGATGATCTTGCTGTACTAAATTATCACCTTAACCCAAAATTGGTATGTCAGTATTACCTAAATTTTTTTTTAACAAAATCTGTCTAAACTATTTACACAATGATCTTAATAAGAAGACATATAGAAAATGAAAGGTCATTGTTTTAGTTTTCGAACCACAGATGGTTTAAGTTTGTGAAACAGGATTTTTTTCGTCCTGTTTCCATAAATATGTTGGTACTATTATATATATGCTCATTCTTATACAAGACATTGTTGAGCAAGAGAACCCCATTTTATACACACGAATTATCATACATGTACATATCTTCTGATAATGCTTTAAAATATCAAATTCAATGAATATGAAAATCACTTTAGCCAAAAACATTCAGTCTCTTAGGATACTTCTTTAGATAAGCAGGTATAGTCATCATAGTACATTATACAAATATAACATCCCGCTGGGGATACCATGATGGAATGTCTCCCGAGGGAGGATGGTTTTCCCGAGGGCGAAGCCCAAGGGAAAACCATCCTCCCGAGGGAGATATTCCATCATGGTATCCCCAGCGGGATGTTATATTTGTTTTATTATACCGAACAAAACTCAATTTGGTAAAATATCAATGAAAGAACAATACGCTGACCCTATCAATAATCAAATGAATTCGGCCTAACAGCTAACCGAAGTATCCCGTCGTATAGACCCCCAATTGAGAACATGCATGCTTAAATATTAATTAAATAAGATTGAATCATTACCCTCCGGGCCTTACCATTCTTCACCCTCAGTTATACTGTGCAGCAGTTCCTTTTCCAACGTAGAATCTATTTTTATCAAGAATTCCATGTTGCAATGTAGCGGTCCGTCCACCATGTTTTTGTTGATTTGCCGCGCAATTTGCACGTGCAGTGATGACGTGACAAACAATGACGTCAGCCAACAAGCAAGGCGCACGTGCATGCGAGGCGTCGCCAACGCTCTATTTCCACTTCTGCTTGACAACGGTTAACATAACGCCAATCGGGCAACATGATGATTGTTAACTGTTAAGTCAGCCAATCACGGCTTACGATCTTCAAGTGAGGTATAATAAACTCATATAATAACCTGTTTTTTTAACAATTTCTTTTCACATATGGCAGTGTTGTCGGGTAACTTGTAATACTAGTAAATCGTTTTAGTTTGTCCAATGCTCAATAGGTGTTACCAGTATGTAGTATCGCAAGACCTTAATCCCTCTAGCAACATGAGCTACCTTAGCGGACGAGTTCACCCAAACAGGGGCGGGTTTTCTTTGGTTTGGTTCAGCCTCGTGTTCGGCTTGGCGTTGTTCAGGACCATCAACGTTGATCAACGTGGTGGGAAAACGGAATCTGAACGGTGTCAGCGTTTACTTGCGATGACGATCTGGACGGGATACGTTGGTTTAACGTTGATCAACGTTGATGGTTTTGAACAAGGCCCACGTCGAACCCCAGGCTAAACCAAACCAAAGAAAACCCGCCCCAGAACTCGCCTTTGGGTATTCGCAAATAATGATTACTCCCCGACCGGAAGACCCAGATCCGATCCAAGATGGCGGGAGAGGAAGTTACCGTCATCGCATCTCTTAAATTGGGGTTGTGTCACTTCAGGTAGGCCTAATAGTGAGCACTATTTCATGTTCTGTATTGTCCCAAAATTCTCTGTCTCTATTTGATGATACTGATGTGATTTTCGGATGTAGTTAAGAGACACTCAACAGTCCCTGGCCTGGGCTATAGGCCTAGATACTTGATACTTGATAGTGATATGTTCCTCCTTCATAGGAGCTGTAATATGATGAGAAAGCAAAGCTTTAAATGCTCGCGCAGCTCGATGATATTTCTGCATTCCCCTTCAAATGCAGTCACAAAGTGTTTGTTATTGTTATCCGTGACGTCATTCCTTACTTAAACTTCGCTGAAACATATTGGAAGCCCCTTCATATGAGCTTCATATGTGTGCAATAACCACACACAGTATGCGTAGCGATTGACCGAAAATATGGCATAAACATTACTACGAATTCAACCTGTTGCAAAATCGTCATTTCACGACAGATTTCATCTAGAATTTAGAGACATGTAGAATTATTTGTGGCGGTTGTAGCAATTTAAACTGCATTGAAATCGATTCACGGAAAGATGAGTAAAGTCATTTTTACCGTGAACATCGAAGTTACGACTTTGGAATACGCGGAATTCCATCGTAACATGACGTCATTTCAATACGTCAGCATTTGTCGCACGTGAGCATGTATGTTTCAGTTGTTGCATAGTTCGGCGTGTGTTGCACGATAGTCGGCGACCAAGACGCTTTTTTGAAACAATTTAAAGGAAACAATCCAAATTTATTATTTGATTAAGAAATATTTAAAACATGAAACGATCTGGCGGCAAAATGTGCTCTTAAAGCAAAAAGTTATGCTCATTTTCCCGAGGTAATCGAGCGAGCAGGGTCAAGCGAGCGAGCCCGACGAGAGACGAACAGACAGACGTCAACACCAAAAAACCTGCCTCAGTGTGTATCCTGCCATTACACTATATATATACCGTAAATGCTCGCTACGCTGAGCCGGCCTTCGGCCGACTCACTACGCGAGCTATTAATACAGGATAGAGTCAATATATAACAATGGGATACCACCAATACATATATACATGCATATACTTTTGTGTGTGTGTTTATGATCGAGCAGAGTTTATCTTTCTTGACCGTTCATGATGTAGCGCATAGAGCCGGCCGGCTAGGCTAGGCCGGCTAGGGATTAAGATCTGCCACTGAGCAGATTTATAGGCATAACTCATATAGACGAGACGTAGGTGTTTGTTGCTAAAGCTGAGGCAACAAACACCATCGGCGAAGCTATAAATCTGCACCAATGCTCAGTGGCGTATCTTAATGACTATTATAGCGGGTTTGAGTGATAAAATTTAATCTTGCAATGCTGTAAAAATTACACAAAAATCATGTTTACTAATGGTTGCTGAGTCAGGATTTGGTCCCAGCTCAGCCCGGTATCAGGTCATTATGATTATGGCCCACTACCCGAACGGCCCACTACAAGAATGGCCAATTTTCTGGTCATTATGGCCCCCTCCAGTTGGTCATTATGGCCCACTCCGGTGAGGCATTATGGCCACCTCCACAAAAAGGTGATACAGGTGAACTTGGATATGACGGACCACTGTATGACAGATTTTTGTCTATGACGGACAATATGCTCGGTCCCAGTCCCATGCATATCAAGTATGTGTCATATCTGAGAGGAGTAGACAGAGAGTGGGCACTGGTCATGAATCAATGATATTCGCTGCCTCTCACTATCTGACCTAGATAGGATGACATCCCCCAGCCAGCCAGTGCATGCTTACTGCACAGATCACGTGACCAATACAACCCCAGGCTACAGCGCGTAACCCAAGGCGCAGATGCCGTAGAGGCTAGCATGCAGTACCTATGGGGTTGCGGATCAAGGGGATGTACGTATTTCTCTGGTCATATGTATATGACGGATTTTGCATATGACGGACCAATTTTCCTGGTCCCATTGAGTCTGTCATATCCAAGTTCACCTGTATAAGGCAATTTATCATTAGTAAAGATTTAAAAGGAAGAGATGGTCAAACATACATGAAATAATGATAGAGGTTTTAGGAAGAAAAATGGGCCACCATTGTTTGCACTGCTCACAATTGTCCATAGTTCAGACATAAACCCTTGGTACCTATTTTCCCGTTTATGTTTTCCTATTGGACGGTAGGGTTTAGTTTCATCTCTTATAAATCATGTTAGCACTGTTCCGCCAAGATTTTGAGCGGAAGCATTTTTGCTATAATCTGTGCACAAACAGCTGGGAAACGTATTTTTCCTCTTTTCAACCACTGATGGCTAGTTCTATGTAATGCCGTCATAAATAAAAGTCAGCGCCGTTTAATTGGACTATATCCGACTCTTTTCTGATCCAGCCGGCAATCGAGTTGGACAAGTTGTAAATGTCCGTCATATTGGTTTTGTAAAACCACAAATTATTTACAGAACCGATTTAATTTGAAATTTGGATTAGCGCAAATGCGACAAGTATATAATTAACCTAAACAGTATGTATTGTTTCTATTACGAAATATCCAGAATATTTGCTGGAAGAAGGCCTATAATATGGTAGTTAATGACACTTTCAGGACAAAGAAGCCTAGTATTGCTTCCGTTTATAGGTTTTTATGCTAAACCACCTCTGCTAGCATAAAATGAGAGGATGGCATTGAACCTTATATGTGCAGCATAGAACATCCACAATAAGATATTGTTGCATATGATATAGTAAAGTTCAATATTATTGAACTAAATTGTCCAGAACCTCCATTACTGAGTAGTGTACACTTTGGATTAGAAGTTTAGGGTATGACTAATAATGACTTTATAATATGAAAGACTGAATAACTACACAGACATGTAGAAGATGAATTAGTATCCATATCAGATGGTGTCTGCTAATTTACCGCTTCATTTGGAATTGCCTCATATCATACAATAGGTAGATAGTTAATGTCATAATACTTGTAAACAGTTATAATATGCATATAACTTTTAACCTCGTCTGAGCTAAAAACCACAACTTTGCACCAAGTCATATCAACATTTACATTGGAAATTTTAAGAGGCATACACTGATTGCACTCTATGCTGCAATAGATAGAACAAAATCCCTAGGCTAGCTTTCCTATCAAGAACAGCAATTCTGAGCCTAAACAATATTCATGCTGACCTTGTCAATAATGGTTTGTTTTCTCATGCAAAGATATGCAGTTAGGAACTTGACGAAATGTAAGGTTAACATCCATATTCCCTGTCCACCATTGTTAGAATGTTCTCTCATGAATTACACTATGCAGTCACTTTGGCTTGTACAATTAACCCTTTGAGACCTGACAAAACTTACTCTTAACAAATTGCAATTATGAGAGTGGACATGTACATTATCCACACTCTCAGGCCACCATTGTGTAAGTTTTTCTTTTACCATGAATTATAATGCTCAGGCACATCTACTGAATCAACAAGGCATTAATGAATAGATAGATTACCACTGTCGCCCTGACAAACATTCATCTCAAGACATGCTATCATAAACTTGAAAGACACAATTATCATTGTTTAAGTGTTCTGACATGAATCACATAGGTCAGGTACTTTGGCACAGATCAGGACTGACAATGAATCTGATAATTAGTTACTAGTGATGGGACGATGATTGACTGTAGTCGAAAGTCGTCAGCAAGTTAACAGTAACCAATTAATCGGCTGGAGACTTTACACCTAATTGTTAGTCGGTATAATAGCACATTAAGCCAGCCCACATCCTCTAAGGTCAAAGGGTTCCTTGCCAGATATCCCACAGAGAAAGTTGCTTGTCTCACGTACTGACCTACTGGCCTGTTTACTCCTTCTAAGAGCCAGCACTGTAATAGGTCTAGTATGGGTCATGCAAGTAGTAAGTAATAGCATACCAAGAAGTATACCTACTGACTCTGATAAAAACTGGGGTACTGAGCAAACTAGATATTTCAGATTCCTTCTAAATGTAGAAATATGAGTTGGATGAAATGTGTTCTATGATCTGTCTTTCATTATTTTTCTAAAGACATTTTTTAATGCCTTCATACATATTGTAAAAAGAATTTTGATTTATTAGAATACTGGTAATTTGTCTCTAAGTTACTAAATAAAAATAAGAAATAAAACATACAAGTATATCTAACCTGCACTGTTTACATGTATAATCCTTCATAGCATAAATCAAAAACACTTGAGAAAGTTTGATGCCAAGATAGAATAGATAATTTGAAATAGTACAATATTATAATAAGTGTTAACATGGTAAACTTAAGCTTTGACAAGCAAACATTCTCATGAAAGTGCGATGAACCGATTAATCGGTGATAGTCGGTTGGCCTAGCTGACTGATGATCGGTTGGGAAAATTCAACTGACTCCCACCACTATTAGTAACCATATATGACCTGTATGTAGTCATTGAGAGTTTATGCACACATTTAGAAATCAAGTCCATGTCTCCCGCGTAGCATCCTGTAGCAGAAGACTAGCTTAGTTGATTTCTCAGGTGAGTGGATTAAGCAAATATGCATTTCCTAACCATATTTTGACTATTTTGATGGGGAAAGGAAACTAGTCTTATGTTATGTGTTTCATGTCATTCTGTTTATGGCGAATTAAGTGCCAGAAACCTATTTCTGTTAGGACGCAAGAAACCAGTTTCTGGCAAGGTTAAAACCGTCCTTTGGTGTAAATTGCCAACCCTGAATGTAAAGGTTGGTAGCATAAGTCATACGTTTGGCAGTGAACTATATATGATTGGAGGGGTATTCAGCTCTAAAGTTTAGACAATTGAAATTCGCAGGTTTTAACAAATTCAAAAGGTGGGGGGGGGGGGGGGGGGGGGGGGGGTCAACCTGCTAAAGCAATTCAAAATGTGGCACCCCCTCCTAACCAAAATTCAGAATTCGATGGGGGGAGGAGAAATAATTCGAAATTTGACTCATTCCCCCCCCCCCTCCCCTTAAAAAAATCTTCTGTTCCTTCCCCCCCCCTCCCACACTTTTAAATGTAACAGCCCTAATTTAATACATGTTTATGATTGCATTCCTATAATATTGGTATCTCCCTTGAAATTACAATGCCCCAAAATCTTGTAATTGGAAAATTTGTGCACCCAATTTCTAAATCTTGGCTAAGACCCTGCTTGACATGGACTTCTAACTTAAAGGAGTCAAGGACTAAGGTCATGATACCCCTCACTGTGATTTAGTGAGATAAGTCATGTCACAAAGATTGCATCACAAGAGTTTTACTCCCTTGATGCCCTCAGCATCGCACTGGCTAGTTATTTTTGTGACTCTGTATTGTTTAGATTTCTATTTTGGAAGCTTACATGGGTCAGGCTTCAGTTAAAAACCCTTGCCCCTTGTGCCTCAACTGAAAGATACATTTACCAGCCTTTGCCTAACACATTAAAAAAATGTATTCATTAGAAATCTTAAAACACTGTAAAAAGTAGTAAGCCACACTTTCATTGTAAATCCTTTTTTCATTTGGTTTTCTTTCTTTTCAGGTCTTGAACTTGGGGAAACTAGTACATGAGAATCTAAAGTTAAGTTTAACCTTTTTCTGCAGCTGCCTTGAAATGTAACAGTTAGCTTTCCAAGGCCAACAACAGTCTAACACAATCAGATTGTTGAAAACACCAAAATGCTCTTAACAATCTCATAAAACACATATCTTTCTTGTATCACTAGGAAAAAGAACCTTAAAGGAGCACAGACCATGGAAAGACCATACCAGTGTGAGGAGTGTGATAAGGCATTCTTCAAGTCTTCACATCTGAAACAGCATAAAACAATTCACACTGGAGAAAGACGATTCCAGTGCGAGATATGTGATAAAGCATTCTCTTTGTCTTCAAGTTTTAAAAGGCATGAAAGAATTCACACAGAAGAAAGACCATTCCAGTGTGAGATATGTGATAAAGCATTCACCGATTCTTCACATATGGTAAGACATAAGAGAATTCACACAGAAGAAAGACCATTCCAGTGTGAGATATGTGATAAAACATTCACCAGGTCTTCAGGTCTGGTACACCATAAAAGAGTTCACACAGGAGAAAGACCATTCCATTGTGAGGTGTGTGATAAAGCATTCTCCCAGTCTTCACATCTGATAGAGCATAAAAGAATTCACACAGGAGAAAGACCATATCATTGTAAGGTGTGTGATAAAGCATTCTCTAGAACTTCACAACTGACGCAGCATAAAAGAATTCACACAGGAGAAAGACCATATCATTGTAAGGTGTGTGATAAAGCATTCTCCTACTCCTCAAGTCTGATACAACATCAGAGAATTCACACGGGAGAAAGACCATTCCAGTGCGAGATATGTGATAAAGGTTTCTTCACATTCTCAAAGCTGAAGCATCATAAGAGAATTCACACAGGAGAAAGACCATTTCAGTGTGAGATATGTGATAAAGGGTTCTCCGACTCCTCACAGCTGACGCAACATAAGAGAATCCACACAGGAGAAAGACCATTTCAGTGTGAGATTTGTGATAAAGCATTCTCCCACTCTTCAGGTCTGTCACAACATAAGAGAATTCACACAGGAGGAAGACCATTTCAGTGTGAGATATGTGATACAACATTCTCTTTGTCTTCAGATCTGGTACTGCACAAGAGAGTTCACACAGGAGAAAGACCATTCCATTGTGATATATGTGATAAAGCATTCTCCCGTTCCGCACGTCTGATAGAGCATAAAAGAATGCACACAGGAGAAAGACCTTTCCAGTGTGAAATATGTAATAAAGCATTCTCCTTGACCTCAAGTTTGTTACGACATAAAAGAATTCACGCAGGAGAAAGACCATTCCAGTGTGAGATATGTAATAAAACATTTAATACGTCTTCACATGTGATATTGCATAAGAGGATTCACACAGGAGAAAAAACATTTCTCTGTGAGATATGTGATAATGCATTCTCCTCATCCTCCAATCTGAAACGACATAAACAAATTCACACAGGAGAAAGAACATTCCATTGTGTTGTATGCGGTGAGAAATTTACCAAAACCTCATACCTACAACAGCATATGAAGTCACACCCGGAGCAGACCCCTCACACTAAAGGTCCAGAGTCAGTGGAACCACAGCAGTGGGTTGTTGTGAAAGGGCAATGTGTTCCTATGAAACAAGAACAGGATGACAATACTGACACTCAAGCCATTAAGCAGGAAAATCATGATCTTTAAGTTGAAACCTATTACAACTAGGGCTGCATACCTTTAAGGATGAAACGGTACGGTACCAGTACCGATACCAACGAAACGGTACGGTATTTTAACGGTACTGTTAACGGTATCATGGACAACGTGAAAATGATCATAGCAGCTAGTTCGCTACTGCAGCGCCACCACGATCTGAAGAATAAACTACGTAGTTCAACATGGCGGCGCTGCAGTAGCGAAGCACTGCTCATAGTGTTGCTGCAATCACGTAAGTTTCTTTTTGAACTGTCACGTCTGACAGTTCTGGCCGTGTTTGAGGACTTGCTCCTCAACTTCTGAACGAATTTAGTGCGTGTTTCGTCCATGTCCGCTTCAGGAAATACCGATAGCAGTACCGTTTAAAATTGAAACGGACTCCCCGGTATTTCCTGAAGCGGTTCTCGGTTCAGTGCTGGTACCGTGTACCGGTGTACAGCCCTAATTACAACTTTGGTGATTTTGTTTGCTATGTCTGGACCTAAAATAGTTTAGTCTCTAGTCACTTGTCCCTCCTTACTTCATTATTATATCCTGTCCAGTGCTGCAAACAGATGGTCGCTGGGTTGCTAAAATCTACCTAGTTTTTAAGTGGGCGGTAAAATGATCTTTATCGCCCATTACAGCGACCTTATCTGAAATGGCCATCAAATAGCACTTGACTATTAGACACAGCTTCACAGGTCCTCCACTGGTCACAGCAGGCCATAGCCACACTCTGCTACCACGCTGCTATAAACAGATCCCTTTTGTCATGAAGTCTCCCACACTCAGGCAAGCACTAATTAGGTCAAAGGTCAAGGTAGTCAGAATATGGAGCTTCCCAGACACAGTAGATAAATAGAACCTTAGTTGCAGGCATCTGCACTTCCTGGTTGAGCTCATAAAGTGAAAACGTGTGTTTGCATGTGTTCCAAAATAAAAGATATAACAATAATAACACATGACTCATTAGAAAAAACAAATTTGCTGCCAAGTCTAACCTGGGCATATGCAACAGAGGCAAGAGATAAGATTCTTTATTATTCCACTTCAGTTCAATGATGTTATACATATCACTTCACTATCATGGAGCAAAATACTGTAGTAATTCTGAAACAAAAATAACAGCTGAGTTTCCTATGAGTGTTTGTCTTGATGATCCTACTTTTTGTCAGATATTGGAAATTTGAATGTTTATTCCCAAAGGAGGTAAAAGCTGGTAGAATGTGCTACAGCATTGTAGAGGTTGTCAGCTGATCTTTATCTTGCAGATATTTCTGAATAAATTTGCATTATTTCTAACTAAATATCATGTCATTTTGCTTTGGACACTCAAAAGCATTAGCACTTTAAAGAAGTTTTTGTTTATTTTTCTGCATGTCAGCTATGACCATACCACAAAGTACAAAGGGTATGAAATGAGTGTTAGTGGTCTTCGCTGATTAGTTAGATTGATTAGTTGATTTAGGACAACTAATCACCGCTCATGGACACCAGACATTTCCATTTAGTGAAATATTTTAAAAAGAGATAAGGAATACATGCACAAAAAAAGAATTTTGTCATCAAGAGCTCCCCCCCCCCCCCCCCCCAAATCTTAATCTATAAATTGAGAATGCCCCGTAAAAATTGCTCATCTCTTTACTCTGATCAATTGAGAATTATTAGGGAGTCATTCCAGTGATTTAGAATTAGCCATAAGATAAGGCAGGTGCATCTAGTGGGAGAACTATTCTATTTCAGGCAGGAAATCAGACAACTATGTGCATCAGCCATATTCATTCCTTTCTGAAAAAAACAAGAAACCAAGTTCTAGACTAATAAGAGAAAATACATTTATAATGACTTTTTAATGTTAATTACCTGATAATTGGAAAATAAGACATTGTCTATATTTATTGGGGTGAAAATACCGGTAATTGAAATTTACAGGGCCACCAAAAATTGATCTGTGCCACCAAACTTCCAAGTTTGGTGGCCCAGGAATAAGACCAAAAGGTTGAAACCAGTTTGCAGCACTGCCTGTCCTTTACTTTCACTGACTGAAATCTTCTCCAAAGGTGCATTCCAAAGATTAGCTGACTATTATCTATTAGTAGAACATCACTAGCTATGACTTACTGTCCAGGATCTATGAACTGTCAAGCCATAATTCAGGTTCCTTGTCGTGACCACCGTCACTTACTATGTATTTGACTTGAGGTCCTCTACTCAACACTATTTAAAGGGTATTCTACCCCAAAAGATTACTCAAAATGAAGCAAGAGATGGGAATTGTTATTTTTCAATGACTTCCCAAAAACCTGTAAGAATGTGGGAGGTCACATGGTCAGAAGAATATTATTGCTAATTTAAGCTAACAATGAGCAAAGCGAAAGGGTTTGTAAAATTCAACTGTGTGCCTGTAAGAACAGGCTTGTTCTCTATTGGTGTTCAGGTCAAGCACACCTGTCCACTTATAGAAATCTGGGTCAGTTTGGGGTTAGCAGTCACTGAGTGTGGAGAACTAGAACATAGGGGAACTAAAGGGACAATTGGTACATGGGACACTAGTAGTCTAAAGAGATTGTGGTACTTGAGATATGATACCCCTGGGGAGCCTCCCTACTCTGGGACCCAGAAAACTTACTGGGCTACAGGCAGAACCCATCTGTATACTTTACAAGTGGACATGTAAAGGTCACGTCCACCTGTAGGGTCTCTCAATCTTTTGTGCAGAGTGAATGGACTATACTCCTGAACTTGTACTACTGTACACTGCCTTAATAGTCCATGCTAAAATAGTGCGGATCTCTTAAATAAAAAAAAAATCCGTTTTTTTAATAGTCCGGATTCGATCCCCGTCTGCCGTGCAATCTATCTATCATAACGTTAACTAATTTTTGGCAAGTAAACCGTAATAATAGATCAATCAAATTCAGACAAGTTCTAGTAGTAGGGGGCTCTTACAATTTTTTCTTAAACAGGGAAATTGCAGTTAAAATGTTCGATCCTGCCTGCCACCCCAGATGATGCCTGCCAAGTGAGAGTTTGAGCATGCTTGTGCCATGTGCAAAAGTATTGCATATTATCCAATGTACCGTCGAGTCGAGCGAAGTTGGAACATGGCGGTAGAGGTGGACAGACCTCTGCATGTAGCATACAACATACCATGTTTTCAAAACATGGGGTTCATTGGGGATCAATTTGCCCACCATGTAGCAGACAACCTAAACACATACTACGGACAGTTTCTGTGTGTGGGAATGCCAAAATAAGCGAACGCTACGTCCCTACAACTAGCATAAACACAACAACACCAAAAAAGGACCTTAGAAATTGCTCAAATTATGTCATTAAATTATACTTTTCATGTAATATATACACAAAAAATAAACATTTCTAATCGATTTGTACAATTAGTGCAAATTTCAATTTCATAGTGACAGAATAACTGTCGAAAATTGAGCAATGAAAGTTGGTGCTTTTTACGAGGTCACGGCCGAGCTAAAAGGCGTTCATTGAAGAAATTCTTTTGCACTCGGTACAAGCATCAGAAACCCCCCCTGACATGTAAAGGTGAAATATAGTGGCACCACTTATTGACTTACAGGGAAACTAACGGACAAATGGGCCAACGCAACCCCCCTTCATTACGTTTTTGTCCGTTTTTAAAACATTCTGGATTCTTCCAAACGGAAAAATCCGGAATGTTTTTACACTCGGGCTAATAAGGCAGTGTACAGTATCGCTCATTGTTAGCTTGAATTAGCAATAACAAGAGGGACGCTGCTTGCATAATATTCAGTTCTTTCTGTTTTTGGGGGGTATTTCACTATTTTGAAGAGGTTATGGGCTGAGTGGTAAGTTGTGCACCGGAACTTAGAAAATGGCATGTGCAGATTTGGCAATCGCATAACTAGATACTAAGTTGCTTACTTAAAAAATAAAACTTTTTCTTTTTGTGACAGCTCCCTCATTTTCTCACCAAAATGTAATGTTTTACTGAATAACATTCCATGTAGCAAACCTGTCATTTTAACATCATAAAGGTGCTGTCCCACTGCAAATTTTATGATTTTTTTAATTTGTCAATTGCACGACGAAAGCCACAAATTTGTTTAAAGAAATGGTGAAAATCACGTTCGCAGGATGTATACGAATTGTAAGAAAAAGATACAAATTTATACGAAATCCCACAACACTAAGTACGATATATGTTCGACGATTGATGTTCGACAACATCCTTATATATGTGACAGATGCGTAAATAGGTGAACATAATCGTACTTGTGTACGAATATCATGGTGTGAATGTGTGCAAATATATGCGAACTAAGTACGAATGCATATGGCATACATACGCATATGTATGCCTCTTGTACGTCTAATTACGACAATATTCGTTAAAATACAAAAATTTCGACTAGAAAATCGCAAAATTTGTAACAACACTAAGATTTCTGTTTAAGTGACCACCAATTCGTGACTTTGTATGTTAATTTCGGACAAATAACCTGTTATTTCATGATAAAGTGGGTCATGTAAATCTCTTTTGAATGTTCAAGTCAGAAGGTACATTTGAATTATGTACGTCAAGGTACGAATACATACAAAAAGGTACGATATACCACAAATCAATGTTCAATAATCCACAACAATGTATGATAATTTACGAAAATATACAAACATATACGAAATGATGTTCAACTATGTACGTCAATGTATGACAAAAAACACATCACTACGACATAAATGTTGTTCACACAAAAGTTTTAAATGTAAAACGGTTTTTTTTAATCGCGGCTTTAGCTATGAAAAGCTAAGAATAACTGCGAACAACCGCGATAAGCTAAGAAAAGCTGTGAAGTTCCAATGCGCACCTTGTCTTACTTTAAAAGTCATAAGTGGGACAGCACCTTAAGGATAACATATTTGTGACACATTCATTAGTTATGTCTTTTGTTAGTGATTTCCTTGATTTCTAGATAAATTCTAAGTTTTCTATCATGATCAATGAGATTTGGGGGTTTTAAGTGATGCTCTGGCACCCTACTGGCTTATGCTCTTGTGCCAATAATGAACAATATCATCTATTTCAATTCTCATTGTTTTCTTAATACATTTCTAAAACTAATTCTCTAGCTGTTCAAAAGTTGATACAGAAATTTGCCACCTTTTCATTATGGTTACTCGTTTTTATTTCTTAAAGTATCTTAGAAATTATGTCTGTATTGAGCCACTTTTTCATTGTGAACTATGCATTTATTTTGTGTTTTCTTTCTTTTTAGGTTTTGGATGTAGTTGCGGTTGCTTTTCAACTTCAAAAAGTCAAGTAGGAGAGATTTGATTGAAGACACCATATTCCTGTTGATGACGTTTAACAAAGACATGACTCATATATCACAAGAAAAATATGTTACAGGAGCACAGACTTTGGGAAGCCTATGCCAGTGAGAGATATGTGATAAAGCATTCTCCCAGTCTTCAAGTCTGATATTGCAAAAAGGAATTTAATAGGAAAAGTATAACCTCAGTGTTAGGTCCGTGATAGAGAGCTGTATCTGTTTTAAATCTGACAGCAAAGACAGATTGAAGGAGCTCTGAGATGGAGCATACAGGAGAAAGACCATTCCAGTGTGAGATATGTACCAAAGCCTTTTCCTGTTCTTCATCTCTTGTGATGCATGAAAGAACTCACACAGGGGAAAGACCATTTGAATGTGAGGTATGTGATGAAGCATTTTATAAGTCTTCACATCTGAAAGATCATAAAAGAATTCACACAAGGAAAAGACCATTTAAGTGTGACGATTGTGGCAAGGCATTCTCCCAGTCTTCTCATCTTGTGATTCATAAAGGAACACATGTTGAGGAAAGTCGTCGACCCTTTCAGTGTGAACATTGCAACAAGACATTTAACTCAACCTCACTTCTGAACCGGCATAAGAAAATTCACACAGGGGAAAGGCCATTCCAATGTGAGCTTTGTGATAAAACATTCTACCGTGTTTCACATCTGACAGATCATAAAAGAATTCACACTGGGGAAAGACCTTTTACGTGTGATGTTTGTTGTAAAACATTCTCCCAGTCTGCACATTTGTCAAGACATAGAAGTACACACTTTAGGGAAAGGCCCTATAAGTGCGAACATTGCCATGAGACATTTACCACAGATTCCCTTCTGATTCAGCATAAATATATTCACACAGGGGAAAGGCCATTTCAATGTGAGGTTTGTGGTAAAACATTCTCCCGGAAATCGCACATGTTAGATCATAAAAGAATTCACTCAGGGGAAAAACCATTTAAGTGTGATGTTTGTTGCAAGACTTTCTCCCAGTCTTCACATCTGACAAGACATAGAAGTACACACACTGAGGAAAGACCCTTTCAGTGTGAACATTGCGATGAGACTTTTACCACTAACTCGTATCTGAAGCATCATATGAAGTCACACTTAGAGCAGACACTTCTCACTTCCAGCCCAGAGACTAAAGAAAGTCCATTCCAGTGTGAGATAAGTGATAAGATATATCCAAATTCCTCAACTCTGGCTATGCCCAAACAAAGTCACACGGTGAAAAAACTATTCCATTGTGATCTATGTGATAAGGCATTCTCCCAGTCTTCAACCTTGGAAAACCATAAAAGAATTCGTACTAAGGAAAGCCCATTCCATTGTGAATTATGTGGTAAAAAGTTCTGCAAATATTCACTACTAATAGGCCATAAAAGGGTTCACAAAGAATTCCATTGTGAGCTATGTAATAAAGCATTCTCCAATTATTCAGCTAAAGTGGAGCATAAAAAAACTCACACAGAGGAAAGGCCATTCAAGTGTGATGTATGCGATAGAGCATATACTCGGAGTTCACATCTAAAAGCTCATAAAGTAATTCACACAGGGGAAAGTGAACACCAGTGTGAGATATGTGATAAGGCATACCCGAATCCGTCAACTCTCACAAAGCACAAAAGAATTCACACAGGGGAAAAGCCATTCAAGTGTGAGGTTTGTGGCAAGGCTTTCTCCCATTCTTCGCAACTAAAAAAACATAGGAGTGCACACTTTGTGGAAAGCCCTTTTCAGTGTGAACATTGCCATAAGACATTTACCACAAACTTACATCTACAACAGCATATGAAGTCACACCTAAGGCAGACACTTCAAACTTCAGACCCAGAGACAGTGGAACCACAACAGTGGGTTGTTGTAAAAGGAGAGTGTGTTCCTATAAAACAAGAAATAAAAGATGATACCAGCAGCTTATCCATTAAACAGGAAAATCAGGATGTATGATCTAAAACCTTATCCACTCTTTATTGTCATTTTGTTAAGATCATTTCAAAAATTAGTTCTCACCCTAAGGTTATACTTGTTTACAAATATATATATATATATATATATATATATATATATATATATATATATATATATATATATATATATATATATATATATATACTGTATACCGTGTTGATATTGCACATATAAAGTAATGTGCTCAGCAGGTAACTGTCTCGAATGCGCAACTTAATTATTGCGCATTGATAACCTCCCTCTCAAGCCGTGTGAGGGGGCCAAGGGTATGCAACCTACCCGGCTTTTGGGAAGGGGTGGTGCTGCTATATTCAAGCCGGCCAGCCCCTTGGGGATGTCAGATGCAACCATTGCAAGGGCAGTCTTCATTTCGCGAACAGTTGCTTTTATGTTGGTTGCAATTAGTAACTCTGACAAGTGGTTACTAGCAAGTTTGATCACACTCGAGAGTGCAAGTTGCCTACATCGCTATTAAACAGAGTACCAGCAGAGGCCGCAAAGGGTCTGTATGATGAGTGACAAGCTATCATGTTAGGGTGTTGTACGGTAAAAGGGAACAAATATCCAAATGATAGTTTTTGTTGTTAATAAATAGTTCATTATCAAATCCATAGTACGCAGTTCAATAAATGCGGACCCCATGGGTGTGCAAAGTAATCATTCATTAAACTGCTGCAATATTAACGTTATACAGTATATATATATATATATATATATATATATATATATATATATATATACATAAATATATATATATATATATATATATATATATATATATATATATATATATATATATATATATATATATATATATATATATATATATATATACAGGTGAACTTAGATATGACGGACCACTGTCAACAGATTTTTGCATATGATGGACAATATGCTTGGTCCCAGTCTGATGCATATCAAGTATTCGTCATATGTATATGACGGATTTTGCATATGACGGACCAATTTTCCTGGTCCCATTGAGTCTGTCATACCCAAGTTCATCCCTGGTGACCTCAAGTGCTCAGCTCTTGGACTACTGCGTAGTGTTACTTTAGAACTGTTGACTTTGGAATTTGACAGCTTACATTGTAGATTCCTGGGATTATATAATTTGATGTCATACATTTTTTTTGCAAAACATCCAGGTTTCCTTATAAGAAAAAGCTCACTTGATATGCATCAAAGAAAAATTATTTCCAAGAGAAACACAGACTTTGCATCAAAGGTTGCAAAAGAGTATTTGATAAAGAGTATACATGTATACTAAGTTATACAACTTACTATTTTATACAACTTACTATGTTCTACATGTCTTGTTATCCATAACTTGATTACATATAAAGATTGAAAACACTTCACCTTATTAATGCATGTTATGTACAGATGTATTTCCTGACATGCCAGAGAAAGAATAAAAAACTTTTGAAAAAATTGAAAGGTTTGCCTTTGTATTTTTGGTCTTGAAGTATATCTTATTATAAACTGTATATCATATGAGTTAAAGATTGCATTAAGGTAGCTTACAGGGCTAAACTCTTCATTTCAGTCTTTCCTCTATCATGCTCTAGTTGACAATTCATTCTATACAAGAGTTCTGATGAGGCTTAGGCACCTCGCCAACTACTGTAAGATTTTTTGGGTAAATCATTTTTGAGTAAAAGCGAAGCTCCTGTTAAACTAGTGCATAGGCAGCCTTTTGCTGACTAAATTGGGCGAGCTAACTTCATGATGAAACTTGTATATTTTTCTCTTTTTGAGGAAGAAACATGTTCCACCACTCGTGGATGGGAAGACAAATACTCTCGCAGTTGTAGGTGATTTTGTGTCTTTGGACTGTGCAAACTTCTATTACAATACCAAATCACTCACTAGTGCAAGATTATTTGTGATGTAACCTTGATCTCCTCTTTTAAATTTTTACTCTGTTCAAATTTTATAACCATTTCTCTCGAATTCTTGGTTGAAAACAAGAAAAAGTGCATTTTTTAACTTTCAGATTCGATAACCTTTCAAGAAATCAGGATTGGAAATATTGTGTTTTTTCTCACTTCCAAATACTGCTGCCTAGAAGTATTCCAGATTTCAAGCTAATATGATGCCTGCTTCAACATATGTAAGAATCTGAAAGTGACCCTATATTCACAAGTTAACTCCAGATTTATTTTTGGTTGGTAACAATCCTCGGCCAAACTCAAGAAAATGATTATCCAGAAAGAGGTGAAATTTTAAATTGAGGGTGAAATATTTACATGCATAGTTGTGCAGAGACAGGGCTCCCGCGACCACATGTCAGGTGAAGAAATAGGTCAATCTCACTAAACTCTAGAGACAAAAACTGATCACCTGAACTTGTCCCACAGGACAAGAGTTTGCCCAAGAGACCACCTATGAAGATTAAGTAAAGGCTCCACAACTGTGTGACACACAGGACTTCTAACATGCTCCTCTATTTACCTTGTTGTTTTACTCACAACACATGCCACTCTTGGGTTAGTTAAATCAGTGGCTTTGAGAATATTGCTTCACAAGTCTGCGATTCAAGTCTAACCTAGTCATGGCCATTAAGAACAGCAAGTAAGGATTATTTGTTATATTACTGACCTAGGATGCCAACAGGGGCGGCGGATTTTGTCATACATAACGTGGGTGTAAGAATAATGCTTGTTTCTTGCCCCTGTCCATGTATTGGTGGTGCGGAAATGGGGGGATGAACTGAAACAAGTGGGATCTCATTCTAACAAACGTAAAATGTGTTCACCAGTGTACTGTAAATCCTGTTTATTTACCGTTTTTTTAATTTCTAATCAGGAAAATGTCTTGGGGGGAGGGGGGGTATGAAAGTGGTCATTGCTAGAGGTTACATTGACCCACTTCAGCAAGAGCAAGTGTCATTATAAATAATAAAAAAAAACTACAGAACAATTCACCATAAACAAAAGGTTATGAAAATCTTGAGGTATCAACTAATCAATTTTAGGAATCAATTTGTTTTTTTTTTATTCCTACAAATCACATAAATAAAGTGTTCATTAGAATATTAATTCCTGAGATTGTTTCTGTTCAGACCACAAAGAATTATGCCACCACCATGGATATATATATATATATATATATATATATATATATATATATATATATATATATATATATATATATATATATATATATATATATATATATATATATATATATATGTGACGAATAGTTGATATGCATCGGACTGGATGCAAGCATATATATATATATATATATATATATATATATATATATATATATACATATATATATATATATATATATATATATATATATATATATATATATACACACAGGTGAACTTGGATATGACAGACTCAATGGGACCAGGAAAATTGGTCCATCATATGCAAAATCTGTCATATACATATGACGAATAATGGATATGCATCGGACTGGGACCAAGCATATTGTCCATCATATGCAAAAATCTGTCATACAGTGGTCCGTCATATCCAAGTTCTCCTGTATAACTGTCACAGGGGAATTTGTGACTTATCTCGGGGTCTTTAAGGCTCACCTATACAGGTGTTCTGGTGGGGATAGGTCAGAGAGTACAAGAGACTAATCATATGTAGTTTACATATTTATTCAAGTCCATAGCCTAAACCATCAGTATCTCCCTGTACATGACTGAACCTGTCTGTCTGTCTACTGCCCAATCTCTCCTCTGGCTCTCTCTGACTGTTGATAATTCCATGTACAGGTATTTATACACAACCCAATACAGGATTGGTCAATTGTAATTAACACATATGGATTAAGGGTGAAACCCCTTCAACTAGGATGGTCAATAGATAATACATAATATACACATAGGAACGGCTGATTGCAATAACTGGTAATTAACACTGATAATCATTTAGGGTAGGACACCTTTGATTAGGGTGCAGCTAAAACCTTGATAACAGAATAAACAAACATTTAATGAACTATTTGTCTGGTGCAAGGGGTTAAAGTAGTAACTTTCTAGAACCAGGTATTTTCCCTATGATAACTACCCTCTTGCCTACCAAATTTCGTCCCGAAATTTCAAAAATACATATAAAGTATTTACACTGCATTCCTGGTTTTAAAGCAAAATGCATTAACACATTTAACAACTGATAATATACCAATTGGGCATGCATTGATTATCGAAATGAATGTTCTTTGAAAAGTGAACACACATGTAGAATTTCCATAGCATAATAGTCCTCGAATCACAGTTCTGAATTGATTATCTTGCTGTATTAGCATTTTAACATATCAGATAATCAGTCATCATTGTCTCTGAAGATGGTTATAACTGTAAAAGTTCATAGCACACACAAAGTTTATTCCTCCTTGTCCTGGATAAATAGTCCTCCTTAGAATAACTTGATAAGTGGTACATAGCACTTTCTCGAACTGTAATGTCTTATTTCTCCTTTTTGCATATGTCAATAGAGAATGTATCTTTTAAAGCGATTCAAATCCTGTTTGTTTTTGAATGCTCCTTGTATCTCTCATGCGTCTTGCCTTGTAAATGTGTAGCATTTGTCACAATCAGCTTGCACTCAAGCTGGTACGGGTCCGTTTATCACACTGGAAGCTTGAGTATTGAAGAGCCCTGTATTGAATGGTAGGGCAGTATTCGATCACGTCACACCTTGTAGAAAACACTTCCCAGTTGATAAAAGTGAAGACCTGGCATATTTGTTCCTCTCACAGTAGAACACAATTTGACAAAGACAGCATTAAGCGGTTAGGTAATCCTATTTCCGCATCATTTTCAAAATTCTATGCCCACAATAAACTGCTAAATTGTAATAAAGATATACATGTTTGGATAATGAGGAATTATCTGTAATAGTTACTTGGACCATTGTATCTATTTTGATTTTGGCGTGGTTGATATCTACCTCTTGAATCATTTCTTCTAATATTTAGCTGGCTTTGCAGCTGATTTCGAATTTCACTACTTTCATATTGAAGTCGGTGGTTCTCTGAGCCTTGATAGTTTATTTCACTAGTCATAGAACTGATTTTTGTTTCGAGCATTTGAATTTTGGATATCAAATTTTCTTCATTTTTAGTTTTTGCATCTAATTCTTCTTCTAGTTTGAAATTTCTAAGGAAAAGAAATGTTTTCTCACTTTCCTTGTCTTTCATCTTCTTTTTACACTCACTCTTTAGTTGGTCCATTTCAGCATTGACTTTGTTTAATTTTGCGTTTAACTCTATATTTTCCTTCAGAATTGAGTTGTAATTTGTTTCTAAGTTCATGAAATTCAGGACCTTTGATTCTGCATTTTGCAATTTTTCTTTAATCGCCAAGTTAGAATTAAGAAGCTTGTGAAATTCAGGGTTCTCCACTGAATGAAATGGAAGATTTGAAGCCACATGTTTTCTTTCCTTGAATTGTTTGAACCTTAGGAAACTTCTCGTTTTTCTTTTCTCTGATTTTGATTTTTGGTAGATTTTAGTTGTTTGAAAATTTCTTCTTCTAGAGATTTGATTTAATTTCGTATAGCACATCCTAGCAAAATGTCCATAATTTCCACACTTATTACAACTAGCAAATTTTGCAGGGCACATATGAATATTGGAAAATGAATTGGAGCAAGGCTTACCACATTGTTTACAGCTGCTTTGTTGTATCCTCTGTTGATAAGTAGTATGTAAATGGTTCCTTCTTCCTGGCATAAAACGGTTGTACGTCCCATTCTCATTTCTCCTGTTCCAATGTGATCCTTGCGGTTTGCATTGTTGTCCTGCTCTGACATGCTGCTGGATTTGTCTGGCCGGGTAGGTCCGCCATCTTGTTGAGTTTCTTGATTCCATCTTGATAATTCTTCTAATTTCTGACTGTACTAACTGCCATATCCACACACCAGAATAGCCTTACCCAGGATTCTCCACCAAACTGTCACAGGGGAATTTGTGACTTATCTCGGGGTCTTTAAGGCTCACCTATACAGGTGTTCTGGTGGGGATAGGTCAGAGAGTACAAGAGACTAATCATATGTAGTTTACATATTTATTCAAGTCCATAGCCTAAACCATCAGTATCTCCCTGTACATGACTGAACCTGTCTGTCTGTCTACTGCCCAATCTCTCCTCTGGCTCTCTCTGACTGTTGATAATTCCATGTACAGGTATTTATACACAACCCAATACAGGATTGGTCAATTGTAATTAACACATATGGATTAAGGGTGAAACCCCTTCAACTAGGATGGTCAATAGATAATACATAATATACACATAGGAACGGCAGATTGCAATAACTGGTAATTAACACTGATAATCATTTAGGGTAGGACACCTTTGATTAGGGTGCAGCTAAAACCTTGATAACAGAATAAACAAACATTTAATGAACTATTTGTCTGGTGCAAGGGGTTAAAGTAGTAACTTTCTAGAACCAGGTATTTTCCCTATGATAATACCTATACACTATGGTGCCAAATGGGCCCAAATTGAGAAGTGGCCCTGTATCTCTGGAGTGCATGACAACATCTTTATGAAATTTGGCCACCAAATAGGTTGCAGAGATACAAATGACCTTTAACTCTGTATTTTCAATGTATCTGATATTTGTTCTAAATTATTGCCCCCTAATGATACAATAATGGAAATTACTCCCCCTTACTATCTTGGACATTATACTCTAGTATATATTTGCAAGGAAATCTGTTCTGAAAAAGCAACTTTTGACATTTTTGTTATGAAGGTAAGTCATCCCCAGGTTGATCTAATAAGTCATCCCCAGGATGACCTTTCGCTAAGACTGTCATACAACTAAGATGTCATCCCTGATATAGTAAGTTATCCTCAGGTTGATCTAATAAGTCATCCCCAGGTTGATCTAACATGTCATCCCCAGGATGACCTTTTCCCAGTAAACATGCCGATGGTAATCCAACCATTGGTGCGACGTTGGGCCAACGTACTAATGTCCGCCTGCCCCAACATCGGGCCAACGCTGGCAAATTCTAAAAATAGCATTTCTGTGATTATCCAGTTGCCAAAAATATGGTTGGCATGCCAACCGTTGACCAACATTGGCCCAATGTTGGAATGATGTTGGCATTATGTCCCCAACATTGGCCCGATGTTGGGGCAGGTGGACATTGGTACGTTGGCCCAACGTCGCACCAATGGTTGGCAGATGGTTGGCCCAACATTGGCCCATCGTCGGCCCAACATTGGCATGTTTATGGGGTTGCTAGGTATGTCATACAGCTTGGATGTCATCCGTGATAAGGTAAGTCATCCCCAGGTTGATCTAATAAGTCATCCCCAGGATGACCTTTTGCTTAGACTGTCATACAACTTTGATCAGAAAAGTTTTGAGGTGCCAACAATGTGGTCCCGCGCGCATAAACGGAAGTATTATATTAGTACATCCGCCCATCCGGTCACACAGGCGCAAGTTTCTGAAGTCTGAAGGGAAGTCTGGGAAATGAACATCACCTTTTGTTTTAAAGGCACATTTTGCCGCCATGCTTTGAACATTGCTTTGTCATGTAATTGTTAGAACCACCACAATTTCCTCCACATGCTCTTCAATCTGCTTTCAAATCTGATGGTCAATTTTAATGCCGCATTAATCGTAAAAACCGCCACATATATGCTTCTAAATTTGCTTTGAAATCTGTTGAGAAATAAAGATATTGCGACAGGTTTAAATCTTTGTAAATTTTGTGCCATTTTTTTCGCTCAATCTAAGCTATCTTTTGGTCAGGATGTAATGAAATCATCCAAAGTTGAGGTTGAAATCTTAGTCAGGTTGATGACATCTTTAGAAGCGGGAAAAGTTGCCACAGTGGTGGACTCAATGTTTAGGGCAAAATAAATAACTCGCCAGGTTTTAAATTTCAAAATACCACATTTGGTTCTACTAGCCTTTTTACTGCTCTCTTCAACCGGTTACAAAATGATGTTTTTTGGTTTTAATCAAAGTGATTTCATACAATTAATCTTATCTGGTCAGAAGAAAAAAAATCCGGTCATCCGTAGCTTCGCGCTCGCTTCCTGGCCATGCCAGCATCATATTAAGTCATGCCCGGGATATATAGGACTCATACAACTCAGATGTCATCCCTGATATGGTAAGTCATCCCCAGGATGACCTTTTGCTACTTTTTTGTAACACGCAATCTGATTGTTCGTCATATATCAACAAGCCCCTGGTGGTGAGGAAAGAAACTAAAGTATATCCCGAAAAAGACTCCAACAGAGAAATGCCTAGAATGTAGTGCTATTGGGCGGATGAATATTGACTATATGGACATAGGTTTAATTTGTTCAACTTGAACTGTGATTTTGGTCAGGCCTGATGGTGAGGCCCCTATAATTACCAATAGTATCCAGGTATCGGCGCTACATTTGCAGTGCGATGCATCATCGCAATTAATGATTACTCCCTTGTCAAAGTACAGATTCAAGATGGCGGGAGACGGTTTCTACTTGTACTATTTCAGCCAATTCAGGTAAAAAACGAGCGCTATTTGGTATGCAATATTTAATTATGAGATGATATAAGCAGTGCTGGATCATAGGTAATCAGTTCTGGACGACAGCAGCTTTTGTGGATGGCCTTTCCTTATATCCACCGCTAATATCCACAAAAAGAACAGTAAGACTGACACTGGTAACTACAGGCCAGTATCTATACTAAGTTGCATCTCAAAGGTTCTAGAGAGGGCGGTGTACAACCAAATTGAACTATTTTTAAATAAAAATAACTTACTCTATGAATTACAATCAGGCTTCCGGCCTGGTTTCTCCACTGATACCACGCTTACATTTCTTACAGATTATATTAGAGGTAAAATTGACAAAGGTGACCTCACTGGGTTAGTTTTACTGGACCTGCAAAAAGCATTCGATACTGTCGATCACAATATTCTCCTGTCAAAACTCTCTGCGATAGGTCTTAATTTAACTTCGGTTAATTGGTTTAAATCCTATTTAACTCAACGTAGCCAGCTGGTAGAAGTGGAAGGCACCAGGTCTGAAACCAGGAATGTCACATGCGGGGTACCTCAAGGGTCCATTCTCGGGCCGCTCCTCTTCTTAATCTATGTCAATGACATGCAGAAGGCTGTCAATTGTAAACTTCTTTTATATGCGGATGATTCTTGTCTTTTAGTCTCTGGAAAGAATGTCCAGGACATTGAAAATACACTTTCGCATGAGTTACAAAATGTTAGCGATTGGCTTGTAGATAACAAATTATCCTTACATCTAGGGAAAACAGAATCTATCATTTTTGGCTCACATAAGAGACTAAAGAATAAGAAAGAGCTAAATGTGGTCTGTAATGGGGTCAAAATTGATAGCAAACCTAATGTGAATTACCTAGGCACAAAACTAGACCAGACTCTATCAGGTGAAACCACTGCGAATTCAGTGATAAGTAAATGTAACTCTAGGTTAAAGTTTCTCTATCGTAAGGCTAACTATTTTGACTTTACCACCAGACGTAACCTTGCCATGGCTCTTATTCAATGTCATTTTGACTATGCTTGCAGTGCCTGGTATGGTGGTCTCAAGTTGAAATTAAAGCAACGACTACAGATCTGTCAAAATAAAATGATTAGATATGTTTTGGGACTACATCCGAGATCTCATATCGGTTACAATGAATTCAAGATAGTCAATTGGCTGCCTGTAGAGAGAAGGGTCCAGCAATTAAATGTGAACCACATGTTCAAAATTTTTAATAACACTGCTCCATCTTATCTTTCTGAACAGTTTGAGCGTGTTCAAAATCAACATCACTATCGAACAAGAGGGAGCAGCCATAATTTTATTGTTCCTGGGGTAAACTCAGCTGGGAGGTCTTCTTTCTCATTTGTCGGTGCCAAAAACTGGAACAATTTGCCTGGCCATATCAAACAATGCATAACAAAAGAGAATTTTAAACTAGAAGTAAAGAAATATTTTATGGAGTGTGTTGCAAATGAGGAAGAAGCCATCTACTTATATTAAACTGTGATATAGTAAGCCACTGTTGCCAAATAGACATTGCTGTGATATGTGTCAGTCTTGCCTGTGATATATCATGCCCGGACCACTTTGGAAATAAGTGCAGGACACTTAAAGTGCTATCCGAGGTATATTTATGCCATGTATAACCTCTGACACTGTATTTATATTATTTTACCTTGTATTGTACATGTACATTTTTATACCTAAATAAAATCAATCAATCAATCTAGGTCAAGAAAAGAGATAAACCTAATTTGTTAACGAACCGCTAGGTGGCAGCACCTCACGGTGCCATGAATACCACACTATTCTATGAATCTCCATTCAGTCTCATTACAGGCATACCTGTCCACTGACACCTAGAGGTCTCAACAACTTGTAAATGTTATTAAAATTTCGACATGGTTTGATCTGAGTTTTAGAACATGTTGATGGATATTTCATTTAAATTACAAGTGTTCTGAGTATTAGAACTTATTAAATGTTCCTAATATGACAAGAAAGCAAAGCTTTAAGTGCTCGCACAGCTCGATGATATTTCAGCATTCCCCATCAAATGCAGTCACAAAGTTAGAAAATTTATTATCTGTGACGTGATGTCATATTGGAAACCCCTTGATATGAGCTTTATACTTATGCGATAACCACATAGTACGAGTAGCGATTGACCGGAAATATCGATGGCAAAAAAGTACGATTTCAACCTCTTGGAAAATCGTCATTTCCCAACAGATTCCAACAATAATTAAAAGCCACATGGAATTAATTGTAGTAGTTCCAACGATTCAAACCGCGTTGCATTGAAATTGATCCATGGAAAGACGAGTAGGCCTAATTCATTTTCGCCGTGTCGCTCGCTGCAGAAACAATGGTGCTAGTTTTGACATGTGACGGTAGATGGCGCCTTGATCGCTGTTCTGTTCTGTTCTGTTCTGTTCTAGTAATTCCCTCCTTTCGTATCAGGAGCGCCTCCTATAGGAGTAATAAAGTTCCAGTCTCTGGTCTAAAAGAATATTAAAACATATAAACACAATCTCAAAATTAATTTAGCATTAAAGATTCAGTGTTAGTAATGCATGCAGCTATCTCTAACAATTTCTCAAAATTTCTCTACAGCTGCCCTCAACATGCAAACATCTCCTTCTGTGCATTGCATAGCACATTCGTCGCGTTATTTTCTCCATCTCCTCTAGCACCTCATCCCCATTCACAAAGAATGACGGATCCAAAATCATCTTAGTAATGTCTCTTTCATCCAAAACCATCCCATATCCATGTCCAGATAGACAAGCCTCTATCCTTGCCATATATGCCCGTCTACTATGGGTCAAGAAAGGGCATTCCAACAAAAAGTGTTCAGTAGTTTCTGGCGCCTCTCCACACAAAGTACATCTCTCTCTTCTACGTGCGCCTGAGTAGGCTTCTCCGGACAGAGGATAGCGTTTCACCATCAACCTCACTTTCACAGATGCCATGTAAATATCTGCACTAGTTCTGCAGAACCTCCAAACAGGATGAACCACTCCAACAGCACATACCTCAGGGTTCATGTATTCAAGTGTCTTTCTGTTTCTCATCTGTTCTCTAAGTTTAGATTCCCAATGTTCTGTGACTTTATCCTTGACCATCCTCTTCCATAACTCCTTTCCTGGCGTGGCCATTGTCAGTGAAAATGCACCAGGCAACTCATATTTATGAAGCAAGAGACGAAGATCAACTGTCCAGCTGTGGGAGTCAAGATCCTTCATTGACAGCTGTCTTTTCGCATGACATCATTGCACATGGTGGAGATCCGTGACGTCATTTTAGTGCCATGTTCCGCCGATTGCGAGAGCTGTTTGTTGACTGATCTTCGGCCGTCCAAACGTTATTTCAATACAATTTAAAGGAAACAATCCAAATTTATTATTTAATTAAGCAATATTTAAAACTTGAAAAGATCTGGCAGCAAAATGTGCTCTTACAGCAAAAAGTTATGCTCATTTCTCGCGAGGTTATCGAGCGAGCGAAACGGGACAAACAGACAGAAATGCCTATATCCAAAAACCTGCCTCAGTATTGAGCCTGCCAAGTAGGTAACTACACTATATACCGTAAGCGCCGCTACGCTATGCCAGCCTTTCACCGGCTCACTGCGCGAGCTTATATGACGAGAAAGCAAAACTTTAAATGCTTGCGCAGCTCAATGATATTCATGCATTCCCCCTTCAAATTCAATCACTAGATGACAGATTTGTTATCCATGGCGTTATTTTTTGCTTGTAAATCGTAAATCGCAAAAACATATTTAAAACCCCTTGATATGAGCTTCATATTTGACATTTATGCAATAAACACACAGTATTAGAGTTGCAATTGACCGAAAATATGGCATGAAATTACAACAATTTCAACCTATTGCAAAATCATCATTTCCCAACAGATTTCAACTTAAATATAGAGATAAGTAGACTTAATTATTGCTGTTCTAACGATCCAAACCGCATTGAAATTGATCCATGGAAAGAAGTGTAATTTTTTAAAATGTGAACGTACAACCTATTCAGTTGCAGTGGCAGCTCCCCAGCCTCTGTAATCATGACGTCATGATCACATGACCATTGAGTGCACACGTCAGTTTGCTGTGCTATTTTGATACAATTTAAGGGAAACAATCCATATTTATTATGCGATAAAGAAATGTTTGAAATCTGAAAAGATCTGGCGGTAAAATGTGCTCTTTAAGGAAAAAGTGATGTTCATTTCACGCGAGATTATCGTCAAGCGAGACAGGAGACGAAGTGTGGACGGAAGTGCGGACACCCTTTTATAGGCGTTAGTGTGTACTTCTACTGTTGACTACTTGTACTGTAATCGTCGCTACGCCAGCCTTTGTCCGGCTTGCTGTGCGAGCTATCACAGACCCTACCAACTCTTAAATGTTTTGTGAATTTCAACATGGTTTCATCATTTAGAATATTTCAATGAATAAATTATTTGAATTACAACAAGTGTTCTGAGTATCACAACGTATTAGATATTCCTATTTCATATTCCGAAAGATCTGAATCTTGTTTTCCCTAAAATTTATAATCAATTTCAAACCAAAGGTTGTTCAATTGCACCCCCAAAATCCAGTAGCAAACTCAATCGCCTTCAGCTACGTGTCACATTGTGTGAAACCCTTTAGGAATGCTGGTAGCATTCAGCACTCTCAAGAATACTGGACAACTAATATTATAGTTGTTTTAAAATATTGTAGTTTAGTTATTGTAGTTTAGTTGTTTTTGAGCCATTACTGCCCTGAAATTCTATTTTACACAAACTTTTCTGGCTCAATGTTAGATTAAATTTAGATTATAATGTTTAGGAGTCAGAAACTATAAGCCTTTATGGCTGACTAGATTATATACTAAATGGTATTTTATGATGACTGGATTTAAATTGTGTGTCTATATATATATATATATATATATATATATATATATATATATATATATATATATATATATATATATATATATATATATATATATATATATATATATATATATATATATATATATATATATATATATATATATGGGTCATATCACAGTATCCGTTTTGGGTCTGGACAGGAAATTTTGAAAAGAAAAACTTATTTTATCCAAAATATGGCAGAATTTCAAAAATGGTTTAGAACCTGTGTGAATCTTTAGTTAGAAACACATCTTTTACAAAAAAGTTTGTTTGAAAATATTTTAGTTTGACTGAAATAATAGCAAATTTAAAAAGGGTCTGGACAGGACATCATTCAGACATGGTTTTCTGGTACCAACACATAAGTAAAAATTCCTTCGTCTGAAACTTTCTTCTTATAAACACATAGTGCCGTTATTTAGAGAAGGTTTTAAAGTCAACTTCAATACGTTGAAAAAAATAAAATTCCTAGGCACTCATAGAATTTTGCCACATTTTGTAACACTCTTTAGGGGTCTGGACAGGACATGAGGTCTGGATCTGGACAGGACATATTTGTCTGGAGCAGATAGTTATCTAATAAAAGAGGAAGAGAACCTTTTTTCCTAATAAAATTACTCTATTCAACATTCAACTTAGGTTAGTAGAACATATAAAGATAAAAAATATGCTATTACTGGAATAATCAAGTACCAAGAATATGTTTTATTAGGCGATCATTTAAGTTGAGAAATATGCTTAGTCAGTTCCTTTAACTGAAGTTTTTTCACCTTTGCCTTCATAACAGTGCCTTCTAATTAACATATTTGAGATAGATTAATATAATTTCAATGGAATACACATACAAATCTATATTTCATTGCCATTGGTAATGGACTTCAGAAGGACTCAACATCTGAATCAAAATTAAACATAGTAGCTGGACATGAGAGCTGAATATAATCATACGGTAGTTTAAAGTGCATGTACTAACTCACTACCATATCATTCAGCCCTCATGATCTGCTTTATGAGTGTTTCACATCAATTCACAGTACAATATATTTAATGATTTGTAAGTTATATTCTGGTTAATCCTGCTGGTAGGAAATAATGATTTAAAACTCCCTTATGGGAATTGAGTCAAGATAGGATACTGAGATACACGCAACTTCCTAAGAGGAAGTCAGTCAGGACAGGAAATACACTTCAGTCTAGACACTAGTAGACAGGATTAAAAACTACTGTCAAATGGAAATTTGTGACTTATCAAGGGGTCTTTAACGCTCACCTTTACAGGTGTTATGGTGGGGATAGGTCAGAGAGTATGTACACATGACTAATAATATGTAGTTTTACATATTGATTCAAGTCCATAGCCTAAACCATCGTCATGAAACTCCAGCTTTGTCTAAATTCTCTGTCTCCCTGTCTGCTTGCTCATTCCATGTTCAGGTATTTATGTACAACATAGAGGATTGGTCAATTGTAATTAACAAGTATCCACTAAGGGTGGCACCCCTTCAGTTAGGATGGTCAATACATGTTACCTACATAGGAATGGTAGATTGCAATAACAGGTAATTGACAGATAATCAATCATTTAGGGTGGTGAGCTGTCACTCTAACAGCTAAAACCTTAATAACAAAATAAACAAACATTTAATGAACTATTTGTCTGATGTAAGGGGTTAAAGTACTTGGTAACTTTCTAGAAACAGATATGTTCCCTTAGTACTGCACACAAACTGCTTAATTACCTCCTTGGTTTCCATAATTCGGCCTGAGGAACCCGATTAACAGTTCTAAAATTAACAGGATCCTTGTAGCGAAATCAGTTTCTCCAGTAATGAGATACTATATACACTGCTATTACATTTTGGATCTGAGTAATGCTTCAAACAATTCCAAGTGGTCAGTTGATTCCCAAATTTGAAAATGAACCATTTTGCCATAATTAGTACTATACAAACGATAACTATGTGCATTAGCACCATGCTAGAGTTCCAAAATTATGCTGCACTGATATATTTAGTGTTCCCCTCTCTTCTTGCTGCTCAGTTTTCATGGTTGCCTCTTCAAATCTCTCTGTTTCTTTTTCTTAATTTTATCTTTTTTCTTTTTGTCTAGTGTTTTTAAAAATCTTTTTTCTGGTTTTCGCTTTTCCTACTCTTCTCTATATTAGCCGCCTTGATGATAATGAAATAAATGACTTCTAAGTTCTTGCAGGATGTTACCAGCCAAATTGAGTCAATGAATTTTAATAAGCACCTATTCCAATTTGAAATAACAATATGAATCCATATATTGAGACTAGATGTAACTGAATAACCTATCCCACCTGGCATTTATATTTAGTGGGAATTGGGTGTACGGAAAATCATATTTCCTAAATTTCATTTAGCAACTTTTTTGGTATTGTTTGTATCTGGTTATCTGCAAACATTGTCATAATTCAAAATGTAAGATCACCTTAAAAGTACAACATTTATGTTAATCCCATTCAGTAGTGTGTTCCTATGTCAATTATGGAAAAGGAATTTCTACATTTGCTATTTATTTCTAAACATAAATGCATATCAGTTGTCCTGTCCAGACCCCATTTTTCCTGTCCGCACCCCAGCAGGGTCTGGACAGGACAAATGTCTAGGGGGGCGGTAGCATCCCCCATCATGACCTTGGTGAAAAAATTTCATGCCACATGGAAGACACTGGTATAGAGAGGGTAGGTTGTGAAAATTATGATTTTATCATTTGAAATAAGAAAATTAATGAAAAAATAGCATCTCAAATGTAGCAGACTGGATTGTTCCAATCAAAAATGAACAATAAATCAATTACTTATGATTAAAGGACACACTATAACATATCAAATTTTACTACTGGTATACATATTTCTAATTTGTAGAAAAAAAGTTTGATTTTAATTACTAGATAAAAAATAGGGGCAATTTCCTAATTGTCCTGTCCAGACCCCAAGTGAACATAACTTACAGGTAATTGGCTAGTCCCCGGGGGGTTGGCATGACAAAATGAAAAAAATTCAAACTTTTTCACACATTTTGAAAGGTCTATTTTCAGAATATATAAAGTTTTCTAGTCAAATACAATATTTTTTTTCGAACTTCCATGTCCTGTAATATCCTGATATGACCCATATATATATATATATGTATATATACATATATATATACATATGTATATATACATCATCATCATCAGCATCCTACATCAGGCAAAAAAATTTGCACGTTCCTTGAAAAACCTTGAAAGTGCTTGAATTTTGTTTACCTCCCATTTTTACCTGGAAAGTGCTTGAATTTTACGATAGCTCCTCGAAAAACCGGGAAATCAACAAGATGAACAGAGCCGTGTCCAGCGATTGCGATCAGGCCTAAAAAAAATATGTTCGTTTCCGGTTACCCGACCAACCCTGAAAGTGCCTCCGACCCTGATAATTTTATTGCTTTGCTTGATGAATGATGTTTTGAAACCTCTTTGATGTGCTTGTTTTTCGCTGAAAAAAATACCGGAAAATGTCACAAACATTACTTTATCAGCGGCCGGAATATCTTCAAATGTTTATGGTATATTTGCTGCCCCAATTTGCAAGTATACAGTGATGAAAACATGGGGAAATCTCACCCCAACTGTATATTGGGCACTGTTTATCATGGGCGCGGCCATCTTGGATTTTTGTCAATAGATCGTTGATGTAGTCTGCTCCTGCTGCCGGCATGACAGGCCGGAGGTCAAATTAGTTGCCATGGGTGCTGTGTCAATAGTTAAGAATATTTATTGGCCTATTTACACACCCCTAGTGTTGGTACTAAGACAACAATCAACAGGCAAGTATGGTAACTTGAACCCCCTGCAATACAAACCGTTTGTATTGTAGCCCTCAGCTGCAATACAAACAGTTTGTATTGCATACTTGACAATACAAACGGTTTGTATTGTGGAGCTGACAATACAAACCGTTTGTATTGCAAGCCAACTACAATACAAACAGTTTGTATTGCAAGCCAACTACAATACAAACGGTTTGTATTGTCGATGACAATACAAACCGTTTGTATTGTGGGTGGTAACTTGAACCACCTGCAATACAAACGGTTTGTATTGTCTATGGTAACTTGAACCCCCTGCAATACAAACCGTATGTATTGCTGAAATTGAGTGGTTCAATACAAACGGTTTGTATTGTAGGCATTTGTAGCACTCATTACTTTGATGGCATAAGTACCTTGAATGGAAGATGGTGAAAGGTACAGTGCATATTTACAAATATAACTTGGTCAATTATTAAGAAGGCTTAGGAAATACTTTTTCAGGTGTATATCTATTATGATTATAAAACTATATATGTACTTTATTATGATATTAAAACTATCACTTGTGAGTATTTAGCTCTTTTGTGAGGATGTGGTGGCTCTGAAAAGAGCCGTTGGGGGTACATGACTGATACATGTATTAGTTGCGGCTAGGATTTTTTTCTCTGATAGCCTTGTCAACTGTAGACTGCATCTGCGGTGCAACTCAAAATGATGGCAAACCTCTGGTGGAGTGTGATATAATTGCCACCTATGGAGTCACATTAACTGTTACAATATGGACGCAACTAGACTAGAACGCAAGGATTTCAAATGTACCGTTTGCAAATCTACAGTGAAACGCAGACGAAGACGCTGAAAGACTTGATCCAGTGTGCGGGAATCATCATAACAGTGAAGTTTCAAAACAGTTGTCAAAACTATGATGGAAATTTGAAGTTATTTCATGCTTGATCAATGACTGTGCTTAGCCCATCAGTTATTGATTATAATCCATTGTATAAGGTGTAATTGTCTCAGCTACCCACCTAGTTGTGCTATTGGTACAAGCTATTATGTATATGCTTTCTTTAGATAGTCTTATACATGCTATGATATAAAAACAAAGTGTGGACTTGATCCAGTGAGAAGAAATCATCACAACAGTGAAGTTTCATTATAATCCATTATGTAAGGTGTAATTGTCCCAGCTACCTAGTACCTACCTAGTACCTTGTTGTACTATTGTTACAAGCTATTTATTTGTGTTTTATTTGTTGTCTCTAGATAGTCTTATACAGACTATGACTTAAATACAGGAAGTGTCGGTTAATAAATTAACCATTATATATGATCCTCCAGTCACTAAGTAAAACAAGTTTCAGAGCATTATAACCATGTTCATTGTTTTGAATTATGATCTGAATAGATTATCGAATTTGAATTAATTTTGTCTATTTATTTACCACACATGATATTTCATCCAGTCAGTCACATCACAATACATCCAGTTTGTATTGCAGTGCTGACTCATAGCGACAATACAAACCGTTTGTATTGCAAAGCCCTGAGAAATCTGAGTCAGGCCGACAATACAAACCGTTTGTATTGCAGCAGCTCACTCAAGAGCACAATACAAACCGTTTGTATTGCAGGAGGCTAGGGGGTTCAAGTTACCATATTTGCAATCAACAGGCACTTGACTGTCAAGTCTACCCCAGTCATCTGCATCAGAGTCAGAAGGTAAGTTTATTTAATACATCACTAACCTGGGATGCCACCAGGGGGGTCTTTTAGAATTGTCATACATAACATGGGCTCTTAAATAGTTAAAATTAATGCATGTTTTTAACCCCTGTCCTACCAAGATGGCCGGGAATGGGGGATGATTAAAACAAGTGATGGGATCTCATTCTTACGAACAAGATTACTGTCATACACACCGGAGTTCTGCCCAATTTTTTTTTCATGTAAAAAAGCTTAGTTTTTGACGCAGATGTTTACCCCTCTTAAAAGGATCACCTATACGCAACTGGCAAGTCGCCCTGAACAACCTGGCTGCAGGAAATAGCTAAAAGATTGCACTCTGCACATGTTGGTGCTCAACTTTGTAATGTAAACAATGCAATTATCAGTATGTATTGATCCCGTGTATTCCTTGAAAAGTAGAATTTGTTCCTTGAAAATGTCCTTGAAAGTGCTTGAATTTTATTGTGGTCAACCAGTATGAACCCTGTAATACTTTACTACTAGACAGTAAAGCAACCTACTTCAGTGAAAGAATCACAGAATGCGGTAATGACTCAAAAGCTATTTCAAAAATTATAGATGACCTTTTTCGACACAAAACGACAAAATTGCCACAGTATAGTTCTGCTCAGGACCTCGCAAATAGATTTGCAACATTTTTCAAAGAAAAAATTGACAAAATCAGAGATGAGCTACCTGATTGCTCTGACATCGGCCTGAACATACCCCAGGATAAGCCTCCTTCAACTCTTAAGTTTTCTTCAAACCACAACACAGGAGGAGGTATGGAAGATCATATGTAAATCTCCTTCGAAAAGTTGTACATTGGACCTGATACCCACTTGGATCATCAGGGATGCCAAAAATGAACTGTTCCCAACAATCACAGACATCATTAACGCTTCACTGAGGTCAAGTAAAGTACCTACATCTATGAAATCAGCTGTGGTCACCCCTCTGCTTAAAAAAGCTACCTTAGACCCTGAGATACTAAAAAACTACCGCCCTGTTAGCAACCTTTCGTTTGTATCAAAGGTCTTAGAGAGGGTGGTTGCTCAGCGACTGACAAGTTACATGACAGATAACAATCTACATGGATACCTTCAATCGGCATATAAACCCAGTCACAGCACAGAGACAGCACTGGTGAAGGTACAGAATGACATTCTTACAAGCATTGACCAGCATGGAATTGTTATACTGATCCTTCTTGACCTAAGTGCAGCATTTGATACCATTGACCATCATGTGCTGTTTTCTAGAATGGAAAGCACTCTGGGTATAACAGGGCCAGCCCTTGAATGGTTCCGTTCATATCTTGGTGACCGTACTCTTCGAGTTCAGATAGATGATTCATTCTCCGCATCACAGGAAATCCTATGGTCTGTACCACAAGGATCAGTGTTGGGCCCTCTGCTCTTCCTGATTTACCTCCTACCCTTAGGAATACTGATAAGAAAGCATGGTCTAGAACTCCATGCTTATACGGATGATACGCAACTCTACATCTCTATCAAACCTTTCAATCAGCATGTAGTGGACGAAGGTGTAGCTAAGTTGGAAAACTGCCTCACTGACATCTATACATGGATGTCTCAAAATAAACTGAAATTTAATGTAGACAAGACGGAGGTGCTGGTCATGGGTACCCCACAGATGCGGGCGAAAATCTCCATTCCTAGTATTACCGTAAACGGTGTAATAGTACCAGTTCTTAATGAACCCGTCGGTAATCTGGGCGCTGTTTTTGATCCGAACATGAATATGCCTGCACACGTATCAAAAGTTATCAAGTCTGCAAATTACCACCTTAGGAACATTGGAGAAATAAGGAAATTTCTCAATACTGATACAACCAAGAGTGCCATCGTCTCACTGGTGACATCACGCCTGGACTATTGTAATGGACTTCTCTGTGGAATCACTGATGAGCTGCTATGCAGGCTCCAGAAAGTCCAAAACAATGCTGCTAGAGTGGTTAGTGGCTCAAAAAGTATGATCACATTACACCAGTTCTAAAAGATCTTCACTGGCTGCCCATAAGGAAAAGGATTGAGTTCAAGATTCTGCTTTTGACTTTCAAATGCATGCAAGGATGTGCCCCTCTATACTTGAGGGAACTGTTAGTCAAACAAGCTAATACAAGGACTCTAAGATCAAACACTAAGAACTTATTACAGATACCACTCACTAATCTGAAAAGGTTTGGTGACAGAGCATTCTGTGCCTATGCCCCACGCCTTTGGAATGAGCTCCCTGACAACATCAAGGCTGCTGATAGTGTGCAAAACTTCAAACAGCTGAAAACATTGCTAATTTGAAAGGAGTTTAATTGACTATATGGACCATGACAACTGTCCAATGACTCAAAAGCGCTTTTGAACATTATAGGTGGAAAGGGCGCTATATCAAATATCAATTATTATAATTATTATTACTATTATTATTATCCTGATTACGACCTGGGCACCTAGACTGCCATCGAGCGTATCAGTAGACTCCCTGCTAGGAGCCACGCGGAACATCTCTAGAGCTGCACTCACAGAGGAAGATTAACTCATGAGCTCACCACCATTTTGACTAATGAGCTCATGAACGTGCTGTTTTTACAAAATAACTATTCATTATTCAGTCTATTAGTTAAGAAAGGAATACTTACTGGTAGAGATTTGCTAAGATTTACATTGTTATTTCATTTTGAAATATGCTTGTATAGAAGAAAGCACATCTATATTTACATTATGCTTTGTATATCGCGGAATAAAGGTCAGTATAATGCTCAACACTGCCTGTATACATTGGGGATCGTAAACAAGACATGTCAGCGATAAGCAGTGATAAGAAAGTGTGTGTTCTGTGTTAGGTTTGTGTTCCCAACATAGACAAGTTCGCGAGTTGACCACTTTAGCTCGAGCTCGGCTCGCCTGCCCAAGTGCTCGAGACACTCAAGTTTGTGAGTGGTGAGTGCAGCTTGAGTAGACTCCCTTCTATGAGCCGCGCTAAGGGTCTTGCGTTAGATCTGCTGGCTTTCAATCCATGAATGTACGTCCATGATCTGATCTTAGTATCAGTAGTCTATGAAACATTTTTCTGTGAACATGGTTTGTTACAGCAAAGCCAAGGAATATTTTCATGATGGGAATGGTTATGTAAAATCAGACTTATCTGCCTGCACTGAATTTAGTGAATTAAAGAAATAGATCTAGAGGGGACTATGCTAGTATATCTTGGGAGTGTCAGTCCTGGAGCACAGCAACCGTCTGTGTCCAGTGTCCAAATATCTGCCTATCCAGATTTAGCTACCAATCTACATCAAATCCTTATACTACCTACATTTAATAGCCTATTGTGTCAAAAGAGGGAATTTACACTTCAGCCATGTCCTAGTACATGATTTGTTAGAAAATATTTGGTAATTGCCCCCCAAAAAGTCAAAATTAAAAATTCTTTATAGAAACGTTTGCCTGTTCATATGGCAGTTTTTCATGAAACTACCTGTCCTAAAGACAGGCTGGTTGAGTTCCTGCCACCGCATTAAACCACAGTGAGAGTTCAGCTCCAGCAGCTAGCAGTTGTGAGGTAAACACACAGCTTGCCAGCTTTCTGTTGTCAAATGTGCCAGCATTGTTAGGGTGTGGATGCTGTGTGTTGCATTGCGTCAGAGACTATTTATAACTCATGTTGCGTTTACACCGATTTACAATGTGGAGGTTTTTGTCAAGCAGGATCTTAGCCAGGATTTAGAAACTGGGCAGCCAAAATTGGCAAATGTGCAAAATTGTGTGTCCTATTTAAAGTAAGATCACAATATACTCAGATAACAACCATTTATTTCCTTAATTGAAATAAAGCATGATATTGTGTTACAATGTAATGGAAAGTACATGGAGGTGGAAAGACCTTAATTGAATGCTTGAAATTGACATTTTAATAATCACTCACAAAAAAGATACGAGTGTCCTGAGGGGTGATATTTGAGGGTTTGGATGTCCAAATGACGTCCAGATGCCCTGCTGGCTAAGACAATGGTCTACTTTGATTTACTCTGTTTGTAGTACGGGTAGGTCAGTTTGGTTTTAGTACACCTCATCCAAAAAGAACAAAAAAACAACCAAATTTCACCAAATAAAGACGATTAAATCTGACCAAGTAAAGAGGACCAAACTTGGCCAAATTAAGAAGACCAAATCTCACCAAATAAAGAAGACCAAATTTGACCAGATATAGAAGTACCAAAGAAAAGTTTAAGAAAAAAGAACAAGGAAGTTCTAACTTTCCTGGCTGTCTCAGTTTGACTTGCTATTGTAATAAATTCACATTTATTTATTTATTCATTTATTCAGATACTAATATTAACCTTTGATACTTTTTGAGTTTAGGCCAATATGTAGTCTCATAATACCTCCTGAATTTCCTGTATGATATTCCTTTCAAAAGCTGAAGCAATGAATGAAACAGTGTAGGCGAAGTTTATTGTAGAATACAACAAGACCTTTTTTGTTCATTATTTAGTGGGGCTATGAGGATATTGGTACCTGTAGCCCAGTATTTTTCAGTGGTTTCTAACACATGCCTGACCCCTGAATACATTTTCGTGGCCAAAACATGAAGATTTTTGTTGATACTCTGACACTGAGATGGCTTAGGCCTTGGTACCAATATTCAACTGATTGTAGTCATCAGTGTTTCCTTACATGTAATTTATTTACACAAATGTATGCAGTAGATATAACCGACCTTAAGCATTTTAGAAAAGCATGTCTATATTAAGCCACCTTTTCATTTTAAACCCTACATTCACAATATATCCAAAAGATGTATTCAGTAGATAAAAAATAAAGCACTGTGAGACTGTAAAAATAATATCTTAACTTAGTCACCTTTTTATTGTAAACACTATAACTGAGGCACTGTGAACACTATAATCACTCTATATTGTCTTCTTTCCAGGCATAGAACCAAGGGAACTGGTACTTGAGAACCTGAAGTTGAGGTGAACCATTTTTCTGATATTTCTAGAGGATTGCAGCTATCCTAGAAATAGAACACTTTGCTTCCCAAGAACAACCACAGCCGAATGAGACCAGTTTGATGAAGACACCATATTGCTGTTAACAATCTCATCTCAAACACACAACTCCCATCTATGACTAGGAAAAAGAACACAGACCATGGAAGGAGCATTCCAGTGTGAGATATGTGACAAAGCATTCTCCACGTCTTCGAATCTGGTAGAGCATAAAAGAACTCACTCAGGGGAAAGACCATTCCACTGTGACATATGTGGTAAAACATTCTCCCTGTCCTCTAGTTTGATACAACATAACATAATTCACACAGGAGAAAGACCATTCCAGTGTGAGATATGTGATAAAACGTTCACTCAGTCTTCACATTTGATAGTACATAACATGATTCACACAGGAGGAAGACCATTTCAGTGTGAGATATGTGTTAAATCCTTCTCCAGGTCTTCAGATGTGATACAGCATAAAAGAATTCATACAGGAGAAAAACCATTCCAGTGTGAGATATGTGATAAAGCATTCTCCAACTCTTCAAATCTGAGTACACATAAAAGAATTCACACAGGCAGAAGGCCACGTCAGTGTGAGATATGTGATAAAATATTTTCCAAGTCTGCATCTCTGATATCACATAAACGAATTCACACAGGAGAAAGGCCATTCCAATGTGTGGTATGTGATGAGACATTTACCACAACCTCATACCTACAACAGCATATGAAGTCACACTCAGAGCAGACCCCTCACACTAAAGGTCCAGAGTCAGTGGAACCACAACAGTGGGTTGTTGTGAAAGGACAGTGTGTTCCTATAAAACAAGAGAGAAATGATAATACTGATAGCCAGGTCATTAAACAGGAAAATCTTGAATTTTAAGTTGAAACCAGTTACAGCTTTTGTGACTGTGTTCGCTATGGCTAAAGTAATCTAGTTTCTGGTCACCTGTCACCAGTTAATCCTTCCAATGCTGAGGTTATTTTCGTCGCACATGGACGCAAAGCCATCTAAACCCTATCATGTTGGTATTCAATTAATGACTCCAGCTGGGAACTCTCAGATGAGACCCATGTGTCAGGGTTTCAATCATTTATCAGCTTTTTTGCCTCTGACCTCATCAGCATGTTCTGTCCTGTATTATTTGATGACACAAAATCTCTCAACTGGTGCATAACAAACGAACCCCAGATAACATTTGCACACAACTTTTCCAAACTGTTCTTTCAATATCATCAGGTTTGCCAGGACGCCTTTGACTGCTACAAGAATGTGATGGGCTAATACATAAGTTGAGAATTTGAAAATTTTCTCAAAGCTTTTTATGTTTACATCAAAATGTTCATTTTCATTCATGGTTTATGGAATGAGAGTTATCCTACTTCCTTTGGTTTTCTCAGCATTTAATCCATAAATACTTCAATGTAATTCTAATATTCTCTTCTGGATGATTTGATTCGGATATCCTGGTAACTCAGCATAAATTAGTGAAATTGATCGAAGGAATTGTGTTGGTTTGGTCATATATCATTTTCAGAGAAAGTCACCAAGTTGCCCCTTCCTAAAGGGAATGCTGCAGGGATGAATGGGTTAATGGTGAAATGGCTGAAAAGTCAAATACTTCAACCCTTAACCCAAATATGTTCCTTTGGAGATTTTAGCAAGGATCTAATCTTCTTTTGGTAAACCTTTAAAATTGGAGATGATTCTAAAATATTTACTGTAGAGCTGTCAGTAGTGTTTTAATCAGCATTTCTCCTTCAAATATTTTTCCAATTACGCTTTTGTTTCAAGGACTTTGTCTTAATTTCCATGCTGTTTTGGCCTCTGTGGGCATTAATGGGTTAAATAGATGCTGGTTGTCTACATATAAATCTCCTAAATACATCAATCTAGAACAATGATAATCACACCCACTATATTTTTCAGGTTAAGGTTTGTACATGAAATGAATATTGCATAAGATAACCATTTGAGGGAATTTGATATAAAGGCATATTATGCTGTTTTAGAAGATAAAGTGCATCTTATTTCTGTCAGCACTTTCTGTCAATCTCACTGTTTGACATGTGCTCCTTCATAATGTATCTTTTTCTTGACGAATATGATTGTATTACAAATTATTATAGTATTTTAGCACAGGTTAGATTATACATATGATCCAAACCCTCAATGGTTGTTTGTTTTTGACTTACACTTTGAATATGTTCATTTTCTCCTGGTATTAAATATATTAAAAATGCATTGATAAATCAGTCTTTTAATGAGTTTGCTTTGTTAAAACCAGGTTAATTTATCCCATCTTTAAACATGAAAGAGAAGTTGGGTGATGATTTCATTTAAATAATGACGTTGCTGTATGGCAAGTTTGTTCTCAGTAGATGACAAATGAAGGCATTCTGAACAACTCCTTTGCCACTGGACTTTGACTGTTGAGTGAGTAGTTCTACATAAACTGCCAAGAAATGTGACAAACAATCCTAAAGGTGCATACACATTTTCAGCAACTATCAACTTCATTGAAAAGCGATTCAACAGTGCTAACTTGTTATGTTGTAAGTCTTGCAAGAAAAATAGAACAAGCATGCTACTACAGTGCAATACAGTGATAGGTTATACCCTCTTCCAAAATGGCACTGGATTCATGCATAAAACTGAGGCTACTTCCGTCTAAAACACAAATACATATCAATTTTCTAAACTATCTAAACCCTGCCGTGTTGGTACTCATTGGATTAGCTCTCATTGAGGACTCATATGAGTACCCATGTGCCAGGGTTTCAGTCATTTTTCAGGTTTTCTGAATCATTTTGTATTGACCAAATTAGCCACCAGCAGCATAAGGGTTAAAAAAAGTATATGGATAGAACTCATGGTAACGCTGGCCTACATGAGAAAATGCTGAAAAAGCAAGCTAACAAATCCATTCCTAAGTGCTTTTAGTGTATATAAATATATATATATATATATATATATATATATATATATATATATATATATATATATATATATATATATATATATATATATATATATATATATATATATATATGTGTGTGTGTGTGTATATATATATATATATATATATATATATATATATATATATATATATATATATATATATATATATATATATATATATATATATTATGTCAGCTACACAAGGTCTACAGTTAAAGTGCAATCTTATAGGGTTGCAAGTTTATAAAATACATATATGCACAAGTGATGGTATGGACACCTTGGGACCAGGTCAAAACATTTGCATCTCGAGGAATCGGAATAACCTTTTCTAGTTTTCTAAAGCTTAAGGTAATGACCTATCTATATAGAGCAAAGTGAATTTTGGTGAAATTCTCTGAAACTTAGTTGCACTCTATCGGGGACCAATAAGTAACAGTGATATATATTGATGAGAGTTTGAGTTGAGGTTTAGACAATAACCGGATGGATTTGAAGCAAGCAGATTTTATGGGTGACCTGGGTTATGGGTCACAGCAGGGGATCACATGATATACCCTGCTTTCAGCCAATAGGCATGCACTCTTTTGTCAGGCTGGTCCTTTCTTGACTTGAGTTCAGCTCTAATTACACTGCAGGAGCAGGACAACAGCCGTTACAGTCACACCGCTCACTTGACGCGAGGTTCCGGAACCTGCCGATAGGCGGATTCAAACACGTCGAAGGCCTTTATGGAACGCCATGGAATGCTTCATTAGAGAAAACTTGGTTCTTCCAGTTATGTATGATAGCGTCCACTCTGTTTTAGTCAAACAGCATGGATACATTCAATGGACAAATTGTACTAAGACTACACTTTTAGGAAATTAAATAACCTTTTTTAAATCAGTGAAATTAGCGATTTTACAGTTTTGATGACGTCACAAGTAATTGGAAGCTAATTATAATACACGACGCGTAGCGGCGTTCATTTACACTACAGACCTGTAGTGTAAATGAACGCCGAACACGTTACAGTCAACCTCCCCCCCCCCCCCTAACTACACCCATTCTACTGCCAACACATGGCATCCAACCCTAGTTCCGAAAAACTCTGGGTCTAATGTGATTGTATAATTTCCTCTCCTACCCACCCGTACTTTATCTTCCCCTATCTACTCTCTGGTTATCATCCATATATCAAGACGGTCTTTGTGTATTTGAGAGGGTGTCGAAAATATTCAGATAGGGCCCCGTTGAAAGAGGTACTGGGAGGACAGTACAATTACAGAGAAGGGGGAAGGCAAGTGTTGCGGCAAGGCGCTGAAGGCCGCAGGAGGAATAGAAAGTGTCAGTGTAGTAGGGATCCGTGCGTCCAAAAAGTATAGTGGCTGGCGCACAGATCCAAGCCCAAAGTACAGGTGGAAGGTGCATGAATAGGGCACTGATCAGCACGTGGGGACGTGTGAAAGGGCAGATAGAAGGTAGATAGGTGGGAGTTGCATAAAGTAAAAGCTTGGATGAAGAAAAGAATGGATATGTAGCGAGAGACCAATTACTATATGCCTTATAGTTAAGTGCTGGACTCATGCCAGGAGTACCAGATAAGCCATCAGCGCGGGCTCACGTGGGAACAAGGACCAATCAGGGCTCTCGCATCGATTACATTACTGAGAAACCTTATCTCCACCACCAGCTGGGGGTGCCCAGAGCACCAATTTCTGGCCTATTAGTTGAAAGTTGTAACTAGTGACTTTAAAAAGTTCTATGCAACCATTTCCTGTCATGTGGTTATGATAAAAAAGTTCCTGCATCTGCATAGCCATTTACCTTTAATACATCAATATGCATCGCCAGTATTATTTTATCACCGTATGCATCACTATAATAATGAAAGTTTTAGATCATCACTTATTTCTATCAACACTGCCATCATCATCAAACGCAAACATCATTGTATTCATCATCGTCATCAGTATCATTATCATTAGTGTTCTTATTCTTATTATTCTTGTCATTCTTCTTCTCATCCTTCTTATAATCATTACCATTATTATTATTATTATCATTATTATTATTATTATCATTATTTATTATTTATTTTTTTTTATTTTTTTTTTTATTATTATTATTTTTACTTTTATTATTTTCATAATATTAAAAATAATAATAATTATTATTATTATTATTATTATTATTATTAATATTATTATTATTATCTGCAATTTCAGTATTACTTTATCACCATACTCATCACTATGAACATCAACGTTTTTAAATGGTATTAATTAAAAAAAACTATTTTCACTGACGTCATCATCATCATCATCATCATCATCATCGAATATACGCTTATGAAAAATATATGGTACGTAGCCACACAGTCGCATATACCCGCCCCTGCTTCAGATACGTATAAATCGATTTAATTCAGATATTTCATTCAGGCAAGTGATGTATTCATTCTGTTTTGTTCTGTTATTTTACAGTTTTGAAAACATGTGCCGCCATGTTCAATGCGTCGGTGTAGACATATGATTCGCCATTCTCCGCCGATAGAGGTCGCTTTATATGTACCTTTCAGTAAAAGAGATCTCAAAAATTGCCAGTTAATTGTAGATCCAAAATAGGCAAGAGCGCATCTGCACTGACGGAAAAAGACTTATGGGTGATGAATTTCATTTCCTATTTGAATGTAATGGTCTTGAAAAACTTAGGATATTAGTTATACCAAAATACTTTAGAACTAGATGTAGCACTTTAAAGATGACTTAATTAGTAAATACAAATGATAGAAAGTTGTTAATGAAAGTTGCCAAATTTGTTCACTTAGGTATGAAGGAGTACACATCTCTTCCTGATGTAAGTGAAATCATTGATACTGCCGATTCAAGCTGTCTGTATACCTAGTTATGAAAGCAAACAAATACATTCCATGTATAATATTGACACATCTTTATGGGTGTACCGTGTATGTATATTTTTGTTATTATTGTTAATGGTTGTATTTTTTCAATTGATATTATTGTATTTTATCTATGTACCGTAGATTGCAGTAAGAGAGTAATAAAGTTAGATTTCAATAAAACGAGATCTCGCGGGGGAGTTATGATTCGGTTAAAACGTGTGTCGATCACTGGATACGCAACGAGCAGATCTCACTCAACAGCCTCGGCATCATTCATAGCCCAGGTATTGATTCAGACCTCCTCTACGTTATTACCGCCATTTAATGTGAATATATTTCTGCTATAACCTTATCCATATATATATATATATATATATATATATATATATATATATATATATATATATATATATATATATATATATATATATATATATATATATATATATATATATATATATACTAGTTTAGGGTTGAGAACACTGACTTTGCACGATATTCAGTTTTCTTGCGCATCTCTAGACGCAAATGTTCATGCAGCGCGTAGCGCCCCCAAAAGTGAAACGGCAGCAGATGTAACTAATTGAACCTCAGAATAGCAAGTTCATAACACTAGGAAAATTGGATTGCGAAACTGGCGATGCCATAAAGTTAACGACATGTAAAGGCGTATTGATATAATCATTATTTTTTATCTATTTGAAAAGGCATAAGATTAAAAGATACAATTTTTCAGCTATTTTGGCGCTCCTTATTGGGTTCTAACGACATTCGGGTGATGGCGAGCCGTCTGGCAGTAGTTAGACAACAGGCGCCATATTTGATTTGGTTATTTACCAAAGGTGACGAAGGTAGGTCATAATCAGTTTCGGGCCGTATGTAAATGTGTGGGGTCATTGATAAAAGTGGCTTAGTGGTACGTGTACCTAACAAAGATCTACTACGGTTGTCAGTCACGTAAATGACAAGAATGACTCGGAATACTAGGAACGATCCCAAATAGAGTTACGGGATTTCATCAATATGGTTCTCTTTTCACTCCATTTCACACAATAGAAGGAATGGCCTGATTGATAGCCCAATCAGGATAGCCCAGTCGACTCCCGATCCTAGGGTCGCGGGTTCGATTCCATCTCTCGATCGTGCAATTTTTTTTCCACCCGCCCAGTGCTTCGTGTGGTACTTAGAAATATTTCATACTCAAAATAACGGTGGCTTTATTTCTATAATTTTTTTTTACTTAACTTTGCTAAAATGAATTGTTGGTCAAAACCGTTGATCCCAGAAAAGACGTCTGCCTGAATTGCCGTTCGCTATAAGGGCCGACGACTTTATGTTGGGCTTAGACTAAAAACAATCTTTTATCTTTGATTTATTATAATAAACATTTCCACAGTTGTGAAGTTAGGAATTTCTTCGATAAAATATATAGTTTAATGGATGCAAGTAATGCCTAGCCTTCATATAAAAATTGAGATCTGTGAAGTTTAATGGCTGTAAGTATTAATTTATATCTGTTGATGAAGGACACTAATCAATGCATGCACACTTGCTGCACATGACTTTACCTTAGATCACCAAACACAAGTGGATTCGAAACCAGCCGGTCAACATGAACATGCAAGCCTCAACTAATGTCAACTAATAGCCGCTAATAGGCCAGAAATTGGTGCTTTGGGCACCCCCAGCTGGTGGTGGAGATAAGGTGTCTCAGTAATGTAATCGATGCGAGAGCCCTGATTGGTCCTTGTTCCCACGTGTGCCCGCACTAATGGCTTATGTGGTACTCCTGACATGAGTCCAGCACTTAACTATAAGGCATTACTTTATGCAACTCCCACCCATCTACCTTCTATCTGCCCTTTCACACGGCCCCACATGATCATCAGTGCCCTATCCACGCACCTTCCACCTGTACTTTGGGCTTGGATCCGTGCGCCCGCCACTCACTTTTTGGGCGCACGGATCCTTATACACTGCCACTTTCTATTCCTCCTGCGGCCTTTAGCGCCTTGCCGCAACACTTGCCTTCCCCCTTCTCTGTAATTATACTGTCCTCCCAGTACCTCTTTCAACGGGGCCCTATCTGGGTGTTGGAGAGGGGCAACTCTGGCCAGGCAGACTTTATTATAGAGAAAAATCAGCACAAAAGTCTGAAGGGATGTTTATAAAACTTTAATCCAAATCACTTAATCTAATCTACTTAGAATTAAGAACCCTATCATAAACTGACTTTGTGACATATTCATTTGGCTAAGGAAATCCCCCCTCCCCAACTTGTTTAAAGATATGCGCCAGAAAACTGAATATGTCACGAAGTCAATATATATATGTGTATATATATATATATATATATATATATATATATATATATATATATATATATATATATATATATATATATATATATATATATATATATATATATATATATATATATAGCTTGAAAGTTTGAAGTCACCTTTTACGTCTTAAAATATATTTTTACTTGTGTGAACACTAACTGATGTGTACACTCCCTTCTTTCCTATATCGAGGTCAGCTCAAGCAGCTAAGTTAGAGAAAACCCATATTTGAAACACCAAGACCTCCCGGACTAGATAACTATTGTTAGAAAGGGGACAGGAGTGCTAAACTAGGAGTTGTCTTATCTTGAGTGTGTCACCATCATTACAGCCTTAATATAATCGTTCAATCTTCCACGTGTTTAAAACACTAAATTCTCCCCGCCTCATGCCAGCTCAATTTTTCCACAGATCAATATAAGTAAATGAGGCGTGTTTTAAGGTTATTCAATAAAACCAATTAGCTCGAAACTCCAACAATACATACGGTTAGAATATTACAGCTGATTGCTTCCAGATGTTTTTACACGGCCATGGAATCCTTGAAACGCATATGAAATGGGCAGTGTTAGCGTATAAATACTTTATTCACCCAGGTTAGTCATACACCAAGCGGAACATACAACGCAGAGGTGACCACCAATCTTTAAGGTGAGAACAGTTATTCTAATGTTCAACCATTATAGTGTAATATAAAGTTTTGTTTTAAGATCAAGCGGTATTAGGAATTCTGTTAGAGAAAAGTTAGTTTACTGTGCATGTACTAGCCCTGGCGTTTGTTCCAGCCATGTCTTTACCTATTCGTTTTCACTTCCTTATTCGCAGTTACTTCCTTATTCAAAAACAGGTCTCAAAGGATTGATATTTTTAATAATGACACACAGAAACTCACTATTCAGTCAGTAGACTGTTCCAGAAAGGTAATGAATGTCAAATCTATGAAGAGATTTATCACTAAAAGCAAAATATCATTAATGTTTTGATTTATGCCCCACTTATGGACACTTACTTAACTGCATGGCAAATACTGTCAAAACAGCATAAATACCTCAAAATTACTCACATTTCTAAAGTGGATTGCCACAATTGACTAGGAAAATATGTTCAACTATACTCATGTCAATGAAAATCCATTTTAACCAGAGTGGCACAGGAGTTAGTTTGGGCCACAGGGTTGGGTTATCTACTATAATGTGCATGCGTCAAACTGCCAAAATAGCACAAAAAGCTCAAAATATCACACATTTCTAAAATGAATTGCCACTATTAACTAGAAATAAATATTCAACCATACTCATGTCAATGAAAATCAAGTTTAACTAGAGTGGCGCAGGCATTAGTTTGAGACCCGGGTTTGGGATACATACTATGACGTGGATCCCTCAAAAGGCCAAAATAGCATAAAAAGCTCAAAATTTCTCGCATTTCTAAAATGAAATGATACTATTCACTAGGAAAAAATGTTCAACCATACTTATGTAAATAAAAATAATTTTGAACTAGAGTCGCGCAGGCGTTAGTTTGAGCCCCGCGAGGGGTTAACCTCTATGATGTTGAGCCCTTATACTGCCAAAATAGCATGAAAAGCTCAACATTTCTCACATTTCTAAAATGAATTGCCAAGTCTGACTAGGATAATATGTTCATGCATACTAATGTCAATGAAAATCAATTTTAACTAGAGTGGCACAGGCGTTAGTGTGAGCCCCGGGGTGGGGGTACGTACTATGATGTGGATCCTTCAAAAGGCAAAAATAGCATAAAAAGCTCAACATTTCACACATTTCTAAAATGAATTGCCACTATTGACTAAGAAAATATGTTTAACCATATTCATGTCAATGAAAATCAATTTTAACTAGAGTGGCGCAGGCGTTAGTTTGAGCCCCGGGTTGGGGGTACCTACTATGACTTGGATCCCTCAAAAGGCCAAAATAGCATAAGAAGCTCAAAATTTCTCACATTTCTAAAATAAATTGCCACTATTGACTAGGAAAATATGTTCAACCATACTCATGTCAATGAAAATAAAGTTTAACTAGAGTGGCGCAGGTGTTAGTTTGAGCCCCGGGGTGGGGGTACCTACTATGACGTGTATCCCTCAAAAGGCCAAAAAAAACATAAAAAGCTCAAAATTTCTCACATTTCTAAAATGAAATGATACTATTGACTAGGAAAATATGTTCAACCATACTAATGTCAATGAAAATCAATTTTAACTAGAGTGGCGCAGGCGTTAGTTTGTGCCCCGGGGTAGGGGTACCAACTATGACGTGGATCCCTCAAAAGGCCAAAATAGCATAAAAAGCTCAAAGTTTCTCACATTTCTAAAATGAATTGCCACGTTTGACTAAGAAAATATGTTCAACCATACTCATGATAATAAAAATCAAGTTTAACTAGTGTGGCACAGGCGACAGTTTGCGCCCCGGGTTGGGGGTACCTACTATGACGTGGATCCCTCAAAAGGCCAAAATAGCATAAAAAGCTCAAAATTTCTGACATTTCTAAAATGAAATGATACTATTCACTAGGAAAACTTGTTCAACCATACTAATGTAAATGAAAATCATTTTTAACTAGAGTGGCATAGGCCTTAGTTTGAGCCTCGGGCGGGGTTAACCTCTATGATGTTGAGTCCTTATACTACCAAAATAGCATGAAAGCTCAAAATTTCTCACATTTCTAAAATCAATTGCCACGTTTGACTCGGATAATATGTTCAAGCATACTAATGTCAATAAAAATCAATTTTAACTAGAGTGGCGCAGGCGTTCCTTTGAGTATCGGGGTGGGGTCAACCTCTATGATGTGGACCCCTAACACCGCCAAAATAGCATAAAAAGCTCAAAATTTCACACATTTATAAAATGAATTGCCACAGTTGACTAGGAAAATATGTTGAACCATACTCATGTCAATGAAAATCAAGTTTAACTAGAGTGGCGCAGGCGTTAGTTTGAGCCCCGGGTTGGGGGTACGTACTCTGACGTGGATCCCTCAAAAGGCCAAAATAGCATAAAAAGCTCAAAATTTCTCACATTTTAAAAATAAATTGCCACTATTGACTAGGAAAATATGTTCAACCATACTCATGTCAATGAAAATCAATTTTAACTAGAGTGGTGCAGGCGATAGTTTGAGCCCCGGGCGGGGTTGAACTTCTAAGATGTGGAGCCCTTTTACTGCCAAAATAGCATAAAAAGCTCAAAATTTCGCACATTTCTAAAATGAATTGCCACGTTTGACTAGGAAATTATGTTCAAGCATACTAATTATAATAACAATCAATTTTAACTAGAGTGGCGCAGGCGTTAGTTTGAGCCCAGGGGTGGGGGTACCTACTATGACGTGGATCCCTCAGAAGGCCAAAATAGCATAAAAAGCTCAAAATTTCTCACATTTCTAAAATAAATTGCCAGTATTGACTAGGAGATTATGTTCAAGCATACTCATGTCAATGAAAATCAATTTTAACTAGAGTGGCGCAGGCGTAAGTTTGAGCCGCGCGGTGGGGGTACGTACTATGACGTGGTTCTCTTAAAAAGACAAAATAGCATGAAAAGTTCAAAATCTCTCACATTTCTAAAATGAATTGCGATGTTTGACTAGGAAAATATGTTCAACCCTACTCATGTCAATGAAAATCAAGTTTAACTAGAGTGACGCATGCGTTACTTTGAGTATCGGGATGGGGTTAACCTCTATGATGTGGAACCCTAATACTGCCCTAATATATATGTATATATATATATATATATATATATATATATATATATATATATATATATATATATATATATATATATATATATATACATATGTATATGCATATGTATATGCATATGTATATGTATATATGTATGTGCATATGTATATATGTATATATATATATATATATATATACATATATATGTATATATTGTTAGAAAGGGGACAGGAGTGCTAAACTAGGAGTTGTCTTATCTTGAGTGTGTCACCATCATTACAGCCTTAATATAATCGTTCAATCTTCCACGTGTTTAAAACACTAAATTCTCCCCGCCTCATGCCAGCTCAATTTTTCCACAGATCAATATAAGTAAATGAGGCGTGTTTTAAGGTTATTCAATAAAACCAATTAGCTCGAAACTCCAATAATACATACGGTTAGAATATTACAGCTGATTGCTTCCAGATGTTTTTACACGGCCATGGAATCCTTGAAACGCATATGAAATGGGCAGTGTTAGCGTATAAATACTTTATTCACCCAGGTTAGTCATACACCAAGCAGAACATACAACGCAGAGGTGACCACCAATCTTTAAGGTGAGAACAGTTATTCTAATGTTCAACCATTATAGTGTAATATAAAGTTTTGTTTTAAGATCAAGCGGTATTAGGAATTCTGTTAGAGAAAAGTTAGTTTACTGTGCATGTACTAGCCCTGGCGTTTGTTCCAGCCATGTCTTTACCTATTCGTTTTCACTTCCTTATTCGCAGTTACTTCCTTATTCAAAAACAGGTCTCAAAGGATTGATATTTTTAATAATGACACACAGAAACTCACTATTCAGTCAGTAGACTGTTCCAGAAAGGTAATGAATGTCAAATCCATGAAGAGATTTATCACTAAAAGCAAAATATCATTAATGTTTTGATTTATGCCCCACTTATGGACACTTACTTAACTGCATGGCAAATACTGTCAAAACAGCATAAATACCTCAAAATTACTCACATTTCTAAAGTGGATTGCCACAATTGACTAGGAAAATATGTTCAACTATACTCATGTCAATGAAAATCCATTTTAACCAGAGTGGCACAGGAGTTAGTTTGGGCCACAGGGTTGGGTTATCTACTATAATGTGCATGCGTCAAACTGCCAAAATAGCACAAAAAGCTCAAAATATCACACATTTCTAAAATGAATTGCCACTATTAACTAGAAATAAATATTCAACCATACTCATGTCAATGAAAATCAAGTTTAACTAGAGTGGCGCAGGCATTAGTTTGAGACCCGGGTTTGGGATACATACTATGACGTGGATCCCTCAAAAGGCCAAAATAGCATAAAAAGCTCAAAATTTCTCGCATTTCTAAAATGAAATGATACTATTCACTAGGAAAAAATGTTCAACCATACTTATGTAAATAAAAATAATTTTGAACTAGAGTCGCACAGGCGTTAGTTTGAGCCCCGCGAGGGGTTAACCTCTATGATGTTGAGCCCTTATACTGCCAAAATAGCATGAAAAGCTCAACATTTCTCACATTTCTAAAATGAATTGCCAAGTCTGACTAGGATAATATGTTCATGCATACTAATGTCAATGAAAATCAATTTTAACTAGAGTGGCGCAAGCGTTAGTTTGAGCCCCGGGTTGGGGGTACCTACTATGACTTGGATCCCTCAAAAGGCCAAAATAGCATAAGAAGCTCAAAATTTCTCACATTTCTAAAATAAATTGCCACTATTGACTAGGAAAATATGTTCAACCATACTCATGTCAATGAAAATAAAGTTTAACTAGAGTGGCGCAGGTGTTAGTTTGAGCCCCGGGGTGGGGGTACCTACTATGACGTGTATCCCTCAAAAGGCCAAAAAAAACGTAAAAAGCTCAAAATTTCTCACATTTCTAAAATGAAATGATACTATTGACTAGGAAAATATGTTCAACCATACTAATGTCAATGAAAATCAATTTTAACTAGAGTGGCGCAGGCGTTAGTTTGTGCCCCGGGGTAGGGGTACCAACTATGACGTGGATCCCTCAAAAGGCCAAAATAGCATAAAAAGCTCAAAGTTTCTCACATTTCTAAAATGAATTGCCACGTTTGACTAAGAAAATATGTTCAACCATACTCATGATAATAAAAATCAAGTTTAACTAGTGTGGCACAGGCGACAGTTTGCGCCCCGGGTTGGGGGTACCTACTATGACGTGGATCCCTCAAAAGGCCAAAATAGCATAAAAAGCTCAAAATTTCTGACATTTCTAAAATGAAATGATACTATTCACTAGGAAAACTTGTTCAACCATACTAATGTAAATGAAAATCATTTTTAACTAGAGTGGCATAGGCCTTAGTTTGAGCCTCGGGCGGGGTTAACCTCTATGATGTTGAGTCCTTATACTACCAAAATAGCATGAAAGCTCAAAATTTCTCACATTTCTAAAATCAATTGCCACGTTTGACTCGGATAATATGTTCAAGCATACTAATGTCAATAAAAATCAATTTTAACTAGAGTGGCGCAGGCGTTCCTTTGAGTATCGGGGTGGGGTCAACCTCTATGATGTTGACCCCTAACACCGCCAAAATAGCATAAAAAGCTCAAAATTTCACACATTTATAAAATGAATTGCCACAGTTGACTAGGAAAATATGTTGAACCATACTCATGTCAATGAAAATCAAGTTTAACTAGAGTGGCGCAGGCGTTAGTTTGAGCCCCGGGTTGGGGGTACGTACTCTGACGTGGATCCCTCAAAAGGCCAAAATAGCATAAAAAGCTCAAAATTTCTCACATTTTAAAAATAAATTGCCACTATTGACTAGGAAAATATGTTCAACCATACTCATGTCAATGAAAATCAATTTTAACTAGAGTGGTGCAGGCGATAGTTTGAGCCCCGGGCGGGGTTGAACTTCTAAGATGTGGAGCCCTTTTACTGCCAAAATAGCATAAAAAGCTCAAAATTTCGCACATTTCTAAAATGAATTGCCACGTTTGACTAGGAAATTATGTTCAAGCATACTAATTATAATAACAATCAATTTTAACTAGAGTGGCGCAGGCGTTAGTTTGAGCCCAGGGGTGGGGGTACCTACTATGACGTGGATCCCTCAGAAGGCCAAAATAGCATAAAAAGCTCAAAATTTCGCACATTTCTAAAATAAATTGCCAGTATTGACTAGGAGATTATGTTCAAGCATACTCATGTCAATGAAAATCAATTTTAACTAGAGTGGCGCAGGCGTAAGTTTGAGCCGCGCGGTGGGGGTACGTACTATGACGTGGTTCTCTTAAAAAGACAAAATAGCATGAAAAGCTCAAAATCTCTCACATTTCTAAAATGAATTGCGATGTTTGACTAGGAAAATATGTTCAACCCTACTCATGTCAATGAAAATCAAGTTTAACTAGAGTGACGCATGCGTTACTTTGAGTATCGGGATGGGGTTAACCTCTATGATGTGGAACCCTAATACTGCCAAAATAGCATAAAAAGCTCAAAATTTCACACATTTCTAAAATGAATTGCCACAGTTGACTTGGAAAATGTTCAGCCATTCTCATTTCAATGAA